>OZ012690.1:38775532-38830532 GCA_963942565.1 Maea johnstoni
TGTAGAGAGCTGCAGTGCTAGAGCTGCGTCGTCCGGGCACGCACTTGACCCCAGATCAGGCAGAGTGACAGGATTAACCTATTCATGCTAAACAAAAAAGAGTTCCTCTAGAAATTGTCGTCTGGATACTTTTGACAATAACTTGAGAATCAAGTCTGATTTCACAAAACTTTTGATGGTAATGTTGGTAATGTTCTAAATGACAGTTTTTATTTAAATATTTTGCAGATGCTACTTTGCTTCAATATTTGATTGAAAGCGACTGTTCCTTTGGATTTAACAATTGTTTTTCATACACTTTCAAACATCCATCCAGTTAAATTTTGAACACTTAGGATATCATTTTTGACCTTAAAGGAGCTCTGTCAGATGCTTCTCCCCAATGGGACTGAAACTGATACACCTCATGTCAAAAATTCCTTCCTAAATGTAGCTCATTATGGAACCTCTATCTCTGTCAGGGCTAAGACTTGAAGAGGGCTGTCCGGGTACTTAGGAGGTGCTTTGGATATGAACTCATTGACCCCATTGTTTCATGTCAAAAATGCCTTCCTAAACGTAGCTCATTAGGGAACCTGTATTTCTGTAGGGGTGAAGATAAATGGAAAGCTGTCCGAGTACTTAGAAGGTGCTCTGGGTGTGAACTCATTGACCCCATTGTTTCATGTCAAAAATGCCTTCCTAGATGCAGCTCATTAGGGAACCTCTGTTCTGTGAGGGCTAAGATAATTAATGGAAAGCTGTGCGAGTACTTAGAAGGTGCTCTGGGTGTGAATGCATTGACCCCATTGTTTGGAGTGGCACCACTTACTGGCGCAGCTTGCCTTATCTCTCAGACAATTGGTTTCCAAGAGCTGTCTGAGAGGATTGTAAATAACGCCATAGCTGTTATATACTACCTGGCAGGGGGCATGCCCCGATAGCTGAGTGGTGTAACGTATTGGTTTCCAAGAGCTGTCTGAGAGGATTGTAAATAACGCCATGGATGTTATATACTACCTGGTGGGGGGATGCCCCAATAGCTGAGTGGTCTAACGTATTGGTTTCCAAGAGCTGTCTGAGAGGACTGTAAATAACGCCATGGATGTTATATACTACCTGGTGTGGGGGGGCATGCCCTGATAGCTGAGTGGTCTAACGTATTGGTTTCCAAGAGCTGTCTGAGAGGACTGTAAATAACGCCATGGATGTTATATACTACCTGGTGTGGGGGGGGGGGGGGGGCATGCCTTGATAGCTGAGTGGTCTAACGTATTGGTTTCCAAGAGCTGTCTGAGAGGATTGTAAATAACGCCATGGATGTTATATACTACCTGGTGGGGGCATGCCCCAATAGCTGAGTGGTCTAACGTATTGGTTTCCAAGAGCTGTCTGAGAGGATTGTAAATAACGCCATGGATGTTATATACTACCTGGTGGGGGCATGCCCCGATATCTGAGTGGTCTAACGTATTGGTTTCCAAGAGCTGTCTGAGAGGATTGTAAATAACGCCATGGATGTTATATACTACCTGGTGGGGGCATGCCCCAATAGCTGAGTGGTCTAACGTATTGGTTTCCAAGAGTTGTCTGAGAGGACTGTAAATAATGCCATGGATGTTATATACTACCTGGTGGGGGCATGCCCCGATAGCTGAGTGGTCTAACGTATTGGTTTCCAAGAGTTGTCTGAGAGGATTGTAAATAACGCCATAGCTGTTATATACTACCTGGCAGGGGGCATGCCCCGATAGCTGAGTGGTCTAACGTATTGGTTTCCAAGAGCTGTCTGAGAGGACTGTAAATAATGCCATGGATGTTATATACTACCTGGTGGGGGCATGCCTTGATAGCTGAGTGGTCTAACGTATTGGTTTCCAACGAGAGCTGTCTGAGAGGACTGGAAATAACGCCATAGCTGTTATATACTACCTGGTGGGGGGCATGCCTTGATAGCTGAGTGGTCTAACGTATTGGTTTCCAACGAGAGCTGTCTGAGAGGACTGTAAATAATGCCATGGATGTTATATACTACCTGGTGGGGGCATGCCTTGATAGCTGAGTGGTCTAACGTATTGGTTTCCTGTAACCAGGCAGGGTACTCTGGGGCAAGAGTAAGGTTAAATATCTCTGTCTATTGTCTTGGCTTTGCCAGCCAGTACAGAGCCCTTTGGTTGCCAAGTGCTGCTAATTAGTAGACTTGGTTTTTAGTAAAATAATAATGTTTAAATAGTAATTAGGGTTTTGTACAATGTAGGCCCCAGAAAGTCTGAGGAAGGAAGAAGGGAGTTGGCTCATGTCCACATGTAGGCCCAACTCCTTTCCCCTTAAATAGCGGGCCTGGTGGCTGGTAGAGAGAGAAGTAGAGAGAGAAGTAGAAAGAGGTAAGTAGAGAGAGAAGTAGAGAGAGGGACAGAGAAGTAGAGAGAGGGAGCATGGAAGAATAATACAACTTGTATTGGATTTAAGGAACAAATAAATATATAACACAACTAAGAGAGGACTCCACTTATCGATTACATTCCAAGAGCTGTCTGAGAGGACTGTAAATAACGCCATAGCTGTTATATACTACCTGGTGTGGGGGGGGGGGGGGGGGGGGGGGGGGAGGGGGATGCCCCGATATCTGAGTGGTCTAACGTATTGGTTTCCAAGAGCTGTCTGAGAGGACTGTAAATCACGCCATGGATGTTATATACTACCTGGTGGGGGCATGCCCTGATAGCTTAGTGGTCTAACGTATTGGTTTCCAAGAGCTGTCTGAGAGGACTGTAAATCACGCCATGGATGTTATATACTACCTGGTGGGGGCATGCCCCGATAGCTTAGTGGTCTAACGTATTGGTTTCCAAGAGCTGTCTGAGAGGATTGTAAATAATGCCATGGATGTTATATACTACCTGGCAGGGGGCATGCCCTGATAGCTTAGTGGTCTAACGTATTGGTTTCCAAGAGCTGTCTGAGAGGATTGTAAATAATGCCATGGATGTTATATACTACCTGGCCGAGGGCTGCCCCGATAGCTGAGTGGTCTAACGTATTGGTTTCCAAGAGCTGTCTGAGAGGATTGTAAATAACGCCATGGATGTTATATACTACCTGGTGGGGGCATGCCCTGATAGCTGAGTGGTCTAACGTATTGGTTTCCAAGAGCTGTCTGAGAGGACTGTAAATAACGCCATGGATGTTATATACTACCTGGTGTGGGGGGGGGGGGCATGCCTTGATAGCTGAGTGGTCTAACGTATTGGTTTCCAAGAGCTGTCTGAGAGGACTGTAAATAATGCCATGGCTGTTATATACTACCTGGTGGGGGGCATGCCCTGATAGCTGAGTGGTCTAACGTATTGGTTTCCAAGAGCTGTCTGAGAGGACTGTAAATAACGCCATAGCTGTTATATACTACCTGGTGGGGGGCATGCCCCAATAGCTGAGTGGTCTTATGTATTGGTTTCCAACGAGAGCTGTCTGAGAGGACTGTAAATAATGCCATGGATGTTATATACTACCTGGTGGGGGCATGCCCCAATAGCTGAGTGGTGTAACGTATTGGTTTCCAAGAGCTGTCTGAGAGGACTGTAAATCACGCCATGGATGTTATATACTACCTGGTGGGGGGCATGCCCTGATAGCTGAGTGGTCTAACGTATTGGTTTCCAAGAGCTGTCTGAGAGGACTGTAAATAATGCCATAGATGTTATATACTACCTGGTGGGGGCATGCCCTGGTAGCTGAGTGGTCTAACGTATTGGTTTCCAACGAGAGCTGTCTGAGAGGACTGTAAATAACTATAGCTGTTATATACTACCTGGTGGGGGGATGCCCCAATAGCTGAGTGGTCTAACGTATTGGTTTCCAAGAGCTGTCTGAGAGGACTGTAAATAATGCCATAGATGTTATATACTACCTGGTGGGGGGCATGCCCTGATAGCTGAGTGGTCTAACGTATTGGTTTCCAACGAGAGCTGTCTGAGAGGACTGTAAATAACGCCATAGCTGTTATATACTACCTGGTGGGGGGATGCCCCAATAGCTGAGTGGTCTAACGTATTGGTTTCCAACGAGAGCTGTCTGAGAGGACTGTAAATAACGCCAAAGCTGTTATATACTACCTGGTGGGGGGCATGCCTTGATAGCTGAGTGGTCTAACGTATTGGTTTCCAAGAGCTGTCTGAGAGGACTGTAAATCACGCCATGGATGTTATATACTACCTGGTGGGGGGCATGCCCTGATAGCTGAGTGGTCTAACGTATTGGTTTCCAAGAGCTGTCTGAGAGGACTGTAAATCACGCCATAGCTGTTATATACTACCTGGTGGGGGCATGCCTTGATAGCTGAGTGGTCTAATGTATTGGTTTCCAAGAGCTGTCTGAGAGGACTGTAAATAACGCCATGGATGTTATATACTACCTGGTGGGGGGCATGCCCCAATAGCTGAGTGGTCTAATGTATTGGTTTCCAAGAGCTGTCTGAGAGGACTGTAAATAACGCCATGGATGTTATATACTACCTGGTGGGGGCATGCCTTGATAGCTGAGTGGTCTAATGTATTGGTTTCCAAGAGCTGTCTGAGGGGACTGTAAATAACGCCATAGCTGTTATATACTACCTGGTGGGGGGATGCCCCAATAGCTGAGTGGTCTAACGTATTGGTTTCCAAGAGCTGTCTGAGAGGACTGTAAATAATGCCATGGATGTTATATACTACCTGGCAGGGGGCATGCCCCAATAGCTGAGTGGTCTAATGTATTGGTTTCCAAGAGCTGTCTGAGGGGACTGTAAATAACGCCATAGCTGTTATATACTACCTGGTGGGGGGCATGCCCCAATAGCTGAGTGGTCTAATGTATTGGTTTCCAAGAGCTGTCTGAGACGACTGTAAATAATGCCATGGATGTTATATACTACCTGGCAGGGGGCATGCCCCAATAGCTGAGTGGTCTAATGTATTGGTTTCCAAGAGCTGTCTGAGGGGACTGTAAATAACGCCATAGCTGTTATATACTACCTGGTGGGGGGATGCCCCAATAGCTAAGTGGTCTAACGTATTGGTTTCCAAGAGCTGTCTGAGAGGACTGTAAATCACGCCATAGCTGTTATATACTACCTGGTGGGGGGCATGCCCCAATAGCTGAGTGGTCTAATGTATTGGTTTCCAAGAGCTGTCTGAGACGACTGTAAATAATGCCATGGATGTTATATACTACCTGGCAGGGGGCATGCCCTGATAGCTGAGTGGTCTAACGTATTGGTTTCCCAAGAGCTGTCTGAGAGGACTGTAAATAATGCCATGGATGTTATATACTACCTGGTGGGGGCATGCCCCGATAGCTGAGTGGTCTAACGTATTGGTTTCCAAGAGCTGTCTGAGAGGACTGTAAATAACGCCATGGGTGTTATATACTACCTGGTGGGGGCATGCCCTGATAGCTTAGTGATCTAACGTATTGGTTTCCAACGAGAGCTGTCTGAGAGGACTGTAAATAACGCCATAGCTGTTATATACTACCTGGTGGGGGCATGCCGCGATAGCTTAGTGGTCTAACGTATTGGTTTCCAAGAGCTGTCTGAGAGGACTGTAAATAACGCCATGGATGTTATATACTACCTGGTGGGGGCATGCCCCGATAGCTTAGTGGTCTAACGTATTGGTTTCCAAGAGCTGTCTGAGAGGACTGGAAATAACGCCATAGCTGTTATATACTACCTGGTGTGGGGGGGGGGGGGGGGGGCATGCCTTGATAGCTGAGTGGTCTAACGTATTGGTTTCCAAGAGCTGTCTGAGAGGACTGTAAATAACGCCATAGCTGTTATATACTACCTGGTGGGGGCATGCCCCAATAGCTGAGTGGTCTAACGTATTGGTTTCCAAGAGCTGTCTGAGAGGATTGTAAATAATGCCATGGATGTTATATACTACCTGGTGGGGGCATGCCCCGATAGCTTAGTGGTCTAACGTATTGGTTTCCAAGAGCTGTCTGAGAGGACTGTAAATAACGCCATAGCTGTTATATACTACCTGGTGTGAGGGGGGGGGGGGGGCATGCCTTGATAGCTGAGTGGTCTAACGTATTGGTTTCCAACGAGAGCTGTCTGAGAGGACTGTAAATAACGCCATAGCTGTTATATACTACCTGGTGGGGGCATGCCTTGATAGCTGAGTGGTCTAACGTATTGGTTTCCAAGAGCTGTCTGAGAGGATTGTAAATAACGCCATAGCTGTTATATACTACCTGGTGGGGGCATGCCTTGATAGCTGAGTGGTCTAACGTATTGGTTTCCAAGAGCTGTCTGAGAGGACTGTAAATAATGCCATGGATGTTATATACTACCTGGCGGGGGGCATGCCCTGATAGCTGAGTGGTCTAACGTATTGGTTTCCAAGAGCTGTCTGAGAGGACTGTAAATAATGCCATGGCTGTTATATACTACCTGGTGTGGGGGGGGGGGGGGGGGGGGAGGGGGATGCCCCGATATCTGAGTGGTCTAACGTATTGGTTTCCAACGAGAGCTGTCTGAGAGGACTGTAAATAATGCCATGGCTGTTATATACTACCTGGTGGGGGGCATGCCTTGATAGCTGAGTGGTCTAACGTATTGGTTTCCAAGAACTGTCTGAGAGGATTGTAAATAACGCCATGGATGTTATATACTACCTGGCAGGGGGCATGCCCTGATAGCTTAGTGGTCTAACGTATTGGTTTCCAAGAGCTGTCTGAGAGGATTGTAAATAACGCCATGGATGTTATATACTACCTGGTGGGGGCATGCCCTGATAGCTGAGTGGTATAACGTATTGGTTTCCAAGAACTGTCTGAGGGGATTGTAAATAACGCCATGGATGTTATATACTACCTGGTGGGGCATGCCCTGATAGCTGAGTGGTATAACGTATTGGTTTCCAAGAACTGTCTGAGGGGATTGTAAATAACGCCATGGATGTTATATACTACCTGGTGGGGCATGCCCTGATAGCTGAGTGGTATAACGTATTGGTTTCCAAGAACTGTCTGAGGGGATTGTAAATAACGCCATGGATGTTATATACTACCTGGTGGGGCATGCCCTGATAGCTGAGTGGTATAACGTATTGGTTTCCAAGAGCTGTCGGAGAGGATTGCAAATAACGCTAGATATGTTATATACTACCTGGCAAGGGCTTGCCATTATAGCTGAGTGGTCTAACGTATTACTTCAGTCTCTCTCCACTGCCTGTATGACTAAAAGAGTTGCCAATGACTTGGGATTAGACGGTGCATTTCCTATGTAGTGTACTAGGTCATGCCCCGATGGCTGAGTTGTCTAAGGTATTGTCAGTGACTGCTCGCTGTCTCTCACCACTGGCTGTATGACTAAGAAAGTTGCCAATGACTTGGGATTTAAGTCAGTGGTTTTCAAAATGTAATAGATCAGGCCCTGATAGCTGAGTGGTTTTAAAGGTACTGCCACTGACTGCCCGCTGTCTTTCACCATTGCCTGTATGACTAAGAAAGTTGCCAATGACTTAAGATTAGGCATTGCTTTTCCCATGTAGTGTAATAGGTCATGCCCAGATAGCTGAGTGGTCTAAGGTATTGCCACTGACAGCTTGCTGTCTCTCACCACTGTGCAGATTTGGATTCAGGTAAGGGCATGCGAGAAAGTTGCCAGTGCCTTAAAGTTCGGCAACATTTTTACCGTGTACTTTGTCTCGCCTCAACCTGAATATGGCCGAAAAAGTCCACTGATGAAATTCCAAATGCACTACCCAGAGAGATAGGAAGTTCAGATCTTGTGGAATGAGTGCAACAGATCAAGAAAACAGTTTCCGTTTCCGTTATTTAGCTGGAAACAAACCATTTCCTTTTTAACCCATTTATACCTAAGATGGCCAAAAGACGGCTTACAATTTGTCTATTTACAGAAAATATCTTATAGAAAATATTTGTTATAAGACTAAAGGTAAATCGCTAGTTAGAATCAGACCAATATTTCTTTCAAATATTTTCGGAATCTATTATCAATTTCTGTGTTTTTAGTTCCTGACAAGATCACTAGGCATGAATGGGTTAACCCTTTAATGCTCACAGCAACCAAAAGCAGCCAGACAATCTGATGAAATCTTTTAAGCAAAAGCTTAGTTGGAAGGATATTTGAATGAAGAATGTTACTTATAGCACCTCAAACAACTCTCCTTGAAATGTTACGTAAAGTAACTCTCAATTCCAAAGTATTTTCTATAGGAATTCTCTAGCAAGAATGGGTTGATACTGCAATAACCCTCATGATGGCAGCATTTAATGGGATGGTATAACCATACTCGGACTGGCTAGTAGGTCTGGCAATCCTACTTATTGTGCTCAGTCCGAGGATCTGCTATTCATCAGTTCCATTTACTATATTACAGCACTCTTCATCATATCTCCAGCAATGAGAATAGTCCTCGCAACTAATTCCCGCACATCTAGCCAGAGTGGGCGAGGTATTCAGAATAGAATAATGTAATGCAATCCACGGGGGCGGAGCCACAATTTCTGCGTAGGAGATTTGTTCTGTATGAGAAAGTTATTTTTACAGATAGGTAGATCTACTTCACTGGTTTTGAGCAAAATTAATAAAAAGTGATATTCTAAGTAAGAATGTCAACAGTTTGAATTGCAAAGGGGGGGGGGGGGTCGTCAAACCTCTTGAATACCCTCTAATACTACCAAAGGAGTTATACTTCATCCATTTGTCTAGATTTACTCTTGTGAATAATACCCTGGATCTATGAAACTTTGGCAAGAAACTAAGGAATGTAATAAGATTTGGACATTGAGTTGAATTGAGAGGTACTCCTATAATAATGCAATCGAAGGCTTAGATTTCATCATTATGTGCATGGAGTGACTGCGAGATACCTTTGAAATAAAAAAAAAGAAGTGAAACTTTGATTTGCAAACTACCTGAAGGGAATATTTGTGTTGAGTTATGATGAACATCTATTTTTCAAAAGATGCATCTGTCATCGAGTATTCAAGAAAATGGACCGGACTTATCAGGCCATCATGATTTAAATGGTACCTATCCACTTTTAACCCATCCATGCCTGGAGATCTACTTGACCAGTGTTGTTTGGACCTGTCATACTTTTGAAGAAAACCAAAAATAAAGCATTAATTTGCAAACTGCTTAGAGGAGACTTGTAGATAAAGTTTTAATAAACAACTCTCCTTCAAATACGTTCAAACCATTGCTTTTGTTAGTAAGATATCACCAAAATAGTCATGCAGTTTTTCGCTGCTACAGGCATGAATGGGTTAGTAAACAAAGCAATCACCTAACACTCGAATGGTAAGGATAAAAAGTATCTTTTCCTCAAAGCAGAGATTTGCAAAAGGTATTTGAAGAAAGCCATCAAGGTTAGGCTAACCTACAATTACTCAAAACATGAACCTCTTTCAAAGTTGCACTGCACACATATTTATTCATTCTGGTAGTAATACAAACCAATTCCATGCTAACAAAGGATTCTATAAATCATACAAATGTGTGTATAATACGATGATGAATGGCACAATACAGGTTAAGTGGAGGGGAGAGCCCACTGAGTGCTGTTGCATTACTGGTACTAATGATTATACAGGGGAGTTATTAGATTATTCAGTACATTCATCTTACCTTGCAATGCCTAACTACAACCATTTAGAGCTATCTTTCCGACAAAAGCATATTCTTGGAATACATCCCTCACCAAAGGCAAAAGAAGCTTAGGAAGAAGGATTTGCTAAAATATATTCATAGGAAAAAGGTATTTTCAGCTAGAGTTGGAAAGGATTTGAATGGGAAACATTCATCATGACCTTTCAAATATTGATGCCATTGATGCTAAATCTAATTTGTGTTCAAAGGTGTTGTCGTATTCCAATCAAAAGGTTGTAATGATTCTTAGATATTACTATATCAACTCATTTCCATTTGGAATGCTGTTTTCCGATTAAATGTAACTCATTAATCAGGGTACGACGCTAAGGCTTGCCCTATTGCCCGGGGCAAGTTTGACAGTAAAAAACACGTTCTGGGCAAGTTCATGGCCTAATCTTAAAGCCCGAACAGGCATGTCAATATTCTCACTTTAATAACCCATACAAAAGTTAGACCAAGATTATCGTCATTATTTCGGCAAAACAATGCCCTTCACAGTGAGATTGTCATTCTGAATTGTATGCCTCTATAGAGTTTATTCTCATAAAAATGCTAAAGAGGCATCCAAAATAGGATGTTACTGTGTTAATAATGAACAAAGTGCAAAATAACATTTTGGGGGGCAAGTTGAATTTTTTTCGGGCAAGCAAAACTTGGGGTCAATCAGCCCGAATGGGCAAGTGCCTTCAAAAGTTAATGTTGGTCCCTGTTAATATCATTTGTATGGTTCATTTTTGTATTACCTATTTTTAGGTAAAAATGAATGACTCGAATAGCACCTTTTTCGGCAAAAAACAAACAACAACAAAAACATGATAACATTAACATTTAACTCTATACAACTTTATCCAAGACGAGACTTTATGAACGATTATGAACGTCACATTATTTGAAATGGGTGGGGGAGGAAACATATGCTATTATCGTGCGACACCAAATCAAGCCATTAAAATAACAGCAGATTGTTCCCTGGCATCAAGGTGAGTATTTGACATAGACGAATGGTAGCAATGAACCTTTGAGTCAGGGTTCTCCTCAATCAAAGCAGGTACCTTTCATCTATAAACAGCTGCCAAATAAGGCAAGGTGAGCTTATCGCCGAGAAGTTATCGATTCTCAGGTGGCTTAATCAATCTGTGCCACAAATACCAGGAAAGATTGAGTCAATCTTAAATTTCACTACAGATCAGAAGTTGATCAGTGGATATACTTCATGAGTGAGCAAGATTTAAAGAATTATCTTAACCCTTTCAATGCTGAGGCTACTTTCATACAAAACATTCTAAATCCTGTCATGTGGGTATTCATTGGACAGCTATCACCGAGTACTCTCGGGTGATTACCCATGTGTCAGTGTTTCAGTCATTTTTAAAGGTTTTTTGCATCATTTTGAAATGGCCAAATTAGCCACCACCAGCATAAGAGTAGTTGATTGATTTTTGATTACCATTACCACCAACTTGATGTACTAAAATATATTGAATTCACTCTTATGTAAAATACAGTGATGATATCTGTAAAGATTAATGTACATGCCAACTAATGCATATAACTATTATGATAATTGAGTTGATAATTAATATTTTCAATGTTAGGATTTCAGCCAGGATAATTCTTCCACGAGTAATGGCTCATAGGAAGAACAATGTACATGTTTTCAGAGGTCTGCACCTGAACCCGAGTGATCTTGGGTATTGCCTCTGACCCCTAATATAACCAAATAAAGGTGGGAAGACCAAGAAATGCCAAGGATTTTCCAGAATTGCGAAATATTTATTTCCTTCCACAAGGTGCTGCTCACCCTGGGCCTTGTGCAGAAGTGAGACACAGCAAGTGGTTAGACATCTCAGCCAAGGGGGCAGGGACTGTGAAATTCTGACACCTAGTTGCATTACAGAGTTGATTTATCATGTACATATATAGTAAGAACAGCCTCATTTCTTGATGAAAATGATCACACTCTTTGAATATTTTTATCAATTCAACTTTAAGGTTAAGTAACTCAAATTGACTCAATACAAAGGGTATAATGTTTTTCTCTCCTGAAATGATGATGATAAAGAAGACATGATGGAAGATGTTTTTAAGTGACTCACCAACCTTGGAGCAGTTATCATACATAAGAACTCAATACGTACCTGAAAGAGAGGAAAGTATAGTATTATAGTATTAAACTACATAAAAGATAAGTAGGATTATATAGAACACAATTATGTAAATATATTTAATTGACCTGTTAATGCTTGTATTGCCCAAAACCGCATGCCTGCTTTGGTGATATATGTATCTTACAAAAACAATGATTAGAAAATATTTGAAGGAGACGTGTTCATCAAAACTTCACCTTCAGCTTGTTTTTAAATAGATTGCAAATTAATGCTTCATTAGTAAGTTATTTTCAAAAGTATGACAGATCCAGACAACACTCGTCCAGTAGATCCGCAGGCATAAATGGGTTAACAAGAAAACACACAACCATCATGCCTGCTTTTTAGAAATTTATACTTAAACCCAGTTGAGATGTTATTCTCCATATCATCATATTAAAAATATTGATTTTTAGACTTTCAATATTCTTTGACCTATTGATAAGGCAATTATTGGTCTGAATGCTGGCAACGTTCCAATTGTCATCTGGTGTGATTGTATGGTTCCCACAGACTACGGTATTGAGGAGGAAGCTGTGCCATTGTGTAAGCAATGAGATGATACTACACTTATCACATACTCCAATAGCAATTTCCTCCATAGAGAAATTTAATGCCATCTAATCTGTCTCCTATAACATCCGCTGCCATATGTAACAGGTGGGAGCCATATCAGGCTTGACCCATTAATGGCTAATGTCGCCTGAACGTATTCTACTTAACCCATTCATGCATAGTGCCTAAAACAGTCGGACCATTTTGGGGATATCTTTCAAACAAAAGCAATTCTATGAAAATTTGTGCATAATTCCAAAGTTATTTCCAAAAGTATCATAGATCCAGACAACACTTTTCCAGGGGACCTCTAAGCATGGAAGAGTTTAGAAAGAAACTCAGGAATTTAGGCATATATCAACTAAATATTAGGGAAAGAGAGCTGTATGTCTAATGTAGCTTGTGATTTCCCAAATTGTGATCCAAAATCTCTGAGTTTCTTTACTATGACCTTTGAAAAAGTTGGTTTTCCCATTTATGCCTGAAAGGGCCTGATTGATTTGGTGATATCATTTTTACAAAGGGGTCATTGGGAAAAAATATTTGAAGAAGAAATAAGGCAACTTTGTGGGAGATGCAATTTAAATGAAAGAAATTTGAAGGAGAAATGTTAAAGAACACAACAAACATATCTCCTTCAAATATTTTGTAAAATTACTTTTCATGACCAAGTTACTGAACACTTTCAGTCCGCTTAAGCATGAATTAACCATCTCATGCCCAGAGTTTACCTTAACCCATTCATGCAGTAGCTGCAAAGACGGCCCGAATATCTTGGTAATATCCCCCTAACAAGAGCATTTTACAAAAAATATTCAAAGGAGAAATGTTCTTCAGAACTCTATTGAAAATTCCCCTTCAAATATTTTGCTAATATATATTGAGTTATTTAGTTATTGTCTAAGGTACTAAAAGTCCAGACGACATTTGAAAAGGAAATTGCCAGGCATAATTGGGTTAAACATATTGCTTTGGAGTATATCACAATTTTGGAGGAGAAATGTGAATAATGCTTGAATTACTATGACATCAAAAGGGGAGATTTTGGTCTCGTTGAGGTTTTATTTCCATTTTCCACTAAAGTCTCATTAAAAGACACTTCCATCGTTTTCCCCTTTACTCTTGTCACAAGATACTTTCATCGTTTTCCCCTAAACTTTTATCAAAAGACACTTTCATTAGAAAGATATGCCCAGAAGAATAAGGCTTTATGGCTGCAAAGAAGGTTAATACCAGCTTATGGCTGCAAATATCCTATAAAGATTAATTTGGACCTATGATACTCAAGAAAATAACTCACAAATTCACAAAAATATCTGTTGGAAAATTGTTGGCTGGGTTGTGATTAACAATTCTCCAAATATTCCTCTAAAAATGCTCTGGTCACAAAATTATTACCAAAATAGTCAGAAAATATTTGGGCCCCACAGACATGAAAGGTTGATAAGGCTTAAAAGGTCTATCTGAAAATAAATGAATTCCCAGAAAACTCAGAGCACATAAAACATCAAGGCCAATCAAAAACACTTCAAACATCAGTTTTCTCTGTTCCTGACTTCAAAAGGCCTATTACATGTTTGGAACATGAACCTGAACGTTCCCTGCAGGTATTCAATGCGTACAGGATAGGCACAGAGAGACTTCTCTACTATTTTATCATTGAAAAGATCCCTCTATCAAAAGCATCTACACAAGAATAGAGAATAGTGAAATATTAATCATACCCAGACCAAAAATTCTACTTCAGGATACAGGATAGGGTCTGTCTACTGTTGTTATGATTATAATAATCTTTATTTCACAAGGGTGACACTGTCAAATACAAGATTTGATTTTCGCTGTGACCTTCAGATTTAAGGATTATTACCTTTCAAGCCACAGGGTTGAAAATTGTTCTTCAAGGTATAGTTTCTTGATTGATTGAAAATATCCCTCTACTAAAAGCATCTTTAAAGAAAATACTTGATAGAGAAGTATCAATCTGAACCAGACCAACAACTCTACTTCAAAAGTTAGGCCAAATGTATCAGACTATTATCAATGTGCCATGGTTCCAGTCATTTTTCCAATCATTTGTTTTGTCCAAATTAGCCACCAGCAGCAGAAGGGTTAAGAGTAACTCTGAGCAGGAATGGGTTAACCCTTTAATGCCTGCAATGCCTACACACCTCAGATCAGGACTATCTTGGTAACATCCTTTTGACCATATACTGTTTCATAAGATATAAGATACGAGGAAAACTCAACCAAAAACTCCTGTCTATATATTTTTTAAATTCATAATTCATTCATACTTCATCTCCTAAAATATTGTGGATCTACAGTGCAGACATTCAATTCCTGCACCAATCAATCGGACATCTGCCAGTGCCTGATGTACATATACCCATGGATAACTATCAAATAAAAGCCAAGCACATCAATGACACATGTAGCTTTCGAATCACCTATCCATGCGAGGTCATCCATTCATCCATGCCCAGGAAACTGGGTGGCAATCAGGCTTGCAGTCGTATATTATGCCGGCGCTGCCCACACATTTTGTGCAGGATTTGAATGCCTGCACTGTAAAGACACCTTTTGTGGATATCTTGGGGCATGAAAGGGTTAATTAATTACAGTCAGCAGTTTGTTTTCATCTATCACTGTCGTGCTCTCATAATCAGCAGTCTCTTTGAAGTGGGGATCATAGATGATCCCTGAAACACTGCCAGCCTCCATAATGGGAAAAAGCTGAACGACACTATACATCTTCAGGCCACAATATATGTTTCTTTAACCCATTAATGCTAATGAGCTCCTCTAGAGATGGTCGTCTGGATCTAAGGTAATTCTGAGGAAAAATATGAAATTATGGATGGTTTTACAAAACATTTGAAGAAGAGTTGTTGGTGATATACTGAATAAAATCCCACAGTCAATTATTTTCCAAACTTTGCTTATGCTTGGAAGACTTCATCACAATTGTCAGGTTGCTTTTTGCTCTGAGAGCAAAGGGTCAACCCATTCATATCTGTAAGGGTCCAATACCAGGTGACCCTTTTGCTTCCAAGACTATAGCCTTGTAGGACTATGAACACAGAATACAATTGTAGTCAGTCCAATACATATTTTACCCTTATAGAGGATTTAATGGTATTTTCTTCTATACATCAATCAATCTTGGTGAGGCAATTTCACTTTTAGTCATTTATTCAATTCAACTACTTCTCTTTTCCTTTTTTTGTAATTTTCCTTTTCATTTTTCATCTTCATTGTTCTTTCATTAAAGGTGAATGTGTAAATGAGATATTTCCTCTTGATTTTTTTGCGGGAATATGTTTTACCTAATGCAAGCAATCTATTGTAGTTGAAAAGAACAAAATCAACCAAAGAAAATAATCTCAATCTGTCTGTTCCTCGTCCCACAACAGCTAGACTTACTACACTACCAACATTGAATTTGTGCACTAAATGCGTGGGCAGCCCGGGCATGAAATACAACCACAAAACCGATTGCCACCAAGTTTCTTTGGCATGGATGACTTTGCAACTAAACGTCGCTTTGATTTGCAAGCTACTTGGGTCATTGATGTATTTGGCTTATCTTTTTATAATCATCCATGGGTGTTTGTACTGCAACCAGGCACTGGTAGATGTCTGGTCGACTGGTGCAGGAATTAAATGTCTGCATTGTATGTTCTAGTTGATATAAAGATAGTGGAACAATCTTTTTTTAAATGAAGTGTATCGTTCCAAATGGTGAAAATGATATGCCGAAAGGTGGATATTTTGTAAACCTCATAAGTAAGGGGAATCTGTTTCTGGCACTTAAGATTTAGAGGAAATTGAAAAGAAAATGCCACACTGAACACTTGGTACCTTAAGCAGATGCAATTAGGAAACAACATATGCGTTTGCATGAAAGATTTCACAAAAATACTCAGGCTGCTTCTTGAATGCACACAGTCTGCAGTCAACTTTAAACACCACTCTCCAAATAGAGTGACACTCAAAAAGTATTCAACAGAACAGCGATTTTCACTCAAATATCTTTAGAAATATTGCTTTGATATCAAATTATTTTCTCATAGGTCAGACCATGCATACATATGCCAGAAATGATAACATTATAATGTTTCTCCTGGCACCCCACCCGACTGTGTAATTCATTACAGGTAAACTTGGATATGACAGACTCAATGGGACCAGGAAAATTGGTCCGTCATATGCAAAATCCGTCGTATACACATGACGAATACTTGATATGCATCGGACTGGGACCAAGCATATCGTCCTTCATATGCAAAAATCTGTCGTACAGTGGTCCGTCATATCCAAGTTCACCTGTACTAACCATTTTGTACATATATTTTTGTCTTATTTTAGTTAAGGCTATTATGCATTTTTCCAATTTCCATTAGTTTTGTTGAGTGCGGGATAATTGTATTTGTCAGATTTAGTGCAGTAACCACTTCTACCACATCCTGTTGGTTGAGGTTTTTCTTTCAAAATCTATTCGTAGAGGAAGTACAGTTAATCTGATTATAAACTCCATCACTTAATTGCAAATCTCGATTGCCTCAGAATCAATTGAGCTTGATATTGAATCAGCACAAAGACCTAGATGCAATAAGATCCAATTCCAGGCGGCCATATTGAACAGCTCATGCACAACTCTATTCATTCAAAATGCTATTTCTTACAAAAACATAATTTCGACCAAATCTGAAGGAACAACTTAAATCAGAACTCAAATAAAATCTCTTCATCAAATATTCAACAAACTTCTGCTTTCAAAAGTTATTTTCAAAAGCAGTATGCATTCAGACATCAGTTTTGAAATGGACTCTATTAATTGATTTAACATTGATAAATTAATTGTCTACAAATCCATAATTTATCAATAATCAATTGATTAATTTTTCAATATTCAACGCTAACTAATATAATGAGCTAGACATTTAAGAAATAAAAAGTAGAGTAAATTAATATTTTCTGTATGGTTCTCCTTTATCAAGGAAGAATTTTTTTTATCAAAATTTGATTACTGAGACATATTTTTCAAACATATTAGGCTGATGATAGAGGCAATAAAGGCAATAAGAGATGACATTTGATTGCAGGTTCCTAAGTACAATAGGCAATAACTCCCGTCCATCTGTTACTCTAATTACTTCACTATGTTGATTTGTGTGCAATCCTAATCTAATATCAAACCCACAGATCATTCAATATAAATAGATGGAATATCTCGAACTACGTAGGCTATTTTTACTGAATTTAACCTATTAAACCTGTACAGTGAAAATAGCATGGACTTTTTATCAATATTATTATTAGTTATTACTGATTGACATTTGATTAAGCGCCCTTTCCCCCTAAATGTTTCAAAGGCCCTTTTTATATGAACCTACGCCATCACAAATACTCTTTCTACCTCAGAATAATCAATATTTTTTTTTATTGAATACACATATTTGACTCCAATCAGATTTTATATAAAGGTAAATGAAGCAGGGTGATGTAATACTAGGGATAATACAAGGATTTATAGGACAGCGAAAACTCCAGATATTAACCCATTTATAAGTACAGGTAAAAGGGAAAGAGTTGCTCAGATACAAGATTATACCTTTGAAAATAACTTTATATTATAACACAGATTCATAAAATATTGAAGAGAGTAGATGAATTTTGTCTTTGGACTGACATTTCTCTTTCAGTTCAAGTTTTTCCCAGAATTTCTCCTCTTCGAGTCATAAACGGAAATAGTCAGGCCTTTTTGCATGCATGAACGGGTTAACCAATTAATGCTACCCTCATACTGCTGGTGGCTACTTTGACCGATTAAAAAATGATGCAAAAACCCTTAAAAAATGACTGAAACCCTGGCATATGGGTACTCATGAAAATTCTCAGCGAGAGCTATCGAATGAATACCAATATGACAGGGTTTAGATGTTTTTCAAAAATCTTTGCATCCTTGTGCTTCGGACGAAAGTAGTCTCAGCATTGGAAGGATTAATGCTCCATTGGAGACTGAAGAGTGATCAGTATACCCTAAGGGCAGCTAAATCTGGCAATCAGTTACAGTGCTATAGATTCCTTTATAGAATTAGCTGTAAGGCTGCTCTGAACAGGTAGATCAATGACCGCACCTAATTAGCCACACTGGACAATGACCTCTTTCTACTCAGAAATCTCAGCGCAAAGTATCATCTAAATGCTGTGGTACACATAGTGCTTATCCTAATCATTTCTGGAGATCTTCTTGACAGATATCTTCTAGATCCAAGAAAATGTATGAAAGGATGTGTGCCCTAATTAGTTAGAGTGGACAAAGACCTCTTTGTACTCAGTTACCGAATGTAGAGTGTCATCAGATTGCAATGAAAATTTCAAGCTTATCCCATTCATGCCTGGAGATCTTCTTGACAGATTTCATCAGGATCAAAGAAATATTCTGAAATTGCGTGGACAATATGTGTCCAATTAGGGTTTAGTGCACGTACTCAAAATGATACCGAATACTGACAGTGAATGGGAAAACGTATCGTATTATTGTATAGAATAGTCTATAGCATAGCTGTTGTTTATTGCCAGACTTAGCTGTCCTGAGGATACAGAACACTCTTCAGTCTTCATGGGTCGATCAACATACATACTCATATATTTCAACCCATTCAAGCTAAACCCTTCTTATGCTGAGGCCACTTTCGTCTAAAGCACAAGGATGCAAACATTTTTGAAAACCACCTAAACACTGTCATGTTGGCAAAATCATTTGTTATAAAATACTTCAATGAGAAATGTTGATAAGAACCTAAACCATAACTCTTCATATATACTCTGTGAATTAAAACTTCATTTCAAAGCTATTTTCATAAATAATATAGGTCCAACTGACATTTGTTGAATACAACTTGAGGCATGAATGGGTTTTAAAAGAAATCTGAGCATGAATGGGTTAATTTTTTCACACTTTCCAAGATATTTGTGTAATCGGGTTAACTGACTCTGGGCTAAGTAGGAGTGGGCGGCACCAGTGCAATCATCAAGTAATCTACATGTGTATCCATAACTCCATGGGGTCATTAAGTGCATTACCCTATTTCTGCAGATGCCCTAACGCACTTAGGTTCGATCCCCAGCTCATTAAAGGCTGAAGATATTCATACTGGGAAACACGCAATTAACTTGCAAATGGACAATTGCTCAGACTACTTACATACTCCAAGTAACATGAGGGGGTGTGGTGAATAGATGTAATAGCGGCTATTCTATTTTGCAGCCATGATGGGTGTGGTGAATAGATGTAATAGCGGCTATTCTATTTTGCAGCCATGATGGGTGTGGTGAATAGATGTAATAGCCGCTATTCCATTCTGCAGCCATGATGGGTGTGGTGAATAGATGTAATAGCAGCTATTCCATTCTGCAGCCATGATGGGTGTGGTGAATAGATGTAATAGCAGCTATTCCATTCTACAGCCATGATGGGTGTGGTGAATAGATGTAATAGCGGCTATTCTATTTTGCAGCCATGATGGGTGTGGTGAATAGATGTAAGAGCCGCTATTCCATTCTGCAGCCATGAGGGGGTGTGGTTAATAGATGTAATAGCAGCTATTCCATTTTGCAGCCATGTCATTAATTTCAGTATAATAAACCAGCTCATAGGACCCTGAGGTTATTCATAATTGGAAAAATGCAATTAACTAACAAAAGTGACCTCTAAGCAGACCAGTAAAGGTATCAGTACTTAGTGTGTTTGGAGATGTTTGGTGATTCAACCCAATGTTGCTTCCTTGATTGGATAATCATTGCAGGGCAGGTGTGATTGCATTAACTACTGCACTAAATACATCTTCTCGCTCTAGTGTCCTCACCTTCCCTCATTCACACCTGGAGCAATCACATGGTCCGACTGATAACTGAATACCTTTACCCTTCCAATGCTGAGGCTACTTTCGTCCAAAGCAAAAGGATGCAAAGATTTTTGAAAACCATCTAGACCCTGTCATGTTGGTATTCATTTGACAGCTCTCACTGAGCACTCTCAGATGAGTACCCACATGCCTGGGTTTCAACCATTGTTCAGGTTTTTTGCATCATTTTTATTGGTCAATTTAGCCACCAGCAGCATAAGGGTTGTAGAAAAAAATATTTGCTTAAGTATGTCAATCCTCATGTTTTTAACAATCCCTCTTCAGATTATTTAAAAAAAAATTCAAAAATAGGACCATAACTGTTTGACTGTGAGCACTTTAGACACAAATGGGTTAACATTCTCGCTAGGCAACCCAGCATTCCCATCATTATCACCATTAGCTGGTGTGGCCCTATTCATTACAGCCCCATTAATGCCGTCCTGTCACACAACAGGTGAGTAAGGTAATCAGGCGGGACAATTACCTACAGGTGACTATCATAACTCACCTGGTCGTCGCCATGATGAGGAAATTGATGATAACGTCGACGTCTAACCCCGCTATAGGGTGACCATTATCCAATACTTTTTATGTGATGCTAACGATAAACTCAGCTTAAAACTGCTGCACGGTAGTGACTTACGAGTGGGGTCAATGAGGGCAGTGAGAGTCCTATTAATTAGGGAGAAATAGTGGTTAATTGAGCCCTAAGTCATGTAATTAAAGTGGGATGCTTGGAACTTGGTAGGACAGCAGGTTGTTTAAGACCAGACAAACATAATCATCATCTATAGTAATCACCACAGATCAAGATAAACAGCAGTACATGTTCCCAAATCCTACAAAGTGTGATTTATTTGGAAAGAGGGAAAAAAGAATTGCACTTGCAGAAAGGACAGTAAAGAGGAGAAAGAAGAAGAGGAAGAAGAGTTGGAGTAGGAGGAGGAGGAAGAAGAAGAAAAAGAAGAGGAAGGAGAAGATAAAGAAGAGGAAGAAGATGAAGAGGAAGAAGGTTAAAAGGAAGAAAAAGGTGGAGAAGAAGAAAAAGGAGTAGGGAGGTGAAAAGGAGAATTAGAAAGAAAAGAAGATGAAGAAGTAAAAGCTAGAGAAGTCAGAAAAAGGAGAAGAAATCAGTAAGAGGAAGGGGTCCAAGAAGCATAAAAATAAGAGTCAGCAAAATTGATAAAGAAGAGAAATCGTAAGAGGAACAAAGAGCACAAAGAAGCAATGTAATTATAGAGTAATTTGTAATACTTATTGCTGAGCATTATACATTTCAGTGTGAATTAAGTCCACAAGCTGTCTGAGAGGGCATGTTGTACATCATGATGCACATGCTATTAAGAGATTGATGCATCAAGTACTGGGATAACATATTGCTGCAATTAGGCGTTTGCGTTCATCTTGATAATTGGCAAATACATTAACCGCAATAAATACCGCAATCAATCAATCTGAGGCAAAGTGGTATTAACATGTTTACCAAAAAACGACCCGCTCCACCTTTCAATCTCACATACCAATAACTTCTCGCTAGTCAGCGGTCCCCTTCAATCCAGGCATTGAAACGCATCGCGATCAATTTCACGATTGATATGTTGCCATTTAAATGGATGCTAGCTTGTAACCTGTTTTATGCTGGCCCTACTTCGATCAAAGGCACAATATGGCAATCATTTATGGAAACCATCTAAACCCTGCCATGTTGGTATTCATTGGATGGCTCTTGCTGAGTCTTATCAGGTGAGTACCCATTTGCCAGGGTTTCAGACATTTTCAGCTGTTTTTGGATCATTTTATAAAGACCAAATAAAATAACAGTCATAAAAAGGTTAACACAAGCCATTGGAGTGGCAGGCAAGTCAAGACTAATGAAAATGTGACTAAAGAGAGGCAAGTCGGCACAGGAAATCTAACAAGTTGTGGAGAAGCTTTAAATGAAGCAATTCACACCCTCTCTATCAGTGATTAATCATCATTTAGCCGGGCAGTATGTACTAACGTTGCCCTGAGGCCCTTGATTACTTAACCCTTCAACTGCCAAGGTGCCAGGGGCAGATTGAGGATTTCTGTGTAGAGGTTTATTTTGTATGGAGGGAGGGTTCATTCTAACAGAGTTATATTTACCTCTTTGGCTATATCAAAGAAAAGCAATTATCCTTAGCAAGACAATCAATATTTTAAATTGTAAAAAGGAGCTTGCCTCTCTGTCTCTGCCTCTGTCTCTCTGTCTGTCTCTCTGTCTCTGTCTGTCTGTCTCTCTCTCTGTCTCTCTGTCTCTGTCTCTCTCTCTCTCTCTCTCTCTCTCTCTCTCTCTCTCTCTCTCTCTCTCTCTCTCTCTCTCTCTCTCTCTATATATATATATATATATATATATATATATATATATATATATATATATTTATATATATATATATATATATCACACACACACACACACACACACACACACACAATCAATCAATTACACTGAGGATGTGAGTTGATGTGGGGTAGAAGGCTGATAGCATGTGAGGCAGCAAGGACCTGTATTTAGTTGCTAATCTAAATCTATCAACCTTTTCCTTTCTCTGCGTGACTTTCGGAGACCTCCATTCAAGGACTGCCTGGTCTTCAGCGTGAAATAGGCAATCACAACACATACACTGAAAATGGGCTATTGCCTTTTAACACTTTATAGTCATATGTTTTTCACTCAACATTGATGGCATAAAAATCTACTTAAACCCATTCATGCCCATATAGCGTCACATGTTCAAGATTAACCCATTCACATCTGGAGTACGTGCATGGTCTGACAAATATGGCATAATCTTGATAATAACTTAACATTTTGAGAATTATTTTACTGAAAGCTGTTATTCATATTGCGTTTTATAATGCCATCAATGATTTTTTCCACTATTACTCTTATTTGATGAGTTATGTTCAAAGTTGAAAGGCCATGTGTGCATTCAAATAGAAGAACTGTTTATCTGAGTGTGCTTCCTTGCTAGAAGCAGGAATTACAGCAACGTGACTCCTAGAGAATCGAAGCTCCATCGTTTACCTACATGTCTCCATTTATACATTTCCGCTGTAAGCAGGTAAAGGTAGAGCGCCATTTCCGTAATCGCTCCTTTCTACTTGGAAACAGGAGGGGATGGGAGGTCAATAGCATCTCAAAGCCAGCATGGGAAACACATACTCCATCTTACTTAGGACTCCAAGACAGGCCAATTTGTTTTTGGGAAGGTCTTTTCGAGGCCTGCTGTAATCGATAACAAAGGCGAGAGGTCCCGCTGAGACTTCCCCGCGGCGAGTCGCAGAAATGGAAATTACTGGGAGGTGACACCAGGTCGCGCCACCGAGGGCCGTGATACAATGATAATTACAGGAAACTAACCCGCTCGCTTCTCACCTACCACCTGCACTGTTTAACCCTTATGCTGCTGGTGACTAATTTTCCCAATACAAAATGATACAAAAAACACTGAAAAATTACTTAAACCCTGGCACATTGGTACTCCTCTTGAAGTAATCAGCATGAGCTATCAAATGAATACCAACATGACCAGGTTTAGATCATTTTCAAAAATAAAACCTTTGAGTCCTTGTGATTTGGACGCAAGTAGCCTCAGCACTGGAAGGGTTAACCCAACAATGCTCACAGCAGCCATTTTCAAGCCGCCTGACTTGTTAAGAAAACGCTACCAACTACTCTTCTTTAAATCTATTGTAAAATCATTCTTAATTCAAGAGTTATTTTTGAAATGCAATAGATCTGGACAACAATGTCTAAAGTAAATCTTAAGCATGAATTGGTTACCCATTCTTGCTTAAGAATCACTTTAGAAATTGTTGTCTGGATTTTTGTTACTGTTATCAATGACTAAGAATGATATTACAAAATCTTTGAACAGGAGTTGTTGATAGTACTCTGATTAACATTTCTCCTATAAATATTATCTTAATAATTTTCTTACTTCAAAGATCTCATGAAAATTATCTTGCTGCTTTTGTCCACTGCGAGTATAAACAGGTTAACCATTAATGTCAGTGATGTCTACAATACTTTTAAAAATAACATTCACATATTATTTGAAGGAGAGTTTTTATAGTTATTTTGAGTTCAATATTTCTCCTCCAATGATTTCCTGAAAAAAATCTGGTTAAAATGATATTACGAAGATATGTTCTTCCATGGCACAGTCCCAAGAGGGTTAAATATTGAGTACATTAGTGTCAATTTTAGTTTTGTTTTTGTTTTCAGGGTCCATCAATAGCGGTAACCTTACACGCCCAGAACAGTACTCAATACTTAATTTTACTGTATTTGCTATGGCATAAAAGATGGATACTTCTTTTTTAGATATTGTTCTGACTTTTCTCGAAAAAAAAATTGAAGGAGAAGATTTATTCACACTTAACCTAGAATTCTCCTTCAAATATTGTGTGAATTCAAACTTATTCCTTATTCATATTCAAAAGTGTCATGGCCTCCGGATAATGCTGAGTATTATATATATTGTTTAACTCATGAGAGGACATGACATGTGTTTCTAACTTCATGCATACATAAAATTATTCATGGAGATCAAAAGCAAAACCCTCTCTTTGGTCTTATTTGGCAGGCGTTAAGGAGAAACTTTTCCATGGACTTCCTCTAGCAGCTGACCTTGACTTCCTCACCGTGCGACCTTGGTGGAATATTGAACAGAATGACCGAGCACTCTCGCAGGCGGCTGCGGACGTATGCAGGCTCACATGTGTCTTAACCTGCGGCGGAATTAGTTTTACCGCATGCGACCAAATTCAATAGAGAGTTTGCAAATGGCACAGAATTAATAGCCTTTAGTTGAGCTTGGCGAAGACTGAAGCCTTGTTTTGCCCCAGAGGACTTTAAGGACCTTTATAGGCCTATATTAACACCTGATAAGCTGCATGAACACCTTTACACCAAGGAAGTGTTCATTCTGCTCAGGTGTTCAACATATGGAAGGTGTTCAACTTACAAAGTTTCTCCATTTAACTTCAACCCTCTCATATCTCCTCTTGAAATTTGTGGTCTGGATTTTTCTAGCACTCGTTGACAATAACTTTGTATTAAACCATAGATTTCAAAATTATTTGAAGAAATGTAAATGGAGTGATGATTAACACTTCTTCAGATATTTTCTTTAAAATGCCTTCATGAGAAAGTTACCAACAAAATAAGAAGGCTATCTCCAACTATTACAGCGCGAATGCCCTAGTTATATATTAGCAAGATGAAATGGATAGACAGAAGAAAGCAATAAAATAGAAATCATTGATTGGTTAAAAATGAAAATAAGAACTTAACCATACATCAGCTGTTGTGGTTATGAAAAGATTTTTAACATCTTTGCACGTAATTCAAATTTCAGCGAGATATCACTTTGCCTGGGAATCCAATATTAGCATGACACTAACAGTCTGTGTGAGAAAGCAGAGAAATTAATAAGCACTCAAAATCACGTTCATCCCCGAAAACCTTTCACAGACTTCAATCTGGATTCACAAAAGTCGACCAATCAGAGCTTGTGCTCAGGCTCGAGTCACGTGCTGCATTAATGAGGCGTCTCGGGAGGTAATAAAAAACATTCTCGTCAGAATCTCCACGTCCCGCCTGTCAAAAACAGCCACGGCGCCTTTATTAGTTTGTCGAGCTTCCCACAATGCCGTTCTCCTATAGTCAATCATGCTTTTAGGTGCGATTCATAATATGGCAATCAACTGCAGCCCGACAATGGCGCGTCTGAGGGAAATATCCCGAAAGGAGACAGAAAAGCTTTTCACGGCAAACAATGCCTTTCACCATAGACCTCCACTTAGGCGAGTGTCAGACTTCCGATTGAGGCAACTTTTCACAATGCCAAGATGGAGGAATTGCAAAAAATGTCATCTACATGGGACAATGGCTCCACGCAAAGTTATTATCCCAGACTTATTAGAGGGAGATATTTACTGTTGCGATATTTCCTATACCTTCATTCAGTGCTATTGTTATTAGGGTAGGGAAAGAGGGGTATCGGCCTTCAGGCTCCTTTGAGAACTGTTGCGGATTCTATCAGCAGATATTAACTTCCACATGTGACATTTCATTGCTATCAACAGAAAGTGGTCTGGTGCCACTAGGATGACCCGAAGAAATGAAATTTCAATTAGACCCCTTCACATACTTCCCATAGCGTTCCTCGGCAAATGTAATCTGGACTTATGATACCTTCAGGGGAGGAGCCAGTATATCTGTATAGGGGTTGGTTCTATATGAGGGAGGTTTGTTTAAACAAAGAGAGTAATCGAACTCAGTGGTTCTGAGCAAAACAGAAAAGTGATAATTCTTGGCAAGAAAATTAACATTTAAAATTGTAAATGGGGATTCATCAAACCCCACAAACTCCCCTCGGTTTGGGTGACTGACTTTAGATAATAACAGATAGGACAGTTCTAGGATAGGCCCTGAAATTTTCTTCTGTGCATATTTTTCTAAGTATGCTTTTATTCAGGGACCACCAATAAAGTGAGGCTTTTTTAGGAGGGGGGGGGGGGAATGATGGAGCTATGGAAAAGAATGATTAACCACATTTCTAAGCCATGTTATGGTTTAATTGTAGCTAGGCTGCCAAAAACAGCATGACAAATTTGGTGGAATATTTCAAGCAAAAGCATAGATAATAAAATATTTGGGGGAGAAATGTTAATTAAGACACTGCCAACAACCCTTCATAAATGTTATGATAAAATTATTCTAAATTACAAAATTATCGTCAAAAATATTATAGATCCAGACGAAAATTTCTGAAGGAATTCCCAAGCATTAATGGAGGAATTTAATGGAGGTAACTGGTGTTGCCAGGGACAACCACAAACAAACCCAGAGTCAATGGCAAATTTCTTACATATTGCCTCAAACTGGATTCAAACCTAGTACCTTAAGTGGTAGTGAGAGACAGCAAGCAGTCTGACGTTAGACGACATTGTTATCGGGGCAGCCCTTGACTTGAAATAATGGATCCAGCTAAAATGTTCATGATGGCATCCATTTCAATCAAGCCAAGGGCCACCTTGACCGTAAATAACTATCTATATCAACATACAGGCCACCAAGCTAAATTAGTTGCTAAGAAGTAAATGAATCAGTCTCACAAGTTCATTAAAGCGCATTATCTCAAGCAATTCATTAACACTTTCAATGCTGGAGCTACTTTCATCCAAAGTAGTCATGGATGCAAAGATATTTGATAACCATCTTAACCCTGTCAGATGGGTACCCTTATGTCATGGTTTCAGTCACTTTTCAGCTTTTTTGCATCATTTTGTAGAGGCAAAGTTAAGACCACCATACTGTAAATATGGATAGAGAAAGGTAAACACAACTAGAACAATAACTTTCAGTCAAATATATATCCAAATATCGCATTGCTATCCCAAATAATGCCAAAGTTTCAGACCGCATGTAACCTATTCACACCAGGAGGTTACACACAGACTGCTCCACGTGTATATATCTTGATAACAGTATGATGTTCTGTTCTTAAGAGGAAAAGTTGCTCAATATAATCATTCTGGCAACTAAAATGGTAATATATTCCAACAGAAAGAAAACCGGTAGACTGATACTAGATCATAAAACTTGTCCTTAGAGACTTGTTCCACATAGAGAAATACTGGGCCGAAAGCAATGACAAATTACCAAACTTTCTAGGGCTTCGGCATCCACTATATAATGAGCTTATCAACTTATGAACTGAAAGTGTATTGAAAATATGTGTTCTTTTTGTCAACAACTAATATGCCATATTGAACTTCTGTATCAACTGTATACCATACTGTATCCATTGGACTTTTGTGACAATAGAAAAAAATTTTAAACTTAAAAAGATGTTCTGTGAAACATTTGTCTGACATTTTCCTCTTGTTTATCTTAACAATCTCTCTTCAAATCGTTCTTAAAATAAGCTTTGTTCAAAGATTTATGTCCAGATTTGTCAGACTGAGTGCACAATCCAGATGTTAATGGTAACAAAAGAAATCTATTGAAACCATTAGGTGCATTCTTAGTCCCAGGGCAGAAATTACTAATGAGGAATACCCCAAAACCATTAGATCCATTCATAGTGTTGGGGTGGGAATTGTTATTAACCCATACACCCTATGAATTGTCATCTGGATCATTGATACTTTTTAAGGGGGCTCGGGACCTTCACACCTTTAAATAGTTTTTTTTTTGTTTTTTTGATATGTGATAGCTGAAAAGGTTTGCTACTTATTCCTTTGAAATAGAACTCTCAACTAGAACTACAAATGACAAAAAGAAGGCGTTTTAAAAAGCTTTCTACTAGAGGCCAGATATCCTGAGTCACCAGCTGTGAGGCTTATCTAAACCCATAATGGCCTTTCCTTATCTGATCTCTCCTGGGAGGTGTGCTATACTGGCTGATTGATGCGAACTGGGGGTTAGTTCCTGGCAAGGTCCAGAATGTGTATTCAAATGGAAGTATCCTGTTTACCCAGGAAACAGGCACCAAGCAGTTATGAGTGACCAACTCATTGCAATTAGGGTATGAATAGAAGGTGAGATTTTTGTGCATCAGCTGTCTGGCTTTACAGTTGCAGGTCAGACAGGTGGGGTAAAACCAATCAAATGCTCCAGAAATATTCTGGTGTGTGTCAGGTAGGGGCAGGATGTTTAGGATGCATGTTACCTAGGTGAAAAGGGTTTCCTGTAGAGATTTAGGGTTGGGAGAGAACATTCAGATGCTGAGCTCAGGACAGTGCAGAGTCTGAATGTTTCCTTACAATGGGAGGTAGCCGCAGAAGGAAGAGAAAGAGAAAGGGGTCATTTGAATGGGCAAAAACATCTTCTGTACCAGAAGATACAATAGAGGAAGAGGAATCACCAACCATTCATAGTGCCAGTTATAGAAAGCTTAGACTACTGAGTACTGGTTCAGATGACAGTGGCATAGCAATGGGAGATGCAGATTTTGAGGAAAGAGACACTGATCATGACTCAGAAGATGAGACAGATTCCTGTGAAGAAAGGGTAACAGGAAGACATATCATGCATTCACAAGAACTTGAAGACAGCCTTCGGGAAGCTGCAGTGTGTGCATACTGCCTTGATGGAAAGTTAGAACTATGGCAAGACAGTAGAAGGCGACAAGGACTTCAATCTGCCCTTTTTTGGAGATGCTCAAATGAGGATTGTGATGGAAAGAGAACAGACATTCCTAGTAGTGACAAAAATGGATGATTTTATGCTATAAACAGACAATCAGTTCTAGCAGGATGCCTATGTGGAAATGGACATAATGCGCTTCAAAAGTTCAGTGCAGCTATGTATCTACCTCCTCCAGTTACCCCCAAAAGTTTCAAGAAGCATGAGGTATCTATTCCATATATCTTTTTGTCAGATAAACCAATGCAGATAAAACCTAATTAAACCCTGCATGCCTGTGTCTTCCCAAAGCACCTTCCCTATTTTGGTTTTGGTTTTATCTCAGTGATCAGAGCTAATTTTCATGATTTTCATATTCATTTATTTATATGGTTAGAGCTATATCTAGAAAAATATTTGAAGAAGAAATGTAGATAAGTACCTAGTGAACAACTCCAGAACAACTCCAGATACCTCTCCAGAATCTCAGCTTTCATAAAATATATAGTTTATTGGGGTTTTCTTGTACATAGACCAAGATATTGGTCAATCTTTACATGAAAGTCACACTTAAAGAACGAAGGTCCCGAGCCCCCTTAAACGAATATCTTGTCAATTACATATTATTCTTTTAAATATTTAAAGGAGAACTGCTGGTAATGATACTGGTAATAATACAATTTCACATCAAAATATTTTCCCAACTAATCTTTTGGCTGTAAGATTTTACCTAAATTGTCAGGATGCTTTTGGCTGCTGGGTGCATTCATAGGTCAATGGGATAAACCCACAAAAGTCATTAGAACTTGCATTACCTTGGGGTGGGAAGTGTTAACCATTCCAATGCTGAGGCTACTTTCAGCCTAAGCACACGGGTGCAAATATTTTTCAAAACCATCTAAACCCTGTCATAATGGTATTCATTAGCTTTCACTGAGTACTTAGTTGAGTACCCATAAATTGCCAGGGTTTCCAGCTTTTTTGTAACATTTTGTATTGGCCAAATTAGCCACCAGCAGCATAAAGGATAATGGGTTAATGAGATGACCCACAAAAACCATTACAACTTGCATTATCTTGGGGTGTGAAGCGTTAAAGACAAAACCCATCAAAAGCGCGCCGTTCCTCCTGTCCACAATTTGTTGCACAGCCAAGAATAATGGTCTGACACAGCGCCTTCAGGCAGTGACTAATTAGTGCATAATACAATACAGCTTTTGCTAATTGCCTTCAGATTAAAGCTGGGAAACACGGCAATACTTCATTTCTAATTACCTGCCGTCCACCGCCGACGCTGCCAGGAAAAATGTAACTGCGACCGCTGAATGAATCCCGACTAGTGATCAATCACGATAGCCAATCAGCTTTGTGCATTCATCAATGTTTATAACGGACCGTAAACTACACTTCCATTACGATCCATCACTATGCTGAACAAAATAAAAAGAGAATCGCAAAAAAGCATATATCATTATTTTTTCAGGTGTGACTATGTGACTAATTCACTACACGCTTATTGATGACTGTAGATTTCTATGCCATCCATCATGTTTTTATCACAGACATTGTTTTTCACAGCCTTTTTTCTTATGCCGATATTGCTACTAGACCCATTCACATTGGGAGTGTTCTTGACAGAACTTTTACAACCCTTGCCAAATAAATCTAGTAATACCAATTTTCTAAGAAAATCAAAGGATTTCACAGGAAAACTGAGACATTTAATAAGGCAACTCTGATTATAATTTAACAATTACAAAAATATCACAAATATTTCAAGAGGAATTGCTAAACCCAATAGAAACTACAACTGTCAGATCATTTAATATTTCTCTAAAATCCAGGTTACCTAAATATTTCAATATTTGTCAGTCCATGTCTGACAAATATTGTTAAAAATATCTACCTGTGTAAATAAAGACATATCTACATAAACCAGATTCTAATTTTAGAATAATATTTATTGCCACAAATCTGTGTTACTCAGGAATTTGACTCAGCTCCCCCGCAGGAATTGTCGAGTGCCTGACAGGTGCCCATCTCAAGAGACCTGATGTCACCAGGACCTTTCAAGTGGCAACCGTTTGTAATCACTGCTCCACGATTGCAGCAACTATAGGCATGCAATGGGGCCATAAACCATAAAAAAATCAAGTCCTGTATTTGATTGTGTTACCCTCATGAAGTAAAGATTATCATTGCTATTATAATTATAATTATTATTACTTTTATTATTATTATTATTATTATTATTATTATTATTATTATTATTGTTACTATTGTTATTACTATCATCACCAACATCATCATCATCATTACTATTAGATGGAGCTACAAACACAGGAAACAGATATTTTTCTGAGCCTGTTTGTGCATAGAGGGACGATGAGGGTTAACCAATGAAATGCATAAGGAGGGTCACTAAGTACATTAGGGCACTTTCCCTGACACAGGGGCAAACATGTAGAAAAACACAAGAACACTCGACAACTCCTGGCCTGTGTGTTCTGTGACTTAATGACACTTTCCGCACAGCCGTATTGACTGAATATATTAGACCTGATGCAGTACAAACCATATAACCTAATTATTGCCCTGGGAGAGATCGTAAGGCCCTCACAAGCAGGCAAATAATCTCGTAGTGCCTGGCCAATTGGAGTAATTGTGTAAGCCTAAAATAAACAACAATCTTGTATATTTAATGAAAAGGTGATTGGTCACCCTGCGTACAGCTGCATGCGAGCATTTGGCAGGATTCTAGAATGGAGGGCAATTTCCCAATGATTCAGGCTGGCCAAAGAGTTCATTGTCTATTGTTTGTGATTGGCAATTATTGAGCTCAGGAAAGAAAATGTCGTAATTGACAGTTACTACTTTTATCCTTTATCAACCCTTTAATGCTCACGCGTCAAAAAGCGGAATGTCAACTTCGATGAAACCTTTAAGGCAAAAGCAGAGTTAAAAAATACTTGAAGGTGAAATGTTCATCAGAACACTAGCAACCTATTTCTTTGAAATATGTTGTAAAATGGCTCTTAACCCTCCCAATGCTATTTTAGGCTACTTCCGTGCAAATCACAAGGACACACTGATTTTTTTCTAAACCCTGCCATGTTGGTATTCATTGGATAGCTCTTGCTGAGTACTCTCAGATGAGTACCACTATACCAGGGTCTCAGTCATATTTCAAGTTTTTGCATCATTTTGTATTGGCCAATTTAGCCACCAGCAGCATAGGGGTGAATTCCCAAGCTACTGTCAAAAGTGTCAGAATTACAGACAACAATTTAAAGGGTTAAGGTAAGAGCCCCATACAAAATTTATGATTAAAAAAAATTCAATAACTGTTCTTATCAACCCGTTTGCATCTTGAGATCACACAGTCTCAGAAGAAATTGAATAAAAATCAGCAGCATTAACAATCTCTCTCTATCTAAATAATAAAGAGAGATGTTTTTATCCAAGACATTTTAGTCAAATGGTTATTGAAATATTGCTTTGTTATCATTTTGCCATCAAATAAGAACAAAAATCAAATAACACAAGAAGTTTCATCAGTAAGCGAAAATATCATTATATATTTAGTCAGTAGATAAGTAGAAAACATGGGAAAAGGCAATGGTATTAAACAGGAAGAAAAAATAAAGTTACACCTATTTTGTTTGCTATGTTTCTAAAACATCTGATAAGTAGCGTTGAATTATGCTCACATGGAATTCATATAAGTAACACATCCATTTATCAATAACATTATAGTGTCATCAGTACTGCCTCTACTGATAGCAATATGAGACTGTAATCAAAACTGAGGGGTTTATAGATTCAAGCTGGAGACTTAATAAGAGATATTGAATAATATCTTACGAAAAACCAAATACAGCAAAAACACAAAAAAAACGACATAATATTTTAGCATTCTAAAGACAGCTTTCGCGCAGAGAGAACCGAATTGTACAAAAATTAGTAAAAAACAAAACAGTTGAGAATTCCAATGACAGAATGAGTGAGATTGATGACATCCCAAAGAAAAAATCAAAACGCCATTACTATGCTCAATGCCATAAAATAGCAGAAACACCTCAAAGTGCAAGGCAAGTGTTACTTCGACCTAGTTTGCCGCTATAAACAACTGTAGTGCGACAAGGGAAATGATTTTCTAATTGCAGGCTCGGATCTAGGCGCGAAGTTTATCGCCTCACCCTGTCCGGGTTCACTCTAAACAGCACAAGTAACGACTAACTTTGAGTTTAAGGTGGAATTTACTGGCCACGGCACTGCACAAGGTAATCAACGTGTAAACCACTTTATTGCATGTCGTGGCGATGCCATAAAGCAGCAATAAACACCCAGCCCGCCACCTCTGCGACCTCACGGCAATGAATTAACACAAGATTTTCCCTGGCGTGAACCTCTGTTAGGCAATCAACCTAACAGCAATTTCTCCCCTCCACACCCTCTTTATTGCCAGTGCGCCGTATCCATCTTAATCTTTTCTTCTCGCACTGTCTTCGGATATTGCCTCGTATCCGAAGGCAATATTTGCACGCAGTAATCCTAATCAGTGCATCACTGTTAGCACAGGGGGAAGGGGTCACTGTGTCTCTTGTACAGTAGCCTGGAGCGGTCACCAATGGAGGGCAGCACAGTAGCCTAATCGGGTCATCAATAGAGGGTGCCAAAAAGCCTGGTGGGGACACCAATAAAGGGTGCCATAATAGTCTAGTGTGATCAGCAATAGAGGGTGCCACAATAGCCTAATGGGGTCACCAATGGAGGACGCCACAATAGCCTAATGGGGTCACCAATAGAGGGTGCCACAATAGCCTTGTGGGGTCACCAATGGAGGAGGCCACAGTAACCTACAGCAGTCACCAATACAGGGCACCACAGTAACCTGATGGGGTCACCGATGGAGGGCGCCACAGTAGCCTAGTGGGGTCACCAATAGAGGGGGCCACAGTAACCTGGTGGGGTCACCAATGGAGGGCAGCTTGATAGCCTGGCTTCAGGTCACCAATAGATGTCACCGCAATAGCTCAGATGACACTGGGGCAGACTAGAGGCTTCATCAATAGAGGGCACCACAGAACCCTAGATGGTTCAAGTAAAGGGTACCAAGGGTAGCCTTGAGGTAGTAATTTCCCCAATAGAGAGCACTAAGCTATCCCAGAGGATTACTCAATAGAAAGAATCACAGTAGCCTAGAGGGTCACCAATAGAGGGCATCACAAGAGATCAGCACCAGCACTCTATGGTGGGGACAGTAATATTTGTTTTCACCCTTAGGTCTGCTACAATGCCAACACAGGAAAATGTAAGGAAAATATCAAACAGAAATTAGAATTGCTATCGACTGCCTGTGGTAAAGCAACCTTTCTAATCAGCTTTTGTAATTAATGGTGAACTCTTCATCCCATTTGTGCTTATGGCATCATCATATCCTCCCCTAATACCTATCATGTTCAATGCCAAGTAATTGTGAAATGCATCTGGGGTTATGCCAATTTAGGCTGCATATATCTCATCATCCTCTCCTACTCTCTCCCTATTACCTATCATCGTCTACATTTCTAAATCACCATATTCCTCCATTTAAGCGCACATGCAGCTAACAGTTTATAAAAAAAAAATCTGCTAGAAGGGGTATTGGCAATCTTCCATATAGACGCACCCCACGGCCGCAACGAGCTTGAACGCTTCCATGCTACGAGCTTGAACTTATTTGGGTTATGTGCTGATAACCGGAGGAATACAGTATATAAAGTATAATGGAACTCTTGTTCTGCTATTAGAGGGCATCATGGCAGCCTACCTATATCATCCTCTCATCCCCCTCCCTTCCCATCACCTTTCATTTTCTATGCCTAACATTCATAAAATGGTACTTCATTTTTGCCAAAAGAGGGCACCATAGTAGTGTGCCAATAAAGTCATCTCCCCCCCCCCCCCCCCCCCCCCCCCATTCTATCATCCTATGATTCAACATTTTCTATGGCAAAAAATCATAATATGACACTCTGGTTTATTTCTTTGCTGAACAGCAATCGACAGCAAAAAGACATCTAATTTTTCCTTATCATATATTGCAAAAATCATTCCAACCTGAATCAACTCAGTGGGCATTGACAGAGATCCACGGGAATTGTCTGATTTCCCTCGCTGTGTCTCTGGGGATATTTCTTATCATGCAGGCTTCGGATAACATGGCGGTTTTGATGAGAAGAGCATGTTTTTTTGTACCTCGCCACTCCAGGTAAATCTAGATGCATGAGCGTGGAATTACCCTAGAGTTAGGACCCCTATCACCATCATGCTTCAGAGGTCACCTTATCCTTAACCAATTCACGCCTGGAGATCTACTCGACCTGCAGTGTCGTCTGGACCTGTCACACTTTTGATAATAACTTTGGTATTAAGCATAAAGTTGCAAATTATTTGAAGGATTTTTCTAGATAGAGTTCTGATGACCAATTCTCCTTCAAATATTTTCTTGAAATTGCTATCTTGGACGAAAGTAGCCTCAGCATTGGAAGGGTTAAGCTATTTATGCGTGAGGATTCCTTTAGACATTGTCACCGGGTTTTATGACATTTTTGAAAACAACTTGATATTACTTAATAGGAATAATACATGATATTTCTATAATCAGTACTATAACTATTTTCTATAGTCATTGGATGAATATCAATTTCTCCTGCAAATCTTCTCCATAAGTACTGTTGTCATAGAGTTCATGTAGATGAAATAAATTCAGGTCATATTGGATTCTACGGGCATTAATGGGTTAAGGGGTTTCAACTTTAATTTGTGCCAAGCAAAACGTTTCCATCTCATATAGGTTAACCATTCCTATGCTAAGGCTACTTTACTGACCATGCACCAGAAAGATTTTTGAAAACCATCTAAACCCTAGCTGTCATGTTGGTATTCACTGGATAGCTCCCACTGAGTACTCTCAGATGAGTACCCATAAGCCAGGATTTCAGTCATTTTTCAGGGTTTTTTTTGCATCATTTTATAATAACCAAATTAGCCACCAGAAGCATAAAGGTTAATAGAAATAATACATGATATTTCTATAATCAGTACTATGATTAATTACTATAATTTACTATAATATAATTTTACTCAAAATCTCAATGATAGTCATTGGATGAATATCAATTTCTCCTGCAAATCTTCTCCATAACTACTGTTGTCATAGAGTTCATGTAGATGAAAAATATTCAGGTCATATTGGTTGCTACAGACTTAAATGGGTTAAAGGAAGTACAACTCTAACTTGTGCCAAGCAAAATGCTTCCGCCTTTTTGCAATCCGTGAGGATACATATTCACGCCAAAAGCATGATTCAGGAAAGTTCCAAAAAGTCATGACACATTATTCAAAGGCAATCAAAAGCAGATTTGTAATTCCAGCATGTCGTTCGCTTATACAGTACCACGGAATCACGGCCGACAAATTACACACGCTGGAACGACTACGCATTACCAACAGGTAATTACCATCCAAATTACATGGTAGGATCCACTACGTGAAGCGCCTACAAGACTAACCTTTCACAACTTCCTTACATTAGGTTCTTTCTACCAGAAAAGCAAAAGTTGGCTAGATTCAGAGGAGAAATACATATATTTGTGGGTTAATTTGCCATTAGAGAATACAGTGCTGGCACTTAATTCCTGCACTAAATGCGCAGACACCCCGGGTGTAACACACGACTCTACACCCGGTTGCCATCCAATTTCCTGGGCATGGATGACCTCATGATTGAATGTAGCTTTGATTCGCAAGCTACGTGGGTCATTGATGTGCTTGGCTTATTTGTTTGACATACAATCCAATGGTGTTTGTACAACCAGGCACTGACAGAAGCCTGGTCGACTGGTGCAGGAATTAAATGTCTTTGCTTTACATAGTATTGGTACATTGTACAATACTTAATACCACTATCGTTTATATCTGTTACAGTATAAGCTGCCTGTTGGTAAAATATTGACTTAGCTGCTGTTTGAACATTTCTGCAAGACAGTAGTTAGCAATTCACTAATGTGTTTTTTCAGGTTAACAGAGCTAAATTTAGAGATATAAGGACATATATTTGCTAAATTTAACTATTTAACTGTTGTCTGCAAAGCAGGCAGTATCATTTAAAATCATAACATTAACTTTGGTTCTGCTGAACTGAGAAATATCTGGGAGACACTAAGTAACCTGCTGTGCATAGCCAGCTATTCTACTAAACCTTCATTTTGACATATGGCAAGTTGGGGATAACTACTCAAAATTCAAATTGTGCTCCTAAAACCTCAATGGTCAATTTTGTCCCTGGGTACCAAAAACAATGCAGTTGGCAGGGCAGGTTACATCCAAGAAAAACTCAACAGGACAAGGGTTAAGGAAATATTGGTATCAACAGTTTTATACCCCAATACTTCCAAAGGTGCCATTACCCCTCCTTGTCATATTCAGGGGTCGCTAATGTTCCAGTCAGTTCATATCTTCAAAGGACCTTCCAACGCACCAAAGCTCAAATTCCTGAAATCTTTTCATGGTATACCAACTGAAAAAAGGGTTTTAAGCCTGAAGAAAGTTTTCTATTTTCATTCAGAAAAAAACAAGCTTTGACATTACCTTCCATTGATGCAGCTTAAGATTTCTCATTATCACATCTATGATTATATACCTGGTACAAATAGTAGCCGTCACTTACCTGTAAGAGAAAACAATAACATTAGTAAAATAACAAATCAGATCAGCATGAAACCCTACTTAACAAAAATGGAACGTAAAGAGAATATTCTATGAATCAACTCTGAGAATTCCTCGGATCTCAAAGCTCCATTTGGCTTGGGTACTACCTACAAATTTTTAATTCAAAGATTTTCATTTTTCGCAAATTCAGTGCAAAATGAAAAAGTAACGTCAAAAATGACTATTAATTTAAAATAGTACAAGTAATACATTAGCAGGACATCAGCTCGTCATTAAAGATAGATGTGTAGCATTGTGCATGGCTTCATTAGGCTGCAGGTGGCATTAGATTAGGGCAATCTGGAGTTTAGTCACCGGGGGCACGCCATAATTATTCCTCTCTATTAAGGGCAAATGTAACTAAATTATGGCTGGGTCCATTGGAAGGGGGACACGCAAATTCACATTTGTCCAATCAACCTCCTGCATTATACAGTTAAGAGCACTGACAGCTCCTAAAAGCTTATTAACCTTCTCATCTCCAAGATGTTCATACAGTCTGACATGTAAGAAAATATCTTGACAATAAAGCAACATTTAAAAAAATATTTGACTGAAAGTTGTTGTTTCTAGCAAGTATGATAATCCCTCTTCAAATATATTTAAAAAAATAATTATTATGAGGTTTTATGCCCAAAGTTTTCAGAAAATGTGCGTGCTACTGGTACAAGTGGTCTAAATAATAAGCTAAATAGGACTGCGGCACAGAAGTTGGATGGTTGCCAACTTGCCAAAGGTGACCTTAAATTTGGCCAATCTTCAATCAAAATAAAGTGGCTCAATATTTAATTAAGACAAACTAATAAGACTAAATAATTGGTTGCAAATACTTCTTAATGCCTCCGCAAACACAAGCATTGGAGTATTCAAAGCATGAAAAGTACTTGTTTGAAGGCCACCAAAAGTGTGCCAGGGCAACAAAAACTTTGAATTTTGTAATATGCAAGGCCAACATGCTTTACCAAATTGCTTACTTCACCTAAATTGTTTGCTTTTTTACAACAAAAGGAAATGTATTTCTTCCAAATAAAACTTGAAGCACCAGGTGTAGTTTTCAGGCAAAAGTCAAATGGCATCATTTTAATTTAACTGTCTTTAATGCTTAACCTCAACCAGACATAACTAACTAAGTTATAACGTGGAAAATACTCAAAATAAATCTTAGCTGCAAACGAGAAAAAAAAAAAACTTAACAATACGAACAATAGCAATTATGTAAGTATTTGACTTAAGTATTTTCTAGGAAATGGCCCGAGATAATTACAAACATGGCTGACGGAAATCTTAAAGCTGTGTTGTAATTGACATTAGCCCTTTGAATATCTTCCAAGTGAAGCTTGTGGCAGTGTGAAAGATATTGGCAAAAATCCCAGGTCTTTTCCAGGCTTTCAGAGAAGGCTGCCTCTATGCTAGAGTGGTCTAACGTAACAAATACTAACTGCTGTGTCTCATCACTGCACAGAGTCTAGGATTAAAATCTCATGTCTTTTCCAGGCATTCAGAGGAGGCTGCCTCTAGGATAGAGGGGTCTAACGTAACAAATACTAACTGCTGTGTCTCACCACTGCACAGAGTCTAGGATTAAAATCCCAGGTCTTTTCCAGGCACTCAGAGGAGGCTGCCTCTAGGACAGAGTGGTCTAACGTAACAAATACTAACTGCTGTGTCTCACCACTGCACAGAGTCTAGGATTAAAATCCCAGGTCTTTTCCAGGCATTCAGAAGAGGCTGCCTCTAGGACAGAGTGGTCTAACGTAACAAATACTAACTGCTGTGTCTCACCACTGCACAGAGTCTAGGATTAAAATCCCAGGTCTTTTCCAGGCATTCAGAGGAGGCTGCCTCTAGGATAGAGGGGTCTAACGTAACAAATACTAACTGCTGTGTCTCACCACTGCACAGAGTCTAGGATTAAAATCTCAGGTCTTTTCCAGGCATTCAGAGGAGGCTGCCTCTAGGGCAGAGTGGTCTAACGTAACACATACTAACTGCTGTGTCTCACCACTGCACAGTCTAGGATTAAAATCCCAGGTCTTTTCCAGGCATTCGGAGGAGGCTGTCTCTAGGGCAGAGTGGTCTAACGTAACAAATACTAACTGCTGTGTCTCACCACTGCACAGAGTCTAGGATTAAAATCCCAGGTCTTTTCCAGGCATTCAGAGGAGGCTGCCTCTAGCGCAGAGTGGTCTAACGTAACACATACTAACTGCTGTGTCTCACCACTGCACAGAGTCTAGGATTAAAATCCCAGGTCTTTTCCAGGCATTCAGAGGAGGCTGCCTCTAGGATAGAGTGGTCTAACATAGCAAACACTAACTGCTGTGTCTCACCAATGCACTGAGTCTAGGATTAAAATCCCAGGTCTTTTCCAGGCATTCAGAGAAGGCTGCCTCTAGGGTAGAGTGGTCTAATGTACTGCACACTAACTGCTGTGTCTCACCACTGCACAGAGTCTAGGATTAAAATCTCATGTTTTTTCCAGGCATTCAGAGAAGGCTGCCTCTAGGGTAGAGTGGTCTAACGTAACAAACACTAACTGCTGTGTCTCACCACTGCACAGATTCTAGGATTAAAATCCCAGGTCTTTTTCAGGCATTCAGAGAAGGCTGCCTCTAGGAAGAGTGGTCTAACGTAGCAAACACTAACTGCTGTGTCTCACCACTGCACAGAGTCTCGGATTAAAATCTCATGTCTTTTTCAGGCATTCAGAGGAGGCTGCCTCTAGGGCAGAGTGGTCTAACGTAGCAAACACTAACTACTGTGCCTCACCACTGCACAGAGTCTAGGATTAAAATCTCATGTCTTTTTCAGGCATTCAGAGGAGGCTGCCTCTAGGGCAGAGTAGTCTAATGTAGTACACACTGCTGTGTCTCACCACTGCACAAAGTCTAGGATTATAATTCTGCTTGAGGAATGTGACAATGTCGCCAGTGACTTAAGCTGTTGGTTTTAATTTACCCTTTTTAAAAGAAAGTGTAAAGATTTATATGAAAATGTGAAAATAGAATTTTATTGGTATTGAAGAGGTTGAAGCTAGGTTTTCTGCGGTACACATGCTTCTGTAGGATCAGTGGCCTATAAAGTATATGGACAACCACATAACTTGAAAACTGCATAACCTGGGGACTGCCACATAACTACCACCTACTAACCACACATCGTGGTAGACCTGAGGCTAATCTAAGGTAGACTTGTGGTAAAGGTCAACCAAAGGTCTGCCATGTGTCTACCACTGCCCAGTGGTCAGACAGTGGGAATTGAGACATTTATTTGTTCCATAGGTATAGTGGTAAAAGGGAGGCTTTCCAGTGGTCAAAAGAGTGGTTTACCAGTGAGGCTAAGTAGGCTTGAATGAATGGCAGAAAAGTGAGTGAGAGTAAAAGTAATATCAAATTCTTAATCCTGCACACTGAGGATAAATGGGTTTTCCTAACCAGGCTTATGACATCCTCTAGAAATAGTCATCTCAATCAATTGATACTTTTGACAATAACTTGGAAATTCATTTTTGCCTTTAAAAATACTTTAAGGAGAGCTGCTGGTAGCACTCTGATTAAAATCCTTCTTCAAATATTTTCCCACCTACGCTTTTATTTTAAAGATTTCACCAAAGTCATCTGGCTGCTATTGACAGCCACAAGCATTTATGGGTTAACCCGAATGCTGCTGGTGGCTAATTTTGCCATACAAAATGATGCAAAAATCCCCCAAAATAACTGAAACCCTGGCACATGGGTACTCAACTGAGAGTACTCAGTGAGAGCTATCAAATGAATACCAACATGACAGTGTTTAGATGGCTTTCAAATATCTTTGCATCCTTGTGCTCTGGACGGAAGTAGCCTCAGCATTGGAAGGGTTAAAGAGGCTATCTGTTGGCTTCTGCAGGTAAAGTGGGTGGATGCAGCACTAAGACTCTCGTCGGTAGAAAATCTGCATTACTGGACATATGCCAAAGGATATTTGATAAAGCGGAGGTCTACCAAAGAGACACATAAACAACTAAAAGCCTTGGTGAAAGCCTGGCCCATAAAATTGAAACGCCTTGCATTAACCCACCCACGCCCACAGCGACAATTTCGGTGAAATCTTTCAGGTAAAAGCATTAGTAAGGAACATATTTGATGGAGAAATGTTTAGTAGAAAACTAGCAACAACTGTTCATCAAATAATTGATAAAAGCATTCATAATTCCAAAGTTATTGTCATAAGTATCAGAGATCCAGACGACGACCTTCAGGGGAAATATGGGTCAACCCATTCATGCCTAAAATTTCTTAGCATAAAGATTTTTTGGGATGTCATGATTGAATTGAATTTTATAAATTAGGAAAATACTGCAAAACATTTCAAGGTCAGTTGAGTAAAAGTTTTTATTCATATTTTCATTTAGATAGTAAATGATAGCAGAAAAATGGTCAAGTCATATTTGTGGACACCAGGTGGATGAATGGGCTAGCCAGTAAAATGCTCACAGTGGCCAATTAAAAGCAATCGGACAATTAAGGTGAAATGTTTCAGGCGAAAGCATAATTGGGAAGGTATTTGTAGGAGAAATGTTATTCAGAACAGTACGAACAACTCTCTTTCAATTTTCTTTCAAGATCATTCTTAGTTTTCAAAATATTGTTGTAATTAAGTATCATAGATCCAGACGGTAATTTCTAGATGCACTCGTGAGCATGAATGGGTTAAGGTAAGATAGGAAAGTTGATTCCCGGTAATCCAGGCTGAGCCTGCCACATGTTATAGAATGCCATCACTCCTTTTCCTCTGCTGCTGCTGCTGTTTCATATTATATTTCAGGTTTGACATCGCCAGTGCTCAATTTCCGGAATAGGATAAAAAAGATACAATGATGTAGCATCATTGGAGATTTTCATTGATCAACCTCCACACCTATCTTTCTCTCCAATGTGATTTATCTTTGATTTTCTCTGGCTGTCTGTCTCCAATTTCCCCTAACCTTCTCTCTCTCTCTCTCTCTCTCTCTCTCTCTCTCTCTCTCTCTCTCTCTCTCTCTCTCTCTCACTCTCTCTCTCTCTCTCTCTCTCTCTCCAATTTCCCCTAACTCTCTCTCTCTCTCCCTCTCTCTCTCTCTCTCTCTCCAATTTCCCCTAACTCTCTCTCTCTCTCTCTCTCTCTCTCTCTCTCTCTCTCTCTCTCTCTCTCTCTCTCTCTCTCTCTTTCTTTCTCTCTCTCTCTCTCTCTCTCTCTCTCTCTCCAATTTCCCTTAACTCTCTCTCTCTCCAATTTCCCCTCTCTCTCTCTCTCTCTCTCTCTCTCTCTCTCTCTCTCTCTCTCTCTCTCTCTCTCTCTCTCTCTCTCTCTCTCTCTCTCTCTCTCTCTCTCTCTCTCAGTAGGAAATCCCTTGCAAAAATTTTGTATATCTAGCTAGATCATCTGCAACTGATAAGTGATATCCAATATGGATGGGAATCTTTTAAGGAACTACCAACTAATTAGTTTCTTAATGAGATGAGATCATTTATCTAAGCAAATTGAATCAAGGAATTTAATTGCGATTGCCTATTAGGATCCTTACAAAAAAAGAAAATTGTGTGAAACACAGCAGAAAATGTTCACCAATGTCCTAATTAGCTAATGGGCAGGCCTGTGATGTTTATTTTTACCTCATAAATCTTATTTTGTGGTTATATCGATGGGATAATTATCAGACCCCATAGGTCTGGAAATGACGCAGTAAAGTCGGCCAACACCTGCGTACCACACAATCTAATCCCACACAGAGCCCTTAGCTAGCCGAGACAACTTTATAACAGACCTTTAAGAATAAACCATCTATTTACAACTTGGCTTGGTTGCATAAGATATCTTAAGTGAAAGATTGCCTTGAGGTTTCCTCCAGAGCCAAGGTTTCCCTTGATTTAATCCATAAGGTCAATCTTAACCTTAATTTTGAATGCATAGCCAGATATTTCCTAAAATTAATTATTTTGATATAGATTTCATCAATCTGGTGAGCTCCATCAATTTATATTGTCTATTCTCTGATCTAGGTTTTTATCATTAATATGAAGACATGATAATGCAGGTGCTCAGGCCATGCAATAAACCTGCATGAGCCTGTGCAAGATGGATGCCCCTGTATGGCTATCTCAGACCACTGGTGGCACAGCAGGTGCTCAGGCCATGCAATAAACCTGCATGAGCCTGGGCAAGATGGATGCCCCCATATGGTTCTCTTAGGCCTGTTACTTGTTCACCTCTGTAAGCCATAACAGAAAAGGACAGGCTTGGGGGATGTCTAAATTGAAAGGTGACACATATAAGATCATTTTGAACCTGAAGCATTCTGATGGTTCATTTGGCCTTTGATTGAGAAGCTGCCGGCAAGAATGGGTTAATATCTTTCTTTCTTAAATCAAGAATTTAAAAAAAGGAAAAGTGGAAATACATCAAATCTGTGGCACTAAAAGGAATATACATCACAGGTTACTCTATAAAAGTAGTTGGTTAATATTTGAGTAAGAAATGCGTCTATGCGACAGTCTACAAGTGAGAGATATTTCATACCCTAGGGCGTCTTTTTGTAGCTGAATCCATTAACGTGTTACACCTGTGAGATTTTACTCAAGTGTCACTAATCTACCTCCCATTTCAGGAGAACATGCCAAATCACTTTCCCACCTCGTTTTTGCAACGTTCCTCCATCAACCAGGACCGCCTGAGTATCATTAGCCATGACACCTTCTGCGCAGGTACTTTTAACCACCTTATACCAAATGTTGTCTGGATCTATGATGAATTTGCAAATTACTTTTGAATTAAGCAAAAATTCACACAATATTTGAAGGAGAGTTGTTGGTTGGGTTTTGACAAATAATTCTCTTTCAAATATTTGCTAAAAATGTTCTGGTCAAACAGATATCAGGGAAATAGTGGGGACAATTTTGTGCATGGCAATTTTATGCACGGCAGGCGGAAAAGTGAAGGCTGCTCACTACCACTGTTTTACCGTAATGTGAACATGCTACTTCACTTAATCCGATAGTCAACTGGAAGACTTTTTTTTTTGCAAATTGCGCTATCCCTGGATGATCGCAGTTCCTGTTTCCATGGCGATGTGACTTTGTCACCGTATCCCGGTACTCTGCTACCAGCTGTTCTGCTTACCCAGGTTTTGATCAGTTTCTTATTTTCAGCATTATATAAATACCAAGAAAGATAAAGATATGATTGATTAGGAATAATGAAACTGATACTTTTAAAGATAACTTTGCTATTACATTTAACTTCAATTTTAAGTTAGAATCATACTTGAAGGGAAGTTTTGGCTCTAGTGTCAAAATGATGCAGGCATGAATGAGTTAAGTTCTTTGATCTGCAACTCTTCTTCAACTTTGTAGTATATTTTACACAATTATTTTTTTCAGTATCATAGATGTAGGCAGAGAAGAGGTCATCTCTGGAGATCAACTGCTGGACCTATGTTACTCTGGAATATAACTTAATAATTAAACTTAATCCATAAGATATTAAAAGGGGAGTTGTTGGTTGTGTCCTGATTCAAATTTCATAATTTCCCAAATTCTGCTTTATCATTAAGTTATCGCCATTGTCAGGTTGTTTTGGGGTGCTACATGGGTTGACCCTTCCAATGCTAAGGCAACTTTCGTCCAAAGTACAAGGACGCAAAGATTTTTGAAAACCATCTAAACCCTGTCATGTTGGTATTCATTAGATAGCTCTCAGTGAGTACTATCAGATGAGTACCCATATGCCAGGGTTTCAATCATTTTTCAGAGTTTTTGCGTCATTCTGCATGTGCCAAATTTGCCACCAGCAGCCCAAGTAAAGGGTTAAGTCCCCACGAGCATGCTTGACTGGTAAGGACTTTGAGGCGTGTGTTTTACAGGCAATCGGCTCCTTACATTATCAGTCAGCAGAGCCTCTCAGCACACCAGGTATCCCTGATAAGTCACTTTCTGTTTGCAACTCATTACCCAGCCATGGCCCAGGCAATAATGTGAGTCAATCACTGACAACTCCGCTAACTATCCCCATGATGCCGACTGAGAACGCGCTTTCAAGAACACATTAGCGGTGAAGTCTACATTAACAGTTGCAGATATAGAGGGTTCATTGAATACCTTTTTACAATTCAAAATGTATTTTCTTGTTAACCCTTCCAATGCTACGGCTACTTTTATCCAAAGCACAAGGACGCAAAGATTTTTGAAAACCATCTAAACCCTGTCATATTGGGATTCATTGGAAAGCTCTCTCTCAGATGAGTACCCATGTTCCCTTGGGTTTATGTCATTTTCTAAGGTGTTTTTTTTGCATCATTTTGTGTGGGCCAAATTAGAAACTAACAGCATAAGGGTTAACAGTTGCAGATATAGGGGAGGGGGTTCATTGAATCCTCTTTTGACAATTCAAAATGTATTTTCTTGTTAAGAATAAGGTCAGTTTTCTTTAGTCTTGCTTGAACCAAATAGGTAGATCTAACTCTTTGTTAAAATGGACCCCTTTGACCCTTCATACAGAACATACTTTCTACACTGAAAACCTTGAATCACCCTTCAACCTTTAATCTACATGAGGTGGTGCTGTGCATTGTTTGTCCAATGTGGCAAAATAACTAAGAAATGATACATTACTTATTAAACTGAGTAGACTTGCTACAAGTCTGTGTTGAATGGCTGTTTCCTGAGTCTCAATGACCTTAACTCTCCATTGATTTCAATCTAGGTTTAGTTCTGTAATTAATCCCCAAGGGGGATCCACTAGAGCTGTGCTTCTAACTGAAACCCTTGAGAACAGTGCTGCCATCTATAGTTTGATATTGGCATCAAACCTGCTTAACATCTCGTAGAGTAGTAGTGACATTCCGCCTATCAAACTCAGGTTATCAGGCTTGGAGTTGTGATGAATGCTTCTCCTTTAAATATTTTCAAAAACACCTTTTTGTAAGAACAATATCACCCAAATAGTCAGTCCCTTGTACAGTCATACATGGGTTAAACTGTTAAATCATGGTAGCACCAAGGGGGTTGGACTTGAGGGAGCATTCGTTAATGAAGAGTGATGTGCATTAAGGCCAAGCACAGCTTCTTGCCTCTTGCGCACTGTGAGAGCCACAGGGAGCATGGCAGATAACGACTGCTCCCTATTAATGATGAAATAGTGGTGGACCTTCAGAGCACTGACTGACCTCCTGCCCTCTCCAGGACTGAGAGACTGTTTACATGTAACAGTGTGAACTTAATTGGTACATGGGAGGGATTCAGATAAACCTGGAATTGCTGTACCAATCTATCAATCTCTAACATGAGTTGAATTGGTACTTTAGGTGAAAATGTCACTATTTCTAACCTCTGTTTTTCATTTCTTAAGTCGAAAACCCTGCTGATGATTTCTTAAACTTATTTAATAATCGTACTCTGATTGTTAGCGAGCATTTTGTGATTAATTTTGTGATTGATTTAAGATGAAAACAAACCCCATAAAGGAACCAAAACTATTTTTTTCATGTATTTCATACATTTAACCAATAAACAGGGCCTGACAATACCTAGAACACTCTACAAGCCTGGTAGGGCTATTAGCACCTGGAATCTTCTAGCCCTTTTCTAAGTTTTACTGGCCCTACCTGAAAATACAAATTTAGAACATCACGACCACTGCTTTTTCTACCAGAGTAAAGTCTGGGAGTTTAAGCATAAAAGATATTTGGTTTATAGTCTTGTATCCACCGAAATGTTCACACAACCTTCCTCCCCTAGCAGGCCTGTACACAGTATGCAATATGGAATAAACTGTCTTGCCAGAGGACAGACCAAAGTGCCCCGGCCGGGAATTGAACCAGCGACCTACTGATTACTAGTCCGACACCTAACCAACTCAGCTACTTTGTCCCCATAGCATAACATCAGACCTGTTGCCTGAGATATGGATTGGGCACCATAACTTCTAGCCTAACCACACGGCTCTGTTATGATTTTACTTTATTGTATATAGAAGCCTGCACCTATACTACATAGGGACTTGTGGTCTACTGTTGACAATTTAGTTCACACAATTGCCACACGATGCAGATTACTGCATATTTCCAACTGAACTCCTAGTATACCGCAGTGCGATCTATCCACAATGGAAGACATTTAAATATGGCCTGGGAGGCAGGCTACATAACTTCTTGCTCTACCTTCCTGTCACTGTGTCCCAGCAGCTCTCTAATTTACTGAAGCCTTTTATATGCCGAGCTCTTTTATCCCGCACAGGCTCACTATCACCTCATCTCTCACATATACGACTTCTCGACAATTCTCTGATGATGAGCGTGATAAAGAATCCGCAACACAGAAAATCCAAGGGACACTGTGACTGTTTGCAGAAAAAACTACTTTCATTAATTCTATTAATGAAACAGTAGTACGAAAACCCAGAAGGCGCTTTGTCAGTTAGATGTAGAACTTTCTCACATATCCTTGAGCCAGATTCAAACCAGATTCTAACTCAGGCAGTTAACCCTTATGCTGTTTGGGGAAAAAACAACTTTTATTACTTCTTATAGGGAACAGGTAGTGAAGTAAAGTAATAGTAAAGTAATCTTTATTTCAAATCGGTATATCAATCACAAGAAACACGAGCTACCAAGGCTATTGGCCGACTGGACCGACGGCTTAAAGTGCCCTCTAACAATGGAAAGCAGCAAGGAAATAAATCTACTAAAAAAATCTTGGTGGGTTAGATGTAGAACTTTCTCACATATCCTTGAGCCAGATCCAAACCAGATTCTAACTCAGGCAGTTAACATTGGAAAGGAGAGATGCTGCTAACAGTGTCACACCCAATTTCTGCTGGCATACTACTTGAAAGGATTAGCTTACAAACCTCACAATGAATTACGGATACAGAACGATTCATACACCAAGAGCAGCCAAAAGGCTGATTCTTCCTTGCTAACTCTAACGAGATGTAGCTTAGAATTCCCTAGAATTCCTTGAATTCTACATGAAGGGCGTGAAGGGCTTGCTGGGTGCATTAACAGGTTGGTGGCCTGGTTGCTATATAAATGTGTGGCAGTGTGAAGGGTTTCCTGGGTGCATCAACATGGTGGCTTGGTTGCTATATAAATGTGTGGCAGTGTAAAGGGCTTCCTGGGTGCATCAACATGGTGGCTTGGTTGCTATGTAAATTTGTGGCAGTGTGAAGGGTTTCCTGGGTGCATCAACAGGGTGGCCTGGTTGCTATATAAATTTGTGGCAGTGTGAAGGGTTTCCTGGGTGCATCAACAGGGTGGCCTGGTTGCTATATAAATTTGTGGCAGTGTGAAGGGTTTCCTGGGTGCATCAACAGGGTGGCCTGGTTGCTATATAAATATGTGGCAGTGTGAGGGGCTTCCTAGGTGCATCAACAGGGTGGCCTGGTTGCTATATAAATGTGTGGCAGTGTGAAGGGCTTCCTGGGTGCATCAACATGGTGGCTTGGTTGCTATATAAATGTGTGGCAGTGTAAAGGGCTTCCTGGGTGCATCAACAGGGTGGCCTGGTTGCTATATAAATGTGTGGCAGTGTGAGGGGCTTCCTAAGTGCATCAACAGGGTGGCCTGGTTGCTATATAAATGTGTGGCAGTGTGAAGGGCTTCCTAGGGAGCCCTTGCATCTAGAAGATCCTCTGTGACTATATATATATATATAAAGAGAAAGGAATTTCTGGCCTGTTTTGGCTTTCTTTCTCACCCTGATTTGACCTAAGCTGTTGGAAGCGTGTATCCTAATCCTCCCTCCCTCACTGGACTAATAATAAAAGTTCATAGGAGAAACTGTAGTTAATCAAATTATGTCAAAAGATTTACTAGTTTTTTCAAGCTCATATTTTGATTTCCAATTAAGAAATATTGTGTAAAACTTTTTTTTTTTTGAGAATCAAGTGAAAATTCAATTAATTTTCAAATCTATGATCTCATTCACATGGTAAAAAATCATGTTAAACTTTCGATAAGCAAGTAAAAATTCAATTATCTTTCAAATCTTAGCTCATATTTCCATTACAGTGAGATCCTTATCCTCTTATATGGCAATCTGCCAGGCGGAATTCTCCAGGAATTGGCAGATTAGTTTAATAATTCAAATCAGCTCAAGCCTTCACTCAAAATACATCCTCAAGATTATAATGCGACAAGACAAAGATGCTTTTAGTTAACCCCTTCATGCAGGAAGATCTCTCTGACAAGCATTGTCTGGATTTATCAAACTTTTGGAAATAACTTTAAAATAAAGCAATGATTCATAAAAAAGTTGAAGGAGAATTGTTGATAAAGTTCTGATCAACATTTCTCCTTCAAATATTTAGAAAAAAGAATGCTCTAGTCAATAAAATGTCTCAAAATATGTTTTGGCGTTTTAGGCCGCTACGGCATGAATGAGTTAAGGTATAATCTTTCAGTAACTTGATATGAAAATGTTTTTATCTATTTTTCGTGGACATCAAACCATACTCCCCTCTTTAACGTATTCATGTCTGTAGTGTCTGAAAACATACCAACTATTCTGTAGATATTCCCTTGTTCAGAACAGGTTTAGGAAAATATTTCAAAAAGAAATATAATAATATTTTGCTTGGTTCTAGTTATTTAACCCCTTGAGTCTAAATTGTAACTTTGTCCACAAACTCTTGATGTGAAGTTGTTTAAGTGGGATTATTAGCTAAAATCCAGAACTAGGTTGTTTATGTTTGACAATCTTATAAAATTTGGTCATCATAGTCATATGACATGATTGCATCAAGCAAAACATTCTGACAGCAAAAATATATGTACAGTTCATTCTTTCTTCTTGAGTTGACTTTAGATATTATAATCTAGTGGATTGTGGTAAAGCAGTTATGCACTCGGCATGATTCCTACAATAACTTCAAAAGCCCCCTAGTTCTACATGATACTTTTCCAGCGTTAGCAGGCATGATTAAAATCTGAGATCCTTTGATATTCTACCTAAAGATGCACTGATTTCCCTGCAATGGGCTGAGCTCTCTAGTTTTTAATTCCCTTAATGACTGCCAGGAAGTAAGGAAGGAATTGGTTTTTACGTAGCTTTCAACAGCTATCGTGATATTGCGACAAGATAGAACCCAGGAATTGGGAGATATTCCCTTCTCTTCGTGAAGAGTTCCAAGGAGCCCTTGAGTTGTAGAAGCATCGCAGACACCCCTCCACAATGCCACACATTTATATAGCGACAAGGACAACCTGCTAATGGGGATCCAGCAGATTTGAACCTGCGACCTCACGCCTGGGAGCCAGGCATCATAACCACTAGGCCATGGCTGATCCCTAAAGATTAACTGCCAGAGGAGTGTGACATCTGACATCCTGTGTGCTATCCTGCTATCCTGCCTCTCTACGATTACCTACAGCACATCCAACCAATCAGCTTCATCAACGCCATCACGCTTGGAGATATCGTTAACCCATTCATGCTTCAGAGTTCCTCTAATTGTCAACAGGACCTATGACACATTTGATAATAACTTTGGAATTAAGAAAGATTTTACAAAATATTTGAAGAGGAGTTGTTGGTTATTTCCATAAATAATTTTCCTTCAAATATTTTCCCACTTTGCTTTTAATTGCAAGATTTCATCAAAATTGTCATGCTTTTTCTGGTGGCTGTAAGCATAAATGATTTGATGATACTAATAGTTCATCTTGCTGTGAAAATGGTATGCAGCAAGATGTCTGCAAGAAGTCAGCGGTATCGCACTCAGCCTACGGCCTCATGCAATACAGGTGGCAACTGCAGATACTGCCCTAACCAATCATCAAAGATTTCCTGGGATAACACCTGGACAGTGCCAGAAAGATATCATGTTGCATTATACACTGGTATACTTTGAAATTATTTTATGGACATTTGGGCCACATAGCCTGAAATCCATTGGTATTTTGAGAGAAAATGGGCCACCTTCAACACAACCCAGGACTGTTGAAATCTGGCCAGAATTCCCAGTCATTAATAGTATGAATACTGCAGAGACGCTTTGGTCAATCAAAGTGATTGGTGGTCATTAATAATACCAATCTTCCACGCCAAGATTTCCACCCACTCTTATCATCATCATCATCATCATCGTCATTGGCACCATATTGGCAACCTGCCAAATTAGGGGGTAATTGATCACCTTCTAGGATTGAGTGGCTTATCACCCCTGCTAACCTCATTAAGGGGACAAGATACAACGCACTCAAGCTGTAATATTCATTCATTATAATACTCCTTTATTCTGTAAGAGTATGACTGTATGGTCTAATGCATTTGGAAATACTTAAGAATATTTAAGGTGATGATGATGATGATGATAATGCTGATGATGATGATGATGATGATGATAACAATGGTAATGCTAATTATGGTAATAATGCTAAATCAGTCCATTCAAATTGTTCTTCGCACATAGCCTTAGACCATTTGGCTATTGAGGCATCCTCTTAGAATAAGGTCAGTTAATTCACAATGTTCTTTGCACAATGCCTTAGACCACTTAGCTAGTGAGGCAGCCCATTAAGATAAGGTAAGTCAATTCAAGGTGTTCTTTGCGCAATGCCTTAGACCAATTGGCTATTGAGGCAGCCAATGAGAATATGAAAGGTAGATGTTAATTCCAAGTGGTCATTTTTTGCACAATGTGGCAGCCCCCTGATACAAGGAGTATGGCCAGGCAATTAAGGCTGTGATGCTGGTGACACACTCAAAATAAGACAACTCCTAGTTTAGCACTCCTGTCCCCTTTCTAACAATAGTTATCTAATCCCTGAGGTCTTGGTGTTTCAAATAAAAGTTTTCTTTAACTTAGCTGCTTGAGCTGACCTCAATATAAACGCAGTTTCAATTTTACAGTGTTTTACCTTAAATGTGGAGAGAATATGCAAGAGAATACCTTACAGCACGCAATTTTGGTGGAAATTTTACTTACGATAGTAGGTCAACATGTCTGTCCATTGTGACCTACTTTATTAGGTAAAAATTTCCACCAATGCTAAACTAGGAGTTGTCTTATTTTGAGAGTGTCACCAGCATCACAGCCTTAGGAAAAGAGAACGAAAAAGCCTTGACTGTTTTGAAGTATCTTTATGACTAGAACATATTTGGTAAATTATATTTCTTCACACTAATGCACCTGGTTCCACATTGCCTTTCATTAAAACAGACTATTTCCTTCATTCAAAATGCAGTCTAGAACACCACCATCATTTAACTGCTAGCTCTGATGAAATTACCATTGAAATATACAGTAAAATGGCATGTATACCATTTTGATGGAAGAGTTTCCCTGACACCGCTGGCAGCATGATGTTTTATGAATCATTTAAAAATAATCAAATTGCGCTCTGATAGGCGAGATATTGTATCTTTAAACAGGATCAAGGTGCATGCTTACTCCTACACAAATAAACCAAGCACTTTGCAGCAGTTATGGCTAGTGTTTCTGCCCGACAATTGTTACCATGGCAACAGTTTTGTTGTTAACATCAATTTTGGATGGCCAGCACAGCTGCAAAACTCACAAATTTCAATTGCGCTCCTCTTCAAGATACTGGTTAATGTAGTTCTGCTCTTCATGTGTGGTATGAAAGCGACTGTAGAGTACCCTCAAATCATAGTTAATGTATATTGTATGGTACTAAATGCAAACAATTCCAGGAAAACACAATGATGTGGTAGAGCCTGGGATGGGGTCTGAAACACGATCTCCTTATCTTGCATATGACGTGAAGCATTAAGTGTCCCTTAACCCTTCCAATGCTAAAGCGTCTTTCGTCCAAAGCACAAGGATGCAAAGATTTTTGAAAACAATCTAAACCCTATCATGTTGGTATTCATTGGATAGCTCTCGCTGAATAGTCTCAGATGAGTACCCATTTGCCAGAGTTTCAGCCACTTTCAGGTGTTTTGCATCATTTTGTATTGGCCAAATTGCCTTCCAGCAGCATTCATGTTAAGTGTCGCTTAAAACAACAGTGAGGTATTGCAGCCTGGGGTTTCAAATGGCACCATCTCTTTGATCATTCAAGAAACTATACCTTGAAGAAAATCTGAGGGCCAAAGCGAAAATCAAATTCTGTATCTGACTGTGTTACCCTCATGAAATAAAGATTATTATTATTGTTATTATTATTCTCCTTCTTCTTCTTCTTCTTCTTCTTATCATTATTATTATTATTATTATGATTATTATTATTCATGAGTATTATTAATACTATCATTGTTACCATCATAATTAGAACTTTGTACCATATTAGTGTTGTTCAGTCTGTAGTCTGTCTTTTAATTTTGCATAAAACAGCAGTGATGCTATATATTTGGTGATGTCACAAACACAACCTCTTAAAGATGAGCCTTTTTGGCAACTATGAGAGTCATGCCTGTAGCGGCCAATTAACAGCCTTCAAATTTAGTGATAACTAAAGAATCATTCCATAGAAAATATTCGAAAGGAAAAATGTTGATCAAATCGTAACCTCCATCTCTCCTTTAAATAATTTTAGGCCTTATATGCCTTTTTCACCAAATTATTTTCAAATGTAGCACATCTGGAAAACAATTTCTACAGGGAGTTTTAGGCACAAAAGGGTTAAAAATGCCATTGACTTGCAACTTGAAGAAAATTGATTATCTCTTCCAGCGATTGATTTTCTTGTAATAGGGTAAGGTACATGTCACTGTAGATTAGAAGCCATGTTCATCCAGAGAATGGGCTTCTTTCTCACAGCTTCATCTTAGTTAGAATGCTCAGCAGAATTACTCAGGGACTCTTTCTTATTGTTTGACAAGGCACGAGTACACTACCATTGCTA
>OZ012690.1:38835532-38838032 GCA_963942565.1 Maea johnstoni
TATGTATAGACACAAAACTAACGCAGAAATACAAACAGACATACACAGAGTTGCACTTCTACTATTACTACTATAAATAAAAATACAATATTGATGATGATGATTATGATGATGATGATGATGATGATGATGATGATGATAATGATGATAATAATATCAATAATAATAATAATAATAATAATAATAATAATAATAATAATGATAATAATAATAATGATAATAATAAAAATAACAAAAATAATAATAACAATAACAATGATAATAATGATAATAACAATAACGATAATATTAATAATAATTATGATAATAATAATAATGATAATAATAATAATAATAATAATAATAATAATAATAATAATAATAATAATAAAAATAATAAAGCCTAGTGTATATATTAGCATTGGTGTTGTGTGATGTTATGGGAAGTGATTCCTATGATCTGAGGTCAGTGGGGCTGCTAACCTCAGATTATGGTTTCCCCTCTCCACATCCCTTCCCATAAACAAGAGATTACTATGGCAGGAGATTACTACTGCTCTAACCTATAAACCTCTGCTATGGCTAGAGATGCTGACCGTATGACTAGGGCTATTTGTCATCCTGCTAGGACTACTACTTCCTTGTGTTGACATGATATGGCTGGACTGATGGAGTAGGGTTATAAGCGTACCATATGGTCAGCTGGTCATCCTACTGATCTTCAGCAGGGGGCAAGCAAAGCCAAGCACTACCAGGCCAAAAGTCTTTTTAGCTCTATATATTTCACATGAAAACCTTACCAACTATAAACTGCGTTTACCCCAATTTAGTTCATAAATTGCTCACCAGTTGGCCCACAGTGAGATTTTCCAGTTTCTATGATTCTGACTGACAAGAGTGCCCATCCTTGGTGTCATCTATCACCAGCCACAGGAACTAACAACTAGACATTAAGCAAAAGACAGAGACCAGAACAGAGTACAGCAATGAAATGATTGACTAGGAGCCAGGACCTATCAGCTAAACAGAGGCAGATTATGGCATAACATGCAATCATTAATGTCCAAAATATACATGTACCTAGGATATATTATTCTAATATGGAATAGACAATATCATTTTGAGTTTGGTTGTTTACAAGACGGCATATTAGAAGTTACGCTCATAAGCAGCATATGAACTGACCACCTAATATACAGGGGACAGATTCCATGAGAAATCTGTTTAAAACCCGGAGGACCGAACAACTTAATTGAAATCGGCAAATTATTGGGGCAATAAACAAAACCTCTTGTCAGCAACAAACTTAGGTTATCATTTTAGAATTGGAAGGGACAATTCTTCGTTTGATATCAGTTGTTTACAGGACTATGTGAAGAAGGCTATTAAAACCCGGAGGACCTAACAACTTAATTGAAATTGGCAAATTATGGGGCAATAAACAATACCTCATGTCGGCAACAAACTTAGGTTATCATTTTAGAATTGGAAGGGACAAATCTTCGTTTGATATCAGTTGTTTGCAGGCCTCAGTGAAGGTCAGGCTATTAAGTATACCACATGCTCATCTGACCTGTCTAATCTAGGGGGCTGCTGGTCTCTGCAGCTGCTCATCAACATCAAACCCATCCAACAGATCCTTAATAGTTAGGTAACTCTGATGCTGGGACAGGGGTTGTGATATAGGGGGGGATGGGGTGAAGGGTTCAAACTAACATAAATCTGAGTGAGAGATATAAAATTCATTTCAAGAGGATATTGGCTCACCAGCTTAAAAGACACCCCCATCCTTCCAAAAAGGAAATCTTAAAAAATTGATCAACTAGCTACCAAAATGTTGTGCTTGATTGGAGGTTCATTTTGGTATGTCACATGACTAAAATGGCTGACTAAAATTTAATGCGATTGTCAAACATAAGCAACCTGGTAGAGGACTTTGGCCAATTATCCCTATTACAACTTGGCAACTTGTTCAAAATTACAATTTGTACTCACAAGGGTTAATGTTGAGACCTTAATGTACATGGAGAGTGCAGGGGTGAATATTTCTGCTCACTGCACATTCTCAGTACATACAGCAATAACTATAGTGCTCTTTATTGACTCCCACTCTGTACTTCAGGTGCCAGGGGCCGGCTCTGATGGCTGAGTGGTCTGAGGGGTTGCCACCAACAGTTCCCTTTTCTCACCTGGGTTCAAATACAGGCCTGGTCATCTGAGAAAGTTGCCAGTGACTAGGGGATAGTCAGTGGTTTTAGCCGCTTGATTACTCCAGTTAGGCAATGAGTGAATAAATCTTTTTTGGCTAATACAAGCAAAACTTACTGGGATGCAAGACTGAACCTATCTGTTTCAGCCACTTTTTGTTTCTCCAAGGGATACTTGGGTACAAAGATTCTTTAACCCTTTCATGCCTTAAGACCAGAATTAAAACTTTTGTCAGGACCTATGCTAACTAATGTAAATAACTTAGTACTCAATAATAAGTTTACAAAATATTTGGAGAGTTGTGAGTCTGGCT
>OZ012690.1:38840532-38857532 GCA_963942565.1 Maea johnstoni
GAATCCCCTCATAGAACATTCAGCGCTGAACATGCGGCTGAAACTGGGTTGCTCTGTGGAGCAAAAGTAATTTAACCCTTAAACTTCTAGTTGGCTAATTTGGCCATCACAAAATGATGCAAAAAAAAAGCACTACAAATGACTGAAACCCTGACACATGGGTACTCATCTGAGAGAACTCAACAGGAGTTATTCAATGGATACTAGCATGATAAGGTTTAGATGGTTTTCAAAAATCTTTGCATCCTTGTGCTTTGGACAAAAGTAGCCTCAGCATTGGAAGAGTTAGTTGATGGGTCTATAACCTAGAGACTACCACATATTAACCACATAATATGTGGCAGGCAGTGCTACATAATTACCATGTACTAACCACACCTCATGGTAGACCTATGGAGGAATGGCCGTAAAGGTCACTAGTCTACCACTGACCAGTGGTCAGACCATGGAAATTGGAACAGAAACCCTTTTCTGCCACAGGTTTAGTGGTGTAAACATGGTACATGTATACCCATGGTTAATTTTTTTGGAAGGGTCTATGATACCTTTTGATAAAAACTCAAGAAGAACATTGTTTCACAAAGTATCTATAATGCTAAAAATGATTGAATGAATGCTAGTCATAACATTACCATGAAAAAGTATATTTAATATTCCCCTCCTTTTACTCTTATAATGAAAATATTTTCAGATTCTATAATGCAAACAATTTAATGATTAAATGAATGCTAGCTATAATATTGTCATGAAAAATATATCTAATATTCCCCTCCTTTTACCCTTAATAATGAAAATATTTTCAGATTTCGATAATGCAAACAATGATTAAATGAATTCTAGTCATAACAGTATAATGAAAATATATAATTTTCGCGTCCTTTTCCGTTTATAATGAAAACATTTCCAAATTTGACCAATCCTTTGAGTCTATATGTTTTTATTAATCTAGAATCACATGACCAATCCTGGCAATCCAGCACTTGTGTAATCCTACATGGGGCAAGAGGCGAGATAACTCTGTTTACACTGGTGATAGGCACCTCTCCTGCTACTCACACTCCACCACAGCCCCGAGCAAGCCAACAGATTCCTTCCTCAGCCTGAAAATAGCCGAGGAGAACGTGAACGGAAGACACCTCTAGAGTTGGTGTCCATACTGGCCAAATGTTTACCGAGAGTGAGGAGTACGCGGGAGCATCTATTTCTGTCCACCACCATCATTTTCGCGGAACTACGACAACCAGAGAAAATTGGATGTCTTGATGGACAAATACACATAGAGTTTTACTAGATAGAACTAGGTAAGGGCATTATTGGACAAAAAAACATAACATTTAAGTTGCATGGATTGTTCGTCAGAGTGTTGTGAGTATTTGATGATCTTGTCTAGCTGAAGGCTATATTGTACTCAAGGAATACTAGGTACAGTATTGGATAAAAAAACATGACATTAAAGCTATACTGACTATTTGTCATGGTACTGCATATTCAATAATCTTGCTTAGCTGAAGGCATTTTGTACTTAAAGAATACCAAGTAAGTGCATTATTGGATAAAAAACAGCATTTTAGTGTTTTTTACTCACTGTCTGGCCACAATGCATATTTCATGTTATATACGGCTTAGCTGTATGTCATATCATACTCCAAAATAAGTGTAGGCAAGGGCATTATTGGATAAAAAGTTTTTTTGACTAATTGTTAGGGCACTATGAATATTTGATGGTATTTAGGGCTTAGCTGAATGTCATATTATACTCCAAAAGAAAGTAGGCAAGGGCATTTAATTGGATAAAAAACGACATTTTAGTTTTTTTGACAGGTTGTCAGGGCACAATGCATATTTGATCATATTGCTCATGCAATGTAGGCAAGGGCATTATTGGATGAAGAAAACATATAAGCTATCTTGACAGTTTATCAGGGCACTATGCATACTTGATGCCACTGCTTAGGTGAATATCACATTATACACATAGAATACTAGGTGCAGGAATTTTTACTTAAAAAAGCGTGACATTTAATTTCAATTTAATATTGACTGATTGTCAGGGCACTAATCATATTTGATGGCTGAAGGCCATGTTGTATTCAAAGAGTACTACCATAAATTCTTGGATATTTAGACCACCCTAGAATTTGGGCAACTATAACCATTTTGCAAAATATCTATTGGGAAATCTGGGCAACCCTCAATCTATCACCAGTTGCCATTTCACAAAATATGGACCTAGCTGTAAATCATGCTGATACAACATCAATGTATTTTCAGAAAAATGGGCCACCCTGAACTCATAAAATTGTAATTATCAAAATGTGTCCTAAATTACTGAGAATTTACAGTAGGTAAAGGCATTATTGGATGAGAGGGATGAGAGTAATAAATAGGGTAAGTCAACCAGCAGATTACCAAGACTTAAATGTTTGCCATTCATGCATTGAAAAAAACCTTCTTCAAATGTTATTCTTCAATTGTGCTTGATCCAATGAGCATGGATTTCTCGTCAGAGACTACAGCCGTAGGCCTATGCCCACATAGAACGACTGTCGCTTTTGGTTGCGACATATTGGAGTAAACATAAGATACCTTATTGATCCTTCTTTAAACATTTAAGTTGTGGCATGATTAATTCTTCCAGGATGTCCAAGCTGTGTCTCTGCATGATGCTGGTAGTCAAAGACACTGGTAAGGACTGTGAGCGCAAACATTGCATTGAGAGAAAATGCCAAGGACTAATACCAGTTTGGAATCCCGCCATGTGCATTTGAGAAAGTTACAAGTGACTTTGGGTAAGGCGGTGGTTTTCATTGGTTCCTTTGGTTTCCTATACCACTTACAACTGACCAGTCACTATTTAGCCTGAATTTGGCAAAAAAGTGATGATAATTAAAATTCCTCTCATCCCTTTGTAAATAACAATATATTTGTAAAGTGTTTCTAGGAGAGTTTTGGGTTGGGTTACAACCAGCATTTCTCTTTCAAATATTTCCTGCAAAGTACTCTGCACTGAAAGACATCACCATCCATGTTTAGAGCTCCCTTTGCCAAAAAAGGCATCTGCTGTAGTCTAGTCCTTACAGTGCCTGTTCAAGTCTCTGCTGGATCCCTAAAAGAGAGTTGGCCTGCTTGCTGTATAAATGTGCAGCTGTGTAGAGGACTGTCCAATTGGTACTTCTGCACCTAAAACACCCCTTGGAACTATTTGTGAAGAGAAAGGAATATCTTTCCAGTTCCTGGTGTCCATCTTGTTTTCTGCCATATTACACCTCAGTTGAGACTAGCCAGTTGTAAGTGGTGGAGGAAACCAGAGGACCCTGCAACAACCACTGCCTTATAAACCCCAAGTTGCAGGCAACTTTCTTTTGTGCCCCAACTGGGAATTGAACCTATGTCAGTGGCAACACCTCAGACCATTCAACTCTCAAGTTTCAAAGCTCAAAACAATCAAGACACCTAGATTGGATATAGATATAAGAAATCAGTCTTTCGGATGTGCTTTTTAAACTTTAATTAGTAGATGTTTCTGCCATGAAGCCTTCAAAAGTACAAATGAAGAGATCTACCTAGCTCTCAAGTCAGGCAAAAGGAAATTCTCGACTTATCTTATCAATGGCTTCAGCTGGTGGCCAGAGAAACAGCATTTATCTTCACAGAAGCTGAAACCCATCATATCTCTATTGGAACTAATATCACACGAATCATATATCACAACAAGCATATTAATCTACGAGATAAGAGTTTATATCCGCAGCGTATCTGACCGTTGCCAGCAAGGCCATCATGACCTAGTGGTTAGCACATTCATGCTGAACGCGAATTGCGTCTGCATCTATAACACTTTTGGCAATAACTCAGGAATTAATGTGCTTTTAAGAGATATTAGAAGGAGAGTTGTTGGTAGTATTCTAATGAACATTTCTCCTTCAAATACTTTCCAAACTATGCCCTTGAATTGCGTCTGCATCTATAACACTTTTGGCAATAACTCAGGAATTAATGTGCTTTTAAGAGATATTAGAAAGAGAGTTGTTGGTAGTGTTATAATGAATATTTCTCCTTCAAATATTTTACTAACTATGCTCATGAATGCAAGATTTCATCCAAATTGCCAGGCCGCTTTTTGGCTGAAAATACTGGGTTAACACATTTTGCCTTGAGTGAATAAAAATAATTTAAGAAATAAAATGAAATTATGCCTGGAGTTCTGTAAGTAACAACATGGGCCATCTTTAATTCTTTTGAGATGACTTGGAAATCAAGCATTAACTGGATAAACACTTAACTCCTTAATGCTTTTAGCGGCCAAGAGCAGCATGACAATGTTGGTGAAATCTTCCATGCACAAGCAAGGCTGGGTAAATATTTGAACACTACCAACAACTCTGCTCTCATTCAAATACTTTGACCTATCAATCTTAATTTCAATTTTTTGTCAAAAAAAGAGGTAAGTACTATTTTGTCAGAGCCCATAGCTTAGTCTAAAGTAGAAATATTTGTAGTTGAACCATAGTACCACGATAAGTAAAAGAACAGTGGATCACACAGAATGGAAGGGTTCTTTCATCGTCGATGCGATGCGTAGCTTTGCCCAAGCCAACCCTAGTCATAGCTGGTCATTTAACCTCCTGAGACAGCCATCACACGCCTAGAAGTAAAACCCACCAAGCCCTCAGACAAAAACACAAATAGAGGCTGACAGGTTGTAATTTGTCTGCATACTTTAAGGAGAACTCATTGTTTTGATCTTGTGCCTGATCGATGCAGCACTCCAGAGACGAGATACATAATCCCCAGCCATAAAAAGCCTCTGTGTGCATTACAAGTTCTGCTGAAGAGCGTTTTTCCTAGAACGCAGGAAAAATCATCAGGGTGTCCTGCTGGTTTTATTACAGCAACAGCAGTAGGCTTTATAGGGGCAGTTATAATAATGGCCACTTAGAGCCAGCAACAAACACAGTTGCAAGGCCCATTAGGATCAGCTACTTGAGAGCCTCTCAGACATCAATCAGGACCCTTTTTATAGTTCTCCTTTCATTGTTCTCCTTTCATTGTTTTCCTTTTCATTGTTCTCCCTAAACAAGGATTTGCTGCTTTTTTCAGCAATCTCAGAGACATAGGTACACTGTACCAAAAAACTCCTCTTGAGTTATTGAGCTTTAAGACAATGCCATCTGGCACTTGAAGCATATAAAAGCACCTGTACCTATGGATTGTACAGTAGACTGTAAGAGTATGGGTAGGGTTGCATACCTGTACTCAAGTACCGATAGGAACTGTGATTCTTTTCGAAAAGTACCAGTATTTTACCTTTTCATTGAGAACTGGTACGTTTAAAGGCACCATTTCATTTTTGAGTACCGTTTAGTTTCAACAAATAAAACAATTTATTACTTACTTGCGCCCCCACGCACAGCTAATCTGATGACGCATCATGTCCTGATTCCTGCCGAAAAAGTTCCAGACAGCGTGAAAAACCCATGCTGTCTTGAATATCAAACGGCGGGAAATACAATAGATTATGGTGGCGCTCATTTGCTTCGATTAACTTTGTCAATGTTCGTCACCATTGTTGGTTCTGTTCCCCAATTCTACTTATCATTCTTGTCAAAGAATTGAGGCATAGAACCACACATGTTAGCGATAGAAACTCATAACAAAGCCAAGGAGGCCCCGGAGATCAGAGGTACCGTTTCACTGTTAACGATACCGATACCACTGGTACCGTTTCGCCAGTACCGGTACCGGTAACGTACCGTTTCATGTTAACGGTATGCAACCCTACTGTATGGGTGATGATGATGATGATGATGATGATGATGATGATGATGATGATGATGATGATGATGATGATGATGCCAATTACAGTTTGGATCATTGGGCTGATGAAAACATTGATGAATATAATGATGATGATATGGTTGAAACTAATGATGATGACAACAAAGATGATGAATATGAAGATGATGCTAGGATGATGATTTAATGATAATGATTAAATGATTACAATTGCAATGATCATAACCTCAAAGTTGTAAGAATATTCACAATCCTGCTTGCTTGAAAATGCTGCTGCTGCTGATGATGACGATAATAAGGGTGATGATGATGTAAATATGATGATGATGATGGCAATGGAGACAATGATGAAGATGATGATGGTGATGATGATGACAATGACAATGGAGATAATGATGAAGATGATGGTGATGATGATGATGATGATGAAATTGGAGACAATGATGAAGAAGATGGGGCTGATGATATAGACAAGTATGAAATTAGCATATTTTACTCCCAGATGAGTTGCCAGTAGCTTAGAGTGAGTGAGCAGCCTTGAGAGTGTTCAATAGCCGCGGGCTAGCTCACACACATTCATTTACTCAGAGTGCCACATGTGATCGCTCGCTGAAAAACACCTGCCCTTTCTTCACACAGACAATTCCATTAAACACGTAAAACTCATTGAACGTAACGGCTCTGTTTAATGTTACCGCTCCTATAGACCACAGGTGCAAACCCTTATACCCATACTTAGCAGCTGAGAGGAATAGAAAAAATCATATTCATTATAACTTTCATTGTTTTGCCTGTCCTGTCCCTACTTGTAAAACACATTTCATATTTATTCATACTACTGTGCATGGTTCTAGTAAGAGGATGTAGATGTAGTGAGAGGCCTACCACAACAGCTGAGCGGTCTAAGGTATTGTTACTGACTGCTTGCTGCCTCTCATTGTCCTTACTAAGTGATCTCAGGCTTGGGATACCTAGGAATTCGTAAGGTTTTCCCTTGGAAATTCCAGGAAAAATTGCCCTTACTAAATGAGGCTTGGGATACCAAGGAATTACCAAGGTTTTCCCTAGGAAATTCCTAGGATTTCCTAGAAAAATTGCCCTTACCAAATGAGGCTTGGGATACCAAGGAATTTGCAAGGTTTTCCCTAGGAAATTCCTGGGATTTCCTGGAAAAATTGCCTTTACCATATGAGGCCTGGGATACCAAGGAATTCGCAAGGTTTTCCCTAGGAAATTCCTGGGATTTCCTGGAAAAATTGCCTTTACCATATGAGGCCTGGGATACCAAGGAATTTGCAAGGTTTTCCCTAGGAAATTCCTGGGATTTCCTGGAAAATGATAGCTACATTTGGTAAGGGTGTTGCCTGATTTGCATATTTCGGGCAGAGCATATCAAAAGATTATCCTTGATTAAATGCTAGGTGGTGGTTTTCCTTTCAAATGTAAGAATACATTGCCATAAACCAAATTACAATTTGGCATTGTAAACTACATTACATGCATAAAGTATTGGAAGATATATTATGAAATGAAGCTCAGAAAACTAGAAAATTCCTAGGATAATGCTAGGAAAATACAAGAGTTTTTCTTGGGATTCTACGGTACATTCGATGAGGAAAGTTTCATGATTCTAACCACAAGTGCCCATTCTTCAAGTAAGAAGCCCAGCGGTGGTTATAGAGCCCTGGTCATAGATCAAGCTGTTTGTATGGCTCCCAGACAGGTATTTTTGCCATGCACAGCTGCCACAGTCAGCGGGAAAAGGTTGTCTTTAATTACCCCCACCTGCCGCTAGTTCCCTAGCGCACAGAGCAGTTAGTCCTACTGCCCACAGGTAACAGGACCCCATCCTTCACGCACCGCAACTGTGGGCAAATCCCTCATCAGAGACAACGGTGCTACATCAATCTGTTAGCTTCTCCTGCTACTGGGAAAACTCAGAGCCCCTTGTTTCTCGTAGAACTTGAAAGAAACACGCCCTTCCTATAATCGCCCAGCTCCAAGCCTAGGGCTTGTCTAGATGTCTGGTTAACAAAGTAGCTGTTATGCTGCTGGTCGCTAATTTGGCCAAAACAAAATGATGCGTAAAACCTAAAAAATGACTGAAACCCTGGCATATGGGTACTCAACTGAGAGTACTCAGCGAGAGCTTTCCAATGAATACCAACATGATAGGGTTTAGATTGTTTTCAAACAACTTTGCGTCCTTGTGCTTTGGATGAAAGTAGTCTCAGCATTGGAAGGGTAATAAGTATTTGTCTAAAGGTCTGGGTAACAAAGTAGCAGCAGGTGCCTCAAATAACCAATCAAAATCATTCATGCCTGAAGATATCCCCGATAGGGCTCGTTTGGACTTATAACATTTTTGAAAACAACCTTTGGCATTAAGCATGAATCTGAAAAAATAATTAATGAAGAGTTGTTCATAGGATTTTGATTAGCATTTCTCCTTCAAATATTTTCTGAAAATTGCTCTTGTTATAGCGATATAACCAAAAAGGTCTGGCAGTTTTGGGCGCTACATGCATGACTGAGTTAAGCATGAATGGGTAAGTCATTCACCTAAAAGTAGCTAAGACATTCTAGGGAAATTCCAAGAATTTCATAAACCCTTAAATAAAAGTAGCAGCGGGGCAAGTTGGAACCAATATCAGGTTGCCCCACTAGCAAATCAAGTTGCCTCCCTAATCTAAGGATATAGATGTTTATCAACCCTTTCCCTCATATTTTCTTTTTGAGAGTGAATGGTGGGTTCTAGTCAGTTATTAGTGGTACTTCATCTTATATCAACTCTTATCTCCTAATGTTGACCAACATCCTCAGAATAGGGTAGTTCAGACAGGCAAATTCATAGTGAAGTTTATAACCATTGGGTGCTGGTGGCTAATTTGGTTAATACAAAATAATGCAAACAAAGCTGGAAAATGTCTGAAACCCAGGCACATGGATACTCACTTGATAGTGCTCAGCAAGAGCTTTCCAATGAATACAAACACGACAAGGTTTCAATGGCTTCAAAATGTTTTGTGTTATGTGACTTGGAAAAAAGTAGCCTCAGCATCAGCAGGGTTAACTTGCCTTGCGTAGGTCTGGGGTGCTTCAGACCATAATGAAATGGATTACTGAATAACTGGTATTTTTTACAGGCATTTAATTTTTGCTATTTCCGGCCTACCCATGATAGCACCAAAATAACATTGAAATCAAATGAATATCTATATAGTAATAAATATATAGTTTGAGTGCTTTCCAACAGGGATGTAGAGTGAATTTTTTTGCACTCCAAATTAAAGCTGTATACAGTATGTCGAGCCCTGGTTTATATTTTTCTTGCGCCACACTTCATTGGTCACAGTGGCGCCCCCTGGATATTGAGCCTTGCCTGTTCCGTGATGACCATCACACATCTGCCGCCACTGCGGTTACTCTTGACAGCCTATGAAATTGCTTCCTATAGTGGAGGAAGTCGTGTGTGTGTGTGTGCGTGCGAGAAATTCCGCAGCCGCAAGTGCAACTGATAACAACATGGTGGCCAACCAACATTTAGAAACAACAACCACTAACAGCTTTAGCAGCAGCTCCGAATACATCTTACACCAACACTGGCCACAAAACAACATACCAACATTTGCTAAACAGAAATACATCTCTGAAGCACACAGCCCTATGCCCTTCAAAAACAGTCCTATTGGTATCCCTGGACCACTGTTTGTTTCTGATATACAATTTAAAAAAAATGCCAAGAAGAGACCACCTGTTAAAAACAATCTCTGTTTAAAAAGACCCATCACTAAATTCACTATGAGAAAAATGCATATTATACTTGTTAGTAAACATGAAGGGCTTCCCCAATCTTTGATCAATTTAGAAAATAAACACAAACTGCTTCTGTGTATTGCCTGTATACTTCATAAGGTTTGGGACTGGCATGTAAGAAAGTTGCCAGTGACTGAAGATAACTTAAAGATGGTGAATTTCCAGTTGCAGATTCAGGATTTGTGTGATGAATCACACATATTCCCTTATCCCCAATGCATGTTTCTCACAAACTTTCACTTCATAAAGTCAAAATAATACTTTACATGCACGTTTGGGTCTCCACTGAATGTTCATTACCAGGTTGGCCTGGTCCCTTATACAAATGTGTGGCTTTGTGAGGGGCTGTCTATGGTGTCTTTGCAAATGGAAGAAGCCTAGAGACTATATACTCATAAAGAGAAGGGAAATTCTTCCGGTTTCCGGGTTTCAGTCTCATAACGGAAAAAGTGACAGTAACCATAACTTCTAATCATGATTCCAATTAAGGCAGATGATGAGAAGGGGCTTTAGATATACTTCACTGCCGTCTGGTTCTATAATTGATCTGCCTGTTTACAGACCCCGCACCGCCACGAGAAAGCCTTAAATCATGCCGACATGCTGCTGATGAAATATGAAACCCGCCGCTACGTGATAAGGCTCTTAGGATCAAAGAGGACTAAGGAGATCAGATCCTGGGAGGAGGGGGCAGGCACAGGTAATGCAACAGGTGTAAACATCAAAGAGAAACACACAATTACATAGGCAAAGTGGATCTGACATATTGCTGAGCACCTAGACCAATCTGCCATTGCCAGGAGGTGCCTACCATTATTCAATGCTGATGGAGGTGGGTGGGTGGGGGCAGGGAGGAAGAAACTATATCCCTTATGCTGCTGGTGGCTAATGCGGCCAATACATAATGATGCTAAAATCCTGAGAGATTAATTGAAATCCTGGCATGTGGGCACTCATCTGAAAGTACTCAGTGAGGACTTTCCAATGAACACCAACATGACAGGGTTTAGATGGTTTTCAAAAATCTTTGCATCCTTGTGCTTTGGGGGAAAGTAGCCTAAGCATTGGAAGGGTTAATATCATGCCAACACGATTCTTACAATGGAGACACTGAATTAAATTCTACGGAGTGAGGGCAAACATTTGTCCGGAAATTTGTTGCATTGTAGGAGATTAGTTAAAACCTTTGAACATTTTAACTTTATTTATTTCTGAAGCAGCCAAAACACCTGGTCTATTTGATGAAAACTATAGAACAATGACCTTAAAGAAAATATTGACCAACATTGGATAGATGTAGATGTTGTCTGTTGATTGTTTCTAAAATAACAAGTTTTAACTTGATAACCGTAAATGCATTTGTCAGACCATGTATAAAATAAACATTTTATCATGATAATTACATTACATAATAATGTGTCGGAACATGTTAATAATAACATAACAAAATAACAAGTTTTAACATGATAATAACATTTTATCATGATGATCACATTACATATTAATGTGTCAGAACAGAACCAAAATAACGTAACAAAATATCATGTTTTACCATGTTTCTCTTGTGGTGGTTGGAGGGATGGAGATGAATGGGTGACTTGTGGGAGACGTATCAGGGGAGCCTGCCTGGCATAATCAAAATACCATGTTTTAACATGACAATAACATGCCAAAACATGTTTTGCCATGTTTCTCTTGTGATGGTTGGAGGGATGGGAATGAATGGGTTACGTGAAGGAGACGTATGAGGGCAGCCTGCATGGCATAACAAAATAACATGCATGTTTTAACATGGTAATAACATGCGAAACCATGTTTTGCCATGTTTCTCTTGTGATGGTTGGAGGGATGGGGATGAATGGGTTACGTGAAGAAGACGTATGAGGGGAGCCTTTTTGGCATAACAAAATAACATGCATGTTATAACATGGTAATAACATGTCAAACCATGTTTTACCATGTTTCTCTTGTGCTGGTTGGTGGAATGGAGATGAATGGGTTATGTGTGGGAGACGTATGAGGGGAGCCTGCTTGACATAAAAAAATAACATGCATGTTTTAACATGGTAATAACATGCAAAACCATGTTTTACCATGTTTCTTTTGTGCTGGTTGGCGAGTTGGAGATGAATGGGTTACGTGAGGGAGATGTATGAGGGGAGCCTGCTTGGCATAACAAAATAACATGCATGTTTTAACATGATAATAACATGCGAAACCATGTTTTACCATGTTTCTCTTGTGCTGGTTGGTGGGATGGAGATGAATGGGTTATGTGTGGGAGACGTATGAGGGGAGCCTGCTTGGCATAACAAATTACCATGCATGTTTTAACATGGTAATAACATGCAAAACCATGTTTTACCATGTTTCTCTTGTGCTGGTTGGTGGGATGGAGATGAATGGGTTACGTGTGGGAGATGTATGAGCAGAGCCTGCTTGGCATAACAAAATAACATGCATGTTTTAACATGGTAATAACATGCAAAACCATGTTTTACCATGTTTCTCTTGTGCTGGTTGGTGGGATGGAGATGAATGGGTTAAGTGTGGGAGACGTATGAGGGGAGCCTGCTGTGCTGCAGGCGCGATATATACAATACAGAATGCCAGGGCAAGACACTTTCCAGCATTCTTCGGAGGTAGGCGCACTCGTGGTCCAGGTGATTTGTGGGGCATCAAAGGCAAGCTAATGTGCGGTTAAAGGTATTTACATGCCGAGCAATGTGCTTTGTGCATGCCTCGTAAGCATGCAAGCAAATTATATAAGACTCCAGGCCTTGCAAGGCTCGACAGCCACCTAAATTATTAGGTAGTCCAGCGGGGCAAGTTGGACCTAAAATCAGATTGACCCTCACACAAATCAGGTTGTCTCACACAAAAATGCTGCAAAAACAGTGTCTAAACTGCTCATCTCAGTAGTTTCTCCATCGATATAATCCATAATGCAAACTAAGTATTTTTGTGAAATAAACAAGTCACTGCTACAGCACTTATGTTTTATTCCACATATATACACCCTCAGAATCAGGTAGTCAAGGCAAAGCAAGGCAAAGCGTGGTGTAGGTCCCCGAAAGTTCTGACTGTCATACAATGGCAAAGTCTCATCTGCCTTTGGCAATGGGCAATGTTGAACCCTGCTGTGCAAGAAATGCTACAATTAGGTCAAGGAATATCTAGAAAGGAAGGAATCTAGCTAGGAGTGGGGACAGAATTTTGGAGCACTAGTTTACTGTTAATGTGCAAATAGCTCGGAACGTCATTACGCTATTTGTAGTTGTGGAAGTCCTCAACTGTAGTTTTTCGCAAGGAATATATATATATATATATATATATGTATATATATATATATATATATATATATATATATATATATATATATATATATATATATAATATAATATATATATATATATATATATATATATATATATATATATATATATATATATATATATATATATATATATATACTAGTATATATATGTGTGTGTGTGCAGGAAGGACTCTAGATGGCGTAGGGTGCATATTTTCAAACTTTATTATGATTTTTTTTCGTTCTTACAAGTTTTTATTATTTTTGGGATATAGCTGAGACCACCATTAAAATGTATGTATGTCTACTATGAGGATGTGAACAGCTCAGCAGTTGTTACACAGACAAAAACGTGTTATACAGTAAACAGCCCAAAGCTCTTGACTCTTGATGATAACCTAACAAGTAACAAAGGCAAAATATAGGATATGTGATGACTAGAACTATGCTTCAAATTACCAGCTTCAAACAGGCTCACATTGTCTAATGTCAACACCAGTGTGCCTTGATACTAACCAAAATACCAGCATTCTTTTCTTATTGTAGCTCTGTGAATATTTCAAAGCCTATTCATTTCTTTCATATGAAAACCCCAATATTTTTCCTGAAAAGAATTTATTTCTTGTAGGTATTTATTACGGATTTCATGGGCACGTCGCTGATGTACTTGAAGATAAAATATTAGTTTACAATTTAATTTCTCTCTCTCTCTCTTTCCCTCTCTCTCTCTCTCTCTCTCTCTCTCTCTCTCTCTCTCTCCTCTCTCTCCCTCTCTCTCTCTCTCTCTCTCTCTCTCTCTCTCTCTCCTCTCTCTCTCTCTCTCTCTCCCTCCTCCCTCCCTCCCCTCTCTCTCTCTCTCTCTCTCTCTCTCTCTCTCTCTCTCTCTCTCTCTCTCTCTCCTCTCCCTCTCCCTCTCTCTCTCTCTCTCTCTCTCTCTCTCTCTCTCTCTCTCTCTCTCTCTCTCCGTTTCAAGGTATTCAAGGTACATTAGGGGACATGAGACAATTTCAAGCTAAAAGTATGGCGTGCTGTTACTAGCGGTCTTGAAGTAGATGCATAATTAACCTGTGAATACTCCATTAAGCATTTATTGGTGCCTCCACCCATGAGGGTCTTCCATGTCACTGCTGCTCACTCCCAGTGCTGGGGCTCCTGGAAAGCGGCAGGCTCGGATGTGAAATACAATCAATGTCATCAAGGGAGCAAATGAGACATGTGCTCTGCGTGGTTCGCCCGCAGATTACTACGCCCACGCCCGTGGCATCACAAACCTGATCTGAAGTTTTGAAACATAAGAAGCTCATCATTTTGATATCAAATCTGATGCATGGGTGATTCCGGAGACACGCAGAGACAGTCACAAGCTTTGTGATTGTCTCACAAGCGGAAGGAATGTCGCACGTGTCATATCAATTTTGGCCATCATGTACATTGAATAAGACTCAAGTTCTTGCCTATAACTTCTGATCTCTGTGTGTGTGGTCTGTGTAATGAGTGAATGAGGCGGGTCTTATGACATCAATCATTTATTTAACCCATCCATTTCTGTAGTATCCAAAATATCTCAATCATTTTGGTGAAACTTTATTAACCAAAGAATTTTTCACAAAATATTTGTGTGTGTGTGTCAAGCATGCAATGGGCATGCTACAGGCAGAAAACATTTCCAACCAACAGCAATTACCACAGACCAACCAAAAAACACCCATTGTCGAGGCTCAGCTTTCTTTATTCCACTGATGCCTTTGAAAAGGTGCTCACACAAACAGCCACTGACTGCCTGACTTCAGTGCAGCAGCAGCATCAAGCAGTGCAAAGCTATTGACCACAGAGAGAGAACGAGAGAGACTGGTCCCTGTGCTCCCTGTGAAAGCCATCACCATGGAAATTTCATCCCTAATGGAGTTATAGAATAGCACATCAAGCCCCGACTGGAGAGACCTCTTAACCATTAGGCTCTATTATATTATGTAATCCGATGTAGTGATCAAAGCCCTCAATAGTAATGATATAGTAATGATCCATAGTTGCAAGAGACTGCGCACACACTTACAGCGAAAAGCTTACTGAGGCTTTGCCAAGATGCAAGGTTGGCGAGTACAATAGTTGATCATAAATGACCCCCACCCACAGAGGGCGACAGAGAAATGACTGCTATTGTCTACGACAGCAATAACACATTTATATGGCACAATGGGTGGGTTGAGATTGGGGATTTGGAGATTCATATTTCATCACTATTCAGTCCTTAAAGGCTTTATTGTGACGAGCCTGATGCTAACCCAGTATTATGCTTTAGAGTTTCTCTTGAAACTGTCATATATATGGACCTGATGTGATACTTTTGAAAATAAATTTGTGTTTGCCTGCAGGATTTCATCATAATGGTCAGGCTGCTTTTGGGCACTGTGAGCATTTCTGGCTTAATGATGACAGGTTTACAGGCTGAATATGGCTGAAAAATATCACTATTTCCTTAGGATACCATATCTTATTGATACTTTCAATACTTAGTAACTTGCCTCCCAGGGACATAAGTCTATAAAAATGTAGCACTGTAAGCTTCAGAATTTTCATTGTTGGATAGCAAACTACAGCCTTAATGCGAAAAAAGTCCAGGTAGCAGTTATGTCTATTTTATACTGTAGAGCAGTGCAGGTGTTACAGATCTTAAATGATACAAGTACAGGTACTAGCACCCCCCCCCCCCCCTCCCTCTACCTCTACCTTAGACATCAAAGTAAACCACACAGGAAACCACAGACACTTCACTACACAGGAAACCAAAGACACTTCACTACCGTAGATCTGATTAATCTGCTGTTCTAGCCTTCATCACAATTTTCCCAATCTTTATTTACCAATCATGATGACAGGCGATCAGCAAATTAAAAACAGCTGTGACCTGTTACACATTGATACTATAACAGTACCCCTGGGAGGATTGACGGAGGACAGAGCGGCACACCTGCCTGGTTTTTAATCACATTACAATTACATTATTAATTAGGTTAGGGGGAGTGAATAACAATCAATAATGATAAGCCAAGGGGTACAAGTTTGTACGATACTAGGTAAACATTGGTTGGTGTCTGCTCTAATCTCGGCACTTGACGAGTGGAATCAACAGCCAGCCACTCGACAGTATCAATTACAATTAACACTTGCAATCCCTCATTCAGAATATAATAACTGTGTCCTGTTTATTTCAGACAGTCTCGCCCACACAGGACAAACATCTGCTTTACCTGTTAATGTCGTAACTTGGTCAATCTGAAGCTTTTCAGAATTTCCGAATCTTAACCGATAGCATCTGATCGGTAAATACCGGCAAATTAAATTCATTGGTAAATCAACAGGATTTACAGCATGTAAAATCAACAAGTGTTCATTCGCAAAAGCAAACATGAAGCCATAGCCAACTAATGTTGCTAGGCTGACCTGGCCACCCTTAAGCAACCACATGCTATCTTTGATAAGAGTTATCATTTATTTTAGCTTTTTTCTGTCATGCTGACGCTGATAAGTAACTTAAGAGGCTCATTAGATTCCATATACCCGAGCTTTCATACCATCTAAGTAAATTGGTTGTCTCTCACATTGAGGGAATCACAGTAGGATTAAAATCTGATGTTAACTGAAGTTCCCTCTCCAAAAGTAGCTGAGATTTCATAGGAAATTCTAGGAATTTCCAAGGAAAATCCTAGGATTTCCATGGCATTCCAAGCTTCAGTTGATAAGCGTTCAATTAACCCTTCTAATGCTGACGCTACTCATGTTCAAAGCGCACGGACGCAAAGATTTTTGAAAATCATCTGAACCCTGTCATGTTGGTATTCATTGGGTAGCCCTCACTGAGTACTCTCAGAGGAGTACCCATGTGCCAGGGTTTCAGTTATTTTTCAGGTTTTTGCATCATTTTGTGTTAGCCAAATTAGCCATCAGCAGCATAAGGGTTAACCAGACAAGCTGTTCTCTCTCTATTCAGGCCAAAGATAATGTGCTGTCGCTGTTCACTATTTTGATTATTAAGATAAAACAGATACCAATGTGGCTAGAAATCCATACATTT
>OZ012690.1:38857732-38887732 GCA_963942565.1 Maea johnstoni
AAATAGTCTTGATGGGGACACGCTGGGAGTCCATCATTTCCTAAGCCTTGAATAAGACAGAGAAGGTCCTAGAGTAGATTTAACCCCTCCAATGTGAAGAAGAAGAACATTGGTAGTGCTGCTGCTGCTGCTATTGTTAATGATGGTCATGATGATGATGATGATGATGATGATGATGATGATGATGATGATGATATTGGTGCTTATGATGATTACATAAGTGACCAGCTATAAGGTGTCACTCCTGAGGATGGTCATGATGATGATGATGGTGATGATGATGATGATGATGATCGATGACGATGATGATGATGATGACAATGATAATGGTGCTTATGATGATTACATAAGTGACCAGGTATAAGGTTTTCATTCCTGAGGATGGTCATGATAATGATAATGACGACAATGATGATGGTGCTTACGATGATTACATCATAAATGACCAGGTATAAGGTGTCATTCCTCGACCCAAAATCCTATGAGAGCTGATCCCATCTTATCCTGCCCTCTAATTCAATTATCCCTCTTATCTGCGCTACCTGAGCCTGTGGCAGCGGCCCTGATTACGATCACGACCTGTCCACTCAGGTGCTGCTAGTCTAGCTAGGCTTCAGCTACCTGCATCATTATCCAATCAACTCACCTGGGCTGATGATGGTCAGGTGGCTAATGTATCATTACCCGCAGACCGCACTGCCTGCCAGGCCAGCTCATAAACATAACTAACCGTAAGAGCTGAGGAACCTTAACACTGTTGCTAATGCTAGCAGCGGTCAGAGGGCTACTTGCTGTTATTACCTACTCACTGTGCGGCAGCTTGCAAACATAACTACCTTTAATAGGAGAGGATCCTTAATACAATAAAGCTTGTAGTGTCCAGAAGCAGTACTAGTAGGTAAGGAACTTGAACCTTTTGTTCACCAAGGTATATATATATAGTATATATATCATATAGTATATATATATATATATTATATATACTATATAGTATATACTATATATATATATAGTATATATATATATAGTATAATATATATATATATAGTATATATACTATATAGTATACTATATATACTATATATACAAAAATTATATTATATATATATACTATATATATATAGTATATAGATATATATATATATTATATACTATGTGTAGTATATATGATGTGTATATATATGTGTATATATACTATATACTTATATATATATACTATATACTATATAAGTATATATATATATATATATATATATATCTATCATATATATATATAATATATATACTATATATATATATATTACATGTGTGTCAGATCATGGGCACACTTAATAATGGAATATATTAAACCTGCAAGTTACCCAACTGTATAAACCTTTATTAGCCCAACAGCATGGTCTGTTTGTACCTTAACCCTTCCAATGCTGTGGCTATTTCGTCCAAAGCACAAGGACGCAAAACCATTGAAACCCAGTCATGTTTGTATTCATTGGATAGCTCTCACTGAGTACTATCAGAATAGTACCCATGTGCCAGGTTTTCAGTGATCCTTCAGGTTTTTTGCATCATTTTGTATTGGCTGAATTAGCCACCAGCAGCATAAGGGTTAACCCATCCATGCTCTATCAATTTATTTTGATGATGCCTGATGATATCTTTTTAACCATTACATATTTCAGAAAAGAAGTGAACTAGAAATGTGAATCAGAACCAGTCCCACAATTCTCCTAGAAACATTCCTTGAATGAATGTGTAATTTCAAAGTCAATTTCAGAAGTATATTAAATCTAAATAATATTTGTCAGGCAGAGCTTCTGGCTTGAATCAGTTAATCTAATTTCAAGTCTTCTTGTGAAGCCAGCCCCATAGACCAGCGGCCGAAAGCCATTTAGAATTTCATGCCACAACCGTACGTCCGAGACATATCTGAATTGGGGTCTGACAAGTGAAATGGACGCTATCAACAGTTTGCTAATTCAACCACTGGCTTTGACAGGAATCTCATTTAGTACTATTCAAATGAGGGAAACTGAATCAATCTCAATAAATTGGCTTTCATGGCACCTTGTGATAACACAAATTGATGGAAACCCATGTTTGATTAGCTCTTGACTAGATAATTATTGAAATGTTGGACATTACTAGGAATCTGCATTTATGATACTATTCCCAGAAGCAGTGCTGAATACCATATGAATCAACCCATTAATGCTCGAGATCCTCATGAAATTGCCATCTGGATCTGTGATACATTTGACAATAATTTGAGTATTATAAGTACCTTTAGAAAATATTTGAAGAAAAGTTGTTGGTAATGATCTGAACAATATTTTACCTTCAAATATGTTCATTCATATGCTTTTGCCTGAAAGATTTTGTGAATTTAATCTCAATATTCCTGAGATCATTTCAAAATTAATACATATATTCAGAGGATAGTTTGTCAGGTAGAGCTTTAGGCAACAATAATGGTTGATAAATATGGCAGCCGCCATAGACGCGTAGGTTTTGTAATTCTCCAATCATGCCTGTGTTGATGAGCTTTGGGGATTGGATTTCTGCCCCAGGATGATCTGTAGGAGGTTGGGTAACACCAGTACTAATAGGAAAAGCCTGAGTAGCAAAGTGAGAACCTGGGCAATACATACTCTATACTAATATGGTGAGATGGCAATCTAGCGGGGCTGAAATAAAGGTCACAGATACAATTCTCTACATCTCTCATAGACTACAGCATGTAGAGGTGTTATGAAATATGCAAGTTTCCCTTCAGCCTAGTCATACTTACAGCAGTCATAAAAGGCTGGAATATATTGGTGATATCTTCCTAACAAAAGCAACTTGCTTTTTTGTTTTGTTTGTTAGTTTGTTTATTGACCTGGGAAAAAATGTATTTTTTTGTACTAATAGAGGTATAACACAGTCAAATACACAGTGAAATTCACTATGATGGCCATCATGCAGAGAGTATACAGATGTACACCTCCAATGCCTCTGCATGGCCACAGGGTTGGAAATTGTTCTTATTAATTATTATTTTCTCTTGAAAAGTGGTATCAAAACACCCTGCTCAAACTATAAAAAGTAAAATATGAGCATGGCTGTGTTAAAAATCATTTGGAAATGGATTTATGTGAAGACACATCTGGTATATTCTAGTTCTGAAATATGGACAGCGTTTGATTCCCCAGCTGAGGTTGAATTGATTCATCTCTGATGGTTCCTTGCAGCACTTTTTTTAATCTGTCAAGCTTGCAGCAAATGAGCTGTCACAGGAGAAATGAGATCGCCCACCATCTCCATCCTGCTGCGATGTTAAAATTCCCATCTGAATAAACACACTGTTCATCAGTCACCGTAACAGACAATGACAAATGAAGAGCAAATAAACCTTCTTAACCTTAAGGTTGCCAGGTGCTCTCTTGTCTTTAAAACTATTTTAACCCATTAATGCTTAAAAGTTCCTCAATAAATTGTCGTCTGGATCTATGATACTTTTGACAATAATTTTTGAATTGAGTATGATTTTCCAAAAAAATTGAAGGGGATTTGTTGGTAATGGTCTGGTGAACATTTCTCCTTCAAATGTTTTCTCAAATGTGCTTTTGGCTGATAGATTTCATAGAAGTAGTCAGGCTGCTTTTGGCAGTTGTGAGCATTAATGGGTTAACCCATTAACACTTCCAATCCTAAGGCTACTTAGAAAATTTGAGAAAACTATATAAACACTGTCTTGTTGGTACTCGTTGTATAGCTCTCAGTGAGTACTCTCAGATGAGTACCCATTTGCCAGGGTTTCAGTTATTTTCAGGATTTTTGCATTATTCTATATTTGCCAAATTGGCCACCAGCAGCATAAGGGTTAATGCTTATGAGTATCTCATTCCAATAAATTGTCATCTGGATCTTTGATACTTTTGACCGAAACTTGGAACCACTGTAGTCTGAATTTATCAAATTGCCCATCATTATTTGGACATTCCATCCTTTTGCTAGTATCAATTGTACAACACGCTGACATGATAGCTTGCACAGTTATTCAACACATGTATGCAAAAAATTAAACTGTGCATTAAGGCAGCTGCCTGCCGAGCGCTTTATTTAAATGCACAAAATTAACATGCAAACAGTATCAAAACCATTTAAAAGAGAGTTGTTGTCATTTCTTCCTTAAATATTTTCTTAACCATGATTTTGCCTATACAATTTCAGATTAGGCGGTGGTTCTTACCAGATACTCTGGTTTTGTCCATCACTGGCTAGTCACGATTTAGCCGCAGTATGGCAGAAAATGTGACAAAAAATAAGAATTCCTATAAGATTTCATAGAAAAATGTCAGGCTGTTTTAATGGGTTAATAGCTGGTGTTTTTTGAGATTTATGCGTTGAAGATCGGACCACCTGGGGGCGCTGTCAGCATGAACGGGTTCTGTAAACACCATTAATCTCCTGCTAACGAAAATAAGCTTCCCCCGCACCCGGTGCTCACACTCGAGTCAAAGAGTCACATGACAATTGCTTGACATTTCTACTTCCTGTTGAAGTCGCTCAATTAGTAGAGAAAAAGATCAAGGCTAAAAACAAACTTCCTGATCGAATATGGATTGTTTGAGAACATCTAAACCTGGAAAGCTAATTGACCAATCACAAAAAGTCAGTTTCTGATTCAAGCCATTATTATCCTTGGAAATGTTCTAACGCGTGGCAGAAACTGAATGGGCAGATGCAAAAATCATCCCTTGAAGTAATTTGGCATTTAGATCTTATATCGCAATAAAATAGGAAGTTCAAGTTTTACAGAATTATTTTGATGATTATATTCATTTTACTTGCTAATGACCTTCCTCTGACATTATAAATACAAGTCTCTTTCATGTCCAATTGTTGTGCACTTATCGACAAAATGAAATTCAACCAACTGTAATTTAAAATCACAATAATAAATTTGGCACATGGTTGATTAAGTGAAGTTTCTAATTGACACTCCAAATGTTTTCTGAAAAATCTTCTTGTCACAAACATTTCTATTAAAAGCTTCAATAAGTTTTTGGCAAATAGAGGCACTAATTGGTCACTTTATTTTTATAAACTTATTTCCACAAAGAAATCTTTGACATGTAGATAATACAGATTTAGTCCATTTGCAAAGCTCCACTGCTTTTGCTCTACTTATCATTCATATTGCTGTTACACCCTGTATGTTATACTTTAATTGTTATTTTGTAGTCGACCAAGAGCCCTGGCAGCTTGTGTTTACTATGTAAAACTATTACCAACCTTAATAAAGATTAATATCTAGTTATCTATCTTTTATGATAACTAGCAACTCACGTAGACACACATATATAAGGGCAGGCAGACAGATAGCCTGCCTCCAAGCCATATTTAAATGTCTTCCATTGTGGATAGATGGCACTGCGGTCTACTAGGAGTTCATTTGGAAATATGTTAACAGTAATCTCCCTCGTGTGGCAATTGTGTGAACTAAATGGCCAACAGTAGGCCACAAGTGCCTATCTAGTATAGGTGCAGGCTTCTATATATAATAAAGTAATATCATAATAGAGCCTTGTGGCTAGGCTAGCAGGTAGATAGACATACACTCAGACACACACACACACACACACACACATGAAGCAGCAGCTGATTTGTTTGTTTATGGTAATGTATTCTGTGCCCACCAAGCTGTCTCCTATTGAATAGGAAATTCTGCATAATGATAAGGCCACATCCTAACACAACAGAATAGCAGAATATGTGCAACTCTTTCATTCCTCATACAGAAAAAAATAACTTCACAAATTTGGCGATGTCTCCCTGAGGGATGCATCTTTTAGCAAACATTTTAAAGAGAAGTCTTTTTTAACTTGGAATTTTTTTGTTCGGAAGTAAATGAATTGGAAATTTTAATCAGAACATAACCTAACCTCCTTTAAACACATAATGCTTTCCATGCCCAACCTCCCCTGAGGAATAGTTATGTGTGATCCTTTTTTTAACATGAGCGAATTCTTGGCGCCAATGGGTTAACCTATACATGTCTCTATAGTCACCCCCACAAAAAAAAGCTTTGACTATTTTGGTGATAACTTCTTTACACAGCATTATTATGGAAATTGTTATAAAGAGAAACATTATTTAAATCCCATCTAAGAACTTTGTCATAATAAATATTTGTGAAATAAAGCTTACTTCTAAAGATATCTTCTTAGATATCATAACTCCAGAAGTCATTTGCCAAAGATATTACCAGTCATGAGGGGGTTAACCCTCATGCTGCTGGTGGCTAATTTGGCCAATACAAAATGATGCAAAAAAAACGTGAAAAATGACTGAAACCCTGGCACATGGGTACTCATCGGAGAGTACTCGGCGAGAGGTTTCCAATGAATACCAGCATGACATGGTTTAGATGGTTTTCAAAAATCTTTGCGTCCGTGTGCATGGACGAAAGTAGCCTCAGCATTGAAAGGGTTAAAGTAAACCAATTTCTGGTGTTAATAGGTCTTCCTGTTTCCCATGTACCTGTTTATACGTTCCCACGACAACTGTCATTGCCGCATAAATCTCCAGGCAAGAGGGGGTTTACTGTTGATAAGTAGTTTTGTTTTTCAAAGGTCTAAAAGTCTAGATGACAACTGTCATGTGTTGAAGAAATCTCCAGGCACAAGGGGGTTTACCGTTAAAATAAATACTTTTTTGTTTTGGATAAGTGTTTCAATATGTTCCAATGACAACTGTCAAGGAAATCTCCAGGCATAAGGGGGTTAAAGTAAACCAATTTTTGGTATCAATAGGTCTACCTGTTTTTTAAAGGTTTTTATGTCCCTTCGAGGAAATGTCCAGGAATGAATGGGTTATTGAGTCTAACAAATTCCGGTGCTAATAGGTTTCCCTGTTTTCTCTTTGCCAGGTGTGAAGCAGTGGTCCACAGCGTTAAAACATTGCGGAGCACGTGTCTTATGAGACTCAGAGATCTCTCTCGAGAGAGAGAATCACAAAGCGCGACCTGCAGACACGAAACCTTGAGGTCAACAACCAACCATCCTATTAACAAGTGCAAAATCAAGCAAGACACTCGCCATTGGGAATAACTAGAGTGACAATCACTTTGCTGGCTGCTCAGGACGTTGGATGCGCAATTACTACTGATTCCATCTACTGTACCACTAAAAGTGTTTGATTTCCTCAACCAAAACACATAGGAGATTCAAAAATACTTGATGATCTATAATTACGAGAGTAGTGGGAAAGTGCATATAATAATCTGATCACAAGTTTGCATTACTGAATAAAGTGTGCAATTTTCCCTTCCCCTATTGATTAGGGAATCAAAAACTGCTGGAAAACCTCCTACGAAATTCATTGGAAAAATGCTTGTGATTCTATGAATAACAGAAACAAAGTGCCGAATGATCTAATCACTAGTTTGCATAACTGAATATAGGTGGCGCTCTACAGGAGACCCAGGAGAAACACAACGTCCATTTCACACCAATATCATCCACTATTGTGTGTGGGAGAGCGTAAAGCATCAGCTAGGCTGGCAAGGATAGGGTGTGGCTTCCAGGAATGATTGACACATAACCTGAGCAACAGACCTCACAATATCACTGAAGGCCAATCTATAAACTTATACAGACAAGCCAGACTTTGTGCCGTAGGATAAAAAAAAAAACAAGACAAAAAAATACAAAATCTAAACAGGTCTGCTTGGTTCTTTTTTCTGGTTGAGTGATAAGTATCTTGCGTAGAGGAAGAAGTGCAGGTCTGACAGTAGCTGGCATCTGTTTAATACACCAGAAGAGGACCGACCAGCTCAGACAACAACATTGCGTGAATAATTCTATCCCACGGCAGCAAGCACTAGCAGCACAATCACAAACATCTCATCTCTGGCCGTCGCCACCGCCAGGACCTCAAGCTACGGACATCCAGGGCCCACTGCCGCCGTCGATACAGGAACCTTGTCGCATCGGCATCGTAAAAATAAATCCACAAACGTGCTGATAAGGATATAGAGGATCACACTCTGATTTAGCTCGCTAGTGGATGTCTTTATCGTTCAACTTGAATATCTATCACAGCAAAGAACTGAGCAAACTGGAGATTCTACCTACAATACACTTGAGGAAACGGAAAAAATCACAAAACTCAAGCAACCTCATGTGGAATTGTTGCATTAAATTCACTTGAATATCTGTCTCAGCAAAGAATTTACTAAACTGGAGTTCCTATCAGCATTACAATTAGTGACACTGCAAGTCACAAGATTCACGCCTCAAAAAGATTTATTGAATTAAAATTGTGTGGGAGAGTACTATATTTTAGTGTTCCATATCAAGAGAAAAATCATCAAAATATCCATGTATGATGCATTCGGAAAATATAGAGATGCACTGCTGATCAACAAACATGCTTTATTCATCACAGATTGATCTGATGAGCTCCCACAGGAATGTAATTAAGCAGATCTGAGTGTGAATTTCACTTCTTGCATTCCATTTGAATACATATTAGCGGTAACCTACACAGGACAGATGCAACATTGGACATAATATATTCAAGGTCAATATTCCAAACTGAGCCAGCACAATCTCATTGTAACTAGAAACATTTATGAATATTCTCTAGAGATAGTTATAATGAAAAGGAAAATGCACTGATACCTCATACTTATTACTCTCTACCAAGTTTGAGTCTGGCTATTGAGAGGAGAAAGCTAGGGACTATTTCATCTTTACATTTGATTGAGAAGAATATTAGCGGTATTCCTCTATCAATATAGCATTAAGTTAACTAGTGTAATACCCCCCTTCATGTCTCACTGCTCATTCAGGATTAAGGGATTTTATTGGATTTTCTCGCGCAAAGCTGATTGGATTTCTCCCAGCTTCCGCCGTGATCACCAGCGATTGCTGACAAATCTGACAGGATTTTGACACATCCTACTAACCAGGGAATGCACAGCGGTGGGTAGACATTTTGTGATATCCATGGCAACGGGAAGTCATACTGGTGAGAACTACTATATGTGTCCTACTACTCGTGCTGTCAGAGAATAGAAAAAACATCTGCTATTCATATTTCAGTGCACCAAGGCAAAAAGCAGTAAGAAGAGATTAAATGTGAATTACTGTTCTTTATAGTGACTACCTATCTGAGCTAACAGAGAGACACAACTTCTCATGTTTATTTTATCTACAACAAACAGCAGTATACACAGAGGAGCAAGTGTGAGTTACAGAACTCCCTAGAGATTAGTACTCTGTGCAAGAACTTAGTGCTTAAACAAAAGAAAAAACTCCTCATATTTATTTCAGCTGCAACAAACAGCAGTAACTCAGTACTAAGTGTGAATTACTGTTCTTAGAAAACATCAGCAAAAACTATCGGTGCTTAAGCCAAAAATATTCAATTCCTCATATACCTGATATCTACATCATAGAGCTGTGGCAGGAAAAAAGAAAAAAAAGTGTGAATCACAATTCTTGCGAGTGACTTTTATCTTGTGCAAGAACAGAACACACTCATCCTTCTCATATCTACAGCATAGAAAAAGTGGGAATATCTTTTTTCACTAAACATATATTTACTTTGTGGAGAAAAAGGAGCATCCAGAGTACACTTACTTCTCTTGGAATAATGCGAGGAAAGACACAGCCATAAAAAGGGACATCAAGCTTTAATGATGATACAGGTAATTGCTTTTATGATGCTGTTAGTGAAAAGTCTACAACATTGAGCAGGCATTTATTTTGCTTATAAAGCAGCCAATGAAAGGTCTATAACCAGAAACAACCACAAGCTGTCGCAACCGATGGATTTAGCGTCTCCCGACAGACAGTAGCATCTTTCGTAGCGGGCACCCGAGCCATGGCGCCAGACAAACTGATCTTAGTGAAGAGGAAAGATGAGACAACCACAATGACCGCCGCAGGTCCTGAAAGACCTGTGCATCAGTAAGTGTGGGGATATACCCTGAGGGACAATTAAGCAGGGAGGATTACCCATTCTGGGATGAATTTAATATCCTGAGCTCCTGGCCTTCCTACAGCAGCAGCCGGCACAGCATCCTCGCTGCATCATCTTATAAAGTAGAGGGGTCTCTGGAGGTCTAATCAGCGTGCAGGTGGTTTTCTCTTTCTGCGAGGAGGTTCTGCGACGACTCGGATCTGAGAGGATTGCTATAGGGTCTCCCCTGACATAAAAGACCCACACTGGAGGGCTCTTCACCACAGTGCTGCTTTCAAGAAGCACCATAAAAGAACATATGCACTGCTAACTGGATATATATTGTAGCAGAAAAATGTCTGCATGGTGAACTGGAAAAAGTTGAAGCATAAAAGGATCAGCATTTTGAAGTGGAAAAACACTAGTAGCAGAAAAAAATGGATTGGAAATTAGAAATACATTGTGAAAACCAGCTATACCTTTAACCAGAAGTACATTCTGATAGGATAACCAGCTTAACTGTTAACTGGACATACACTGTGGCAGAAAAACAGCTACATTGTAAACTGGACATACATTGTAACAGGAAAACCACCTATATTGTAAACTGGACATACATTGTGACAGCAAACCAGCTTCACTGTAATCTGGAAGTACATTGTAACAAGAAAACCAGCTATATTGTATATTGGAAATACATTGTAGCAGAAATGTGTTGATATTGTAAACTGGAAATAAATTGTTACAGAAAAACCATATGCACTTTGAACTGGAAATACATTGTGCCAGGAAAACCACCTACATTGTGAACTGCAAACATACTTTAGCATTGGAATATATTATAGCAGAAAAACCATCAATATTGTGAACTGCAAATATACTAAATATACTAAAAGAACCTGTGAATTTCTAATGTATTGAAGCTGGAAAAATAACATCCTCATCGTGAATTGGATATATATTGTGCATAACAAATTGAAATTCTTGACTTGCTCGAGGTTTTCCACCGAGAAAAGGTTCGAGGAGATTGTGAAGAAGTTGTTTGTGAGATTTACTCGCTGCGAAGGATTTCCTCTAACCATAGCGTGAATAATGCGCTAGTGACCGAGCAGCCTAATAACCTCTGTAACAAGTTGGAATTGTGCCGTGAAAAACGTCCACAGGCGATTACCCGTCAATTACGGAAATGATGGCATCTTAAACCTCATGACTGATCTGATTGGCTCCTGATTACTGCATCTCGCCCGCGGAAACCTAGCGACCGTGACACTCCTTTTACTACTACACGCTTTAATATTAAAAGCCGCATGGGCCTTGGAGGAGTAAGGTTTTATTATTGAGGCAATTTCTGGCAGGCACCTGGAGCTCTCCTGCCACTCATAGACCCCGTACCTGCTCTCGAATACTTCAACCCGAGCACGACCCACAATAATAAACTACGCTCACAATCCTCAAGTGGGCTGTGATTGAATATCAAAACTGATAATTGGTTATTAAAAAACGCAAATGCAAGGAGAAAATCCTTATGATGACTAAGCACTGCTGCAGGTAGGTGTGGATATCTCTCAGCGCTGGACCAATGGAGCATAAAAATATTGCTATTGCAAGGTGAAATAACTGATGATAAGCAATTAAGCTATCAAGTTTTGTTTCGCGTGTGGCAGACCACAGACCCTATGGATTCTGTTATCAGATCTTTATTAACTACCAATCTCTAACATCTGCACGGATTGTGTATCTATCATCAGATTGAAAACATTCTGAGAACAGCTAATGGCTATTGGATTCCATACAAATATTATAGGAGAAAACATTCTATAAACCACATTCCCTTATTGCGTTGATTTAGTACAGCAAAAACATTCTACAAGCCACTGTGGATTGTTTATCAATGTCATAGTGGAAACAATTCTATGGGCCATTATCGTTTGTTGTGTTGATAGTATATTTATGGAAAACATTCTATAACTGCTATTGTCTAGGTCATTAAACTGTATGGTGTAGTAGTACGCAGGAGTGATAAGGCAAATGGGCAACCCTATCGCAGTGTGACATATTACTACTCTCAGATCTCGTATCCTGTAGGGCCGTTACAGGTTACGAGCAACATTGCCGGTTCTTCAGCTGCCATTGTTTTCACATCTCCTTAAAACCTGTGGCCGCACCTCCTCATCACGATGGGTCTTAACGGAACATCAGTCGCTGCTGCACACTTGTCAGGAAATACCAGCAGTATGACCTTCCCGCAAGGTCACATGACCGTTCACAACCAATGGCATGTGGAACTTTACACTGTCATCATGTCAGTGTTCTTTTTATTATTGGTGACCATTTCAGGCACCGTTCTGAACATAGCCTTCTTGTTGTGTATGAAGTATGTGAAAAAAATGTGCCGCCTCCAGTATGGCTTTTTAATCAACCTCGCCGCAACTAATCTAATACTCTCCGTCTTGTGGTGCCCCCTGGAGATGGCGACCGTCATCTCAAACTACGACGGCGTGGCCCTCCCGACCGCAATCTGCTGGTTGACGATTTGTCTGTATCGCCTGTGCATGGCTGTGATCTTCGTGACCATCTTGGCCCTGGTGGCTCACCGTCTCTGCGGACTTGTAAGAGGAAAACAAAATGGCTGCCTGCGGGAGATTCCGAGTATCATCCTAGGACTTGTGGTTGCGTGGGTGTGTGGTATCGGCTTCACGGTCATCTCTGGATTGGGGATGCATGTCACAGCGGAGGATTCTATGTGCCAACAGTTTCCGCCCCTGAGTGAGGAAAACCGACTTCTTGGGGCGCGCGTGTCAGTCATAGCAACCGTTTTCTATTTGGTCGTGCTCACTGTTGTTCTCATCGCACTTGTTACTGTCATGAAAGTAAAACACCAAAAGAAATTAAACCTGGATGATTCAAACATGTCAGAGATTCCGCTGCGTCACTCTGAGACGGAGAACTGTAGCAGCACCAGTAGGGACGCTACACCATCTGGTGGCTGCGATGTGGCAAATCTGGACGGGAAAGCGTCGGGCAGTCAAACGACGAGAAAAAATTCCACAGCACCTTTAATACAGATACAAGTGAAAGATACAGAGAAAAACTCTGATTCTGAGGATGAGCTTGACGAGGTGGATTTACTTGGCATTCCGCCAAGAATTAAATTCGCGCAGCTCTCAGCCAGGAGGCATACTATTGCTGACGTGGGATTGGCCGATAACCCTTTCGCAAAGGGAAAATTTGTGCCGAACAATGTAGGCAAGAAAAAAGGTGACAAAAAAGGATATAACTATGTGCGGAAATGGTCGGTTGATGTTTCTGCACTTCAAGATCAGCTGATGAATCCTAAACTCCATGTTGGAAATCATCCTTTCAGCGACCTTGCCCTGGATAAACTCAAGGACAGGGAGAGTAAGCCTCTTGCCTCGCCAATACCAAACGCAAATAAGAACGCCAAACCAGCAGAAAAGAAAGAGGAGGAAAAGAAGAAGGATGAAGACAAGATGGTGAGCTTTGCGGAAAAGAAGGACAATGATAATAACCATGAAGATATATCTAAAACCGAGAACGGAAAAACCGAGAAAAAAGAACCGGTAAAACCTAAAGAAACCGTAGTTGGCTTTGCCGATCAGGATATCGAAATACAAAGCAAAGTAGAGAGTGAAAACAATAGCGAGAAACCGGGGACTGAAAAATCAAAAGAAACTGTGGTTGCTGTGAATGAGCAGATGACAGAACTGGAGCTCCATCCAGAGCAGCAGCCGCTAACGACGCCCGGGTTAACGGGCGATAACGAACCCAACGGGCCGCCGGGCAGCGAGAGCCTGGAGCGCAAATCCAGCCTCCAGCTGCGGAGAACTAGTCTGAAATCGCTGAAGGCTTGCGCAGGTCTCGTGCTGCTCTTCCTGGTGTCCACCCTCCCCTACGCTATCTGTCACTGTATGCAAGCCCTCGTGAGCCCCGGCCAGCACATCAACCTGGCCATCTGCCTGCTGGCCGCCTCCGTCATACAGCTCCCCCTATACCCACTCATCTTCGCGCTCATGGAGAAGAAGATCTGCCAGGCCATGAGGCGCGCGCAGAAGGAGCTCTTTAAGTATAAATGTGTGTGCTACTGGAATAAAGGTACGCCGTGCTACCGTGGCTACGAACCGGGACATACACGCTACAAGGCAGCAGCATAGAGACAATGCAGTGGAACTCTCAGTGCAAGACTCATCTGATAGCCGTGATGATAATTCCTTTCCAATAATATTAACCCTTTAGTATCTGTACCATATAAAAACATCTTAGTTAAAAAGCATTAATTTGAGGAACATTTTATCAAAAGTTGTGGTTCCAGTTGTTGTATATATCAATCTCATTTCATATGTATTTCAGATACAGATCTGACTGATGGATTATAATTTAAGTTGTGAGGCCAGGCATACACACAGCATGCGAAAGGATTACTTGTTACAAATCTGTGTATGAACATAAAAAGTGTGCTACTGTTATTTTAAGGGTACTTATGTATGCCCAAAAATAAGAAGGGGTCTCCTTGACCTTTTCTTCCCTCAGTACAAAGGATAAAATGGCAACTATTTTCAATACAATTTAAGTAATATTGGAGGAACTATGGAAGATCTTGGTGTGGAATGCATTTTTTTCATGGGAATTCAAAACCGATTAATTTGGATGGAGTAAGGTCATGTGAACCCAATATATAAGAAACTGTTTGATATAGGAGTTCAAAAATCAACCTTTTTCTCAAAGGTCAATCACTTGATCGAAGGTCAACCACTTGATCAGAGGTCAAGCACCCGGTAAGAGTTCAACTATTGGGTCAAAGGTCAACCACTTGATTTAAAGGTCAACCATTTGATGTATGGTCATGAACAAAGATCAACCATATGACCAGAGATCACTCACATGATCAAAGGTCAACTATTGGGTCAAAGGTCAACCCCTGGATTAAAGGTCAACCACTTGATTTATCTGACTGATCTGATATTGATAAATGAAATAATTGTAAATAGATGAAGGATGTTTTTGAAAAGATGTATTGAAATTGTTTAAGACAGTGTTTCTTTTAACCAATAATACTCATGTTTGTTAGGCAAATGGGAATATATGTTGAAGGGTGAGAAAACCATTATTGAAAAATTTGCCATATCCAGTGAGATTACAAACATATACATTTCTGTGTTTTATTTAAATTCTTTTAAGTGTTTTTTGTACCACTATCAGGACAGGTAATGATGTGATTCTAGCAGTTCACAAGTCATCGCAATTGGCACAAATTTGTTCAAACCAAAATCAGCTGTAAATCATTTATGCGTAACCCATTTGCATCTAAAGTGCACACGGTCTGACGACTTCAAACATAACTCTTTAAATAAAGGAATACTTGAAAAATATTTGGGGAGAGATTGTTGAACATGACAGTAGCAACATCTTTCAGTTAAATATTACTCAAAATATTGCTTTTATATAAAGACATTTCCATAAGTGATCGGCTGTGTGTATGCCCCATATGGGAAAAGGAACAGGGTAGTGGCAATTGGTAGGGATTGGCACCTTTAGAATTTTAATGGTACGATACAATATCGATATTTCCTCAATGATATCTTAACAATATTTTTAATGATACTGCCTGCCTTTAAGCGACCTACTTTTATTAAATAAAGCACCGTAAGCTTTAGGAAATTCAACAATAAATGGCGAAATACCTTTGTGCAGAAAGGTCCAGGTAGTAATTAAGACAATTTTCTATTATCTTAAATGTTAAAAATACTATAAGATACTGAACTTTTTCAATATTGATATTGGTATTGTATCAAGTTCCGGTACCAATCCCTAGCAATTGGGGCAGTGAAAAGGGTAGACTTGTATCATAATGGCAAATCCTAACAAGAGCAAAATAATATCCACAGTATTTTGCTCACATGTTGTGGCTGATAGGGTTTAATTTAGTGGCTGTTCTCATAGTCAAGAAGATGGACTGAATATCAACAAGAGACTACTGGAATATAGGGGTAATAGATATGATACCAAATATCTATAAGGAATGGAAAATATCATATCATTTATGATCTGTTATACCAGTATTGCTCCACAGTATAAAACTCTGAACGAAGGCAGTTTGATTTTTATTTGTGAAATCTCTTAAGCTGACAGAGCTTAATTTTACAAAACAAGGTCCCTGGGAGGCAGGTAGTATCAACATTAAGTATCAATTATTAAGATATTGTTATCTAGGGAAATATTGTTATCATATGTGTATTTTCAAGGTGCCAAACCCTAAATTGATGAATATAGAAAGGGTGTTGGGTCATTCCTTGTAATAGAATTAAAATCTGAAGTTTCAGTTGTATCTATATGTAGCTCTGTTAGCTAATATTTGAAGATAAATAAGAGTAAATGTTATTTGTTCCTTTGTTCTTAATCCATGCTATTTGAATAACCTATTTGCCCAAGGATTGCACACATGCTCTTACAACTTTAAAAAAATCATCATTTTAAGTTTTATTGGAAAGTTATTTGCAAAAGGCGTTTAAACCTGACAGGAACAACAGCTTTCAGTCAAATGTTTCTCATAATACTATTTTGAAATCCAGATGCATGTGCATCCCACCATGTGTAAACTCCTGGAGAGAATGGGTTACAAAGATGTTTCATGAAAACATATTTTGGGTACAAACATATTTCTTAGAAAAAATGTCATCTCAAAATATTGCTTTGACTTTGACACAGCATCACTGGATATTCAGTCCTGCACATTCCTTATTTACCCCTGTTCCATGGGCCCAGAAAAAATGCTTGATCAATCACCTACTGGGCCAGACAATTAAGGTGTGGAGGTCAGGCGATAGCTTGATTAATAGGTGTGATTCCAGCAGATCATCTCTCAGTGGGATCACAGAGAGAGAGTGGTACAAGGTCGGTGCATATAATCCTTCTCTGCCACACAGGGTTGTCCACTGTGAGAGCTTACCTGAGGCCAGGCAATTAAGGTGTGGAGGTCAGGCAATAGCTTGATTAATAGGTGTGATTCCAACAGAGTATATCTCAGCTGGATCAGAAAGATGGATACAGAGAGAGTGGTACAAGGTCCGTGCATATAATCCTTCTCTGCCACACAGGGTTGTCTAGAGAGTTTACCTGAGGCCAGACGATTAAGGTGTGGAGGTTAGGTGATAGCGTAATTAATAGGAGAATTACCAGCAGATTAATCCCTCAGTAAGACCAGAGAGATGGATACAGAGAATGTGGTGATAGGTCAAGTCACCTGATCCCTCCCTGCCATAATCATGCACCATAGAGCAGGACAGGTGAATATATATATATATATATATATATATATATATATATACTGTAGAACACGAAATTCACGCGTGTCCCAAGTATAGCGAATTGGGGAGTTTTGCATCATAACGTATCTTTATGTTAGCGACGGTAGTCGCCGCTGACAGCGCCAGTACAGTAATAAAAAAGTACAGCGTTTTTATATATAGCGAAGCGGAACCACACGCTAAGTACGCTATATATAAACACACGCGGAAATTTCGTGTTCTACAGTATATATATATATATATATATATATATATATATATATATATATATATATATATATATATATATATATATATATATATATATATATAAATATATAAAATATATATATGATGTGGTGTATCACAACATATTTCAAAGAGAGTTGCATATTGTGTTGAGAATATCTGAAATATCAATATCAGAAATATCTTCAATATCAGAAATATCTTTTTAGGGTGTGTCATTAATATACAGGTTGAAATAAAGATAGGGTTTATAATGAACTAGGAGATTAGGAAAATAACATATGAAAAAAACAGCAAGAAAAAGTAAGGATTGAAATGTGATACCGTTATGCAGGGTATATGAAAAAGAACTGAGAAACCGCAGGAGAAATTGAACATTGAAATTTGATATGATCCTTCTGGCTAAATGAATTATGGACCTAAACAACCTCGCAATGCTAATACAAATTACTAAGAGAAACATCTTTTTGGTTCCTCATTGGTTGGAAAAGTGCCAACTTGCCAAGGTTTACTTTCTTTCAAGATCTGGTTTCTATTTCCTTCACTAGGCTTTGGAGGCTGCCATGAATAAATAGTGAGGCTTAGATGAATTGATCAGAGCCCGCGGCAAGAGACCGATGAATCTTGCAGCTACAGGGAGCGAAGAATCCCGAGGCTACAGGGAGCGAGTACACGCAAGATGACTCAGTGTCTATTTCTTATGTACACACATCAATAACACGAGAAACAGGTACTAACACATCTATTACTGCAGCTGCCTGAATCAATTGAGATAGAGATTGAGAAAAGAATATTCGGGCAAATGCATTTTTTACGGAAGGTTTTTTTAAAATGAATTCTAAAGGAGAAATGTCCATTAGAAGCTGACTGACATTTCTTTTTAGAATCATTGCAAAAATCCATCATTATTTTCAGAATCATCTAAGTATCATGAAGAGACTTTTCAAGTACTATATGGACACTCCAGATGCGAATAGGTTGAAAAGAAGAAAGTACAATATTGTGGGGAAAAAAGTAATCGTCAATGTATCGAGGTGTGGAGTATATAGAGGTCCTGAAGCCTACAGGTCTATTACAAAATAAAGCATGGAAAACCAAAGAAATTTGATTCCAAGGATTTTACCAAGAAGATCCCAGAGGGCAGACTCTAGTAGTGGTGACAGACAGCAAGCAGTCAGAGGCAACGCCTAAGGCCATGCACTCAACCATCGGGGCAAGCCCTAGTATTGGTGAGAAATAGCAAGCAGTCAGTTGCAATGCCTTAGACCACACAGCCTTCGGGGCAGCCCCTAGTAGTGGTGACAAACAGCGAGCAGTCAGAGGCAACGCCTAAGACCACTTGACCAACGGGGCAGGCTCTAGTAGTGTTGACAAACAGCAAGCAGTCAGAGGCAAAACCTTAGATGACTCGACCATCGGGGCAGGCCCGAGTAGTGGTGACAATCAGCAAGCAGTCAGAGGCAAAACCTTAGACCACTCAACCATTGGGGCAGGCCCTGTGAGAAACTGGCTTAGTTCTTTGGGTCTCTGTTTCTTCAAGGCTGCATTCAGCAGTAGGGATGAGCTAGGCCATCTTTGCAGGCTCTAGTAGTGGTGACAAAAAGAGAGCGGTCAGAGGCAACGCCTTAGACCACTCAACCATCAGGGCAGCCCTGTGAGAAGGTGGTGTCATTCAGTCTCTGTCTCTCCAAGGCCGCACTCAGCATAGGGACGTAGAGCAAGGCCATCAGGGCAGGCCCTAGTAGTGGTGACAAAAAGCAAGCAGTCAGAGGCAATGCCTTAGACCTCTCAACTATCTTTGCAGGCCCTAGTAGTGGTGACAAGCAGCGAGCAGTCAGAGGCAATGCCTTAGACCACTCAAACATCGGGGCAGGCCCTAGTAGTGGTGACAAACGGCCAGCAATCAGAGGCAACGCCTTAGACCACTCAACCATCAGGGTAGGCCCTAGTAGTGGTGACAAACAGCTAGCAATCAGAGGCAATGCCTTAGACCACTCAACCATCGGGGCAGGCCCTAGTAGTGGTGACAAACAGCTAGCAATCAGAGGCAATGCCTTAGACCACTCAACCATCGGGGCAGGCCCTAGTAGTGGTGACAAACAGCCAGCAATCAGAGGCAACGCCTTAGACCACTCAACAATCAGGGCAGGTGCTAGTAGTGGTGGCAAACAGCTAGCAATCAGAGGCAATGCCTTAGACCACTCAACCATCGGGGCAGGCCCTAGTAGTGGTGACAAACAGCCAGCAATCAGAGGCAACGCCTTAGACCACTCAACAATCAGGGCAGGCGCTAGTAGTGGTGACAAACAGCTAGCAATCAGAGGCAATGCCTTAGACCACTCAACCATCGGGGCAGGCCCAAGTAGTGGTGACAAACAGCCAGCAATCAGAGGCAACGCCTTAGACCACTCAACCATCAGGGTAGGCCCTAATAGTGGTGACAAACAGCTAGCAGTCAGAGGCAACGCCTTAGACCACGCAACCATCAGGGTAGGCCCTTATAGTGGTGACAAACAGCGAGCAGTCAGAGGCAACGCCTTAGACCACGCAACCATCAGGGTAGGCCCTAATAGTGGTGACAAACAGCTAGCAATCAGAGGCAATGCCTTAGACCACTCAACCATCGGGGCAGGCCCTAGTAGTGGTGACAAACAGCCAGCTATCAGAGGCAACGCCTTAGACCACTCAACCATCAGGGTAGGCCCTAGTAGTGGTGACAAACAGCGAGCAGTCAGAGGCAACGCCTTTGACCTCTCGACTATCTTTGCAGGCTTTAGCAGTGGTGACAAACAGCGAGCAGTCAGAAGCAAAACCTAAGACCACTCACCCATCGGGGCATGCCTTGTGAGAAACTGTCGTCATTTGGTCTCCCTCTCTCCAAGGCCGCACTCAGCACAGGGACGTGGAGCAAGGCCATCAGGGCAGGCCCTAGTATATAGTGGTTGTGACAAACAGCGAGCAGTCAGAGGCAACGCCTTAGACCACTTGACCATCGGGGCATGCCTTGTGAGCATAGGGAAGATGAGCAAGGCCATCAGGATCAATTAGCAGTGATCTGATTAGTGCCTGGCCAGCCAGTCCCTGATGAGCTGAGAAATAGGATATAACATCTTACACCTCCCCCTGATAGGCTGCCTTTACCACACCCACACTCTGCACGTCAATGGTCATATGACAGCCAAGGCAAAAACTGAGCAGATGTACAATAACGTCACCAGTAGAATTTTCTTCTGGTTTTAAAGATTTTGTGGTTTTGAAATGAATATGTAACGACTGCCATAAGGGAAAAACGAAGGTATTAAATCAGAATATTTTTCAGTGCCGATGTAGATTAGCCAATACATGATGTTTCTGGTTTGTTATTTATCAATCCAATGAGACCTGTTCGACCTTTTTCACATGACCTTTGAAACATTTGTGTCAAAGCACTTTGAAGTTGAAATGGGTGGTTAATACAGGAAAAGGATTAGTGACATCATAATTATGTTAAATGCTGAGTTTGTCAAATATAAAAAAAGTAGCCATTTTAGGTTCAGGGTACTTAAGTAGATTATTGGCTTAAAATATATGTTGTTACAAATGAAAAGGATGTACATATGTTTAATTGTCTTGGTTATGTATGTGTACTATGTGTTTCCAATTAAAGATTATATCATTATATAATAACTAAGTTGTCTCCCTTTTTTTTTTATCTCACTAGATATCCTGCACGTGCCTAGGAAATTGGGGTAACCTTGGTAACCTAGAATTTTGGTCATCAGTATATTGTTTGCTATTAAAGGCCAAATTGTGCTTATGCAGTTACAAATGGTGGAAGAAAATTGAGTACACAAGGAAAATCATCAAATAAACTTACGTCACTGGCAACATTCTCACATGTTAAGCATAATGAACTTAAAAGACGCAGTGCAGCAATGCTGTGCCCTTAAAACTCCTCAGCCTTAGGATAGAAACCCACCAAAGGATGGGATCTATTTAACCCTTAACACGCGGTGGATGGACAGGTCCGCAATTTAATACCTTGTCCGCGAAGCGATGGACGAACAGGTCCGCAAGTAAATCGACCGTAATCGCAGGCCGCCGCCATGTTGGGTAACTTCCATTAATCAGGAAGTTATCCATCGAATTTGGCGAAATAACTTGAGAATAGGTGATATAGATATCTCACCTAGATTCTCACATGTTTTTCTTTGTCAGATTGACAAAGAAAAACATCACTATTATACCTCAAATATAAAGTGTGAGGTAAAACACGGCCGAAAATCGATCTATTGCGATGTTGATACCGGCTTGCAGCTAGCCGGTCGGCACTGAAGAGAGTACTTCCGGTTTTTCGAAAGATTGATATTTCTTTATTCCTGACATCCTAAATTCAATAAACATAATAATTAGACTAAATGGATGTCAGGGAATAAGAATATCAACTTCGTTTTTCAAAATTATTTTTTTTGTTGCTGAAACGATCGTTGTAAAACAAGTGCAAAGGAAATTGCTTCGCACGTGTTTAGATCCGCCATTTCGAAAACGGCAGATTTTGCGGTCTCCTCTCTGCACTTTACACGATCCAAATAAATACTTCCCGTGGTTGGATCGTAATGAATAAAACATTTCCTGAAAGCCAAGACGCTTATCTATCTAACAATGTCAATTTTATATTTGTTTATTTGGCGATTGATATAATAGAGTCATGATTCAAAATAGGTGCATTGCTTACGGCCTACGGATTTCGAAATCGAATTTGCCGTAAACAGTGCCTGACAACTGGTGTTGGAGTGTGTTGACCATCATGTTTGAAGCCTTCGAAAAAGGCTATAACTGATGGTACAACACAAAATAAAGACACCATAAGGAGGACAACAAGGTAGGCAATCGATATATGTTTTTATTTTTATTTCTATTGTAGATTTTTACTGCTCTGGGAATTTATCTCTGTGTTGTTGCGCCTGAAAGTTGGCGAACTTGGGAGTGACAAAATGGCGGCCACAAATCAACACTTGCTTTTTATGTTCAATCGTTGATTTGTGGTGCAAAACATGATCGTTTCTAAACAAAAATTACATGTATCGATTGAGGAGGTTTCAATTATATTAGATATCAATGTTTTACAATTAATATTTTCTATTTTCATTTGTTTATAGCGCTCTAACTTTGAGGTAGTTGACCTTTTGGAATTCCTTTTGAAGCGCTTTCAGAATTCGTTTCTGGTCAAGACTTATTTGCATTCCCTTTGCTTTAGGATCGCTCATGATATATTAAAACAAGGAAACACACACTAATTTTCATATTATATATCAGTTTTTAATAAGCATTCTAAATATACCATTTTCGAAAAGAAATACTTATGTGCAACTTGAGGAATTTCAGGCTAAAGTACGGCTAATGCATTTTAAATACCTGATTTTTCATTTATTTTAAATCAAAATCAGCATGCTCTCTGCAAAACCTTAGGTTTACACTGATCAGACATAATATATTCTAAAAGTAATATCTACAAAACAAACATAATTAAAAAGAACAAGAACAGTAGTTTCAGGCAGTATTTTTTATTTCAGATTTTTTGCATGATATTTTGCCTTTTATGGCTGGAGAGAGTTACAAACCCCTGACAGCGCAACAGCAATGCAACATAATTTGTTGCAAAAATCAATTCAGTTTGAGGGACAATCTCCCGTCAGGCAATTCAGCGTGTTAAGGGTTAAATGATTGGATTTAAAAAAAATAGTAAAATTAAGGACAGATCATAGACTAGCTATTGACCAAACTGCACATGCTGTTTTAGAAAATACTGCATCATTCTCATTTTAAAAAGAAATCTGTTTATTTTTTGTTATGATCGAGTAACAGAAAGCAGTAAGCACTTTTCTTATGTCTTTTGAACCGGAGTAAGATATAGACATGACACTTCAAATCTCTCTCTCTTTCTCTGTCTGTCTGTCTCTCTCCCCATCTCCCACCCTACCTCCCTCCCTCCATCTTTCTCTCTCTCTCTCTCTCTCTCTCTCTCTCTCTCTCTCTCTCTCTCTCTCTCTCTCTCTCTCTCTCTCTCTCTCTCTCTCTCTCTCTCTCTCTCTCTCTCTCTAGATAAGTTCCTCTACTCCCCCCACTCCACCGAGAAGGCCTGCCCCAATAGCCAAGTGGTCTACCTAAAGGGCATTGGCTGTTATTGACTGCTCCATCTCTCAAAAGGTTCTTGCCACAAAACATTTCATCTCACCATGCTCCATGAGCAATATCAATAGATTATGAAAACATTCCGTCTGGCCTACGTGCTGAAAACAGAACACTTCAAATTGATAGCTTATCTGTGAGGCTGTTGGCCGGGCTACAAAAGAGCATTAGGAGCTAGGCTCCATTGAGATCGAGGGACGTGCACCATTTAATTTGTCATGATTTTCAGATCATTTCATGTTATCGCGGCGGAAGGGGGAATCATCGAGAGTAAATTTGTCACCGCTGATTGATTCGAAAACTTTTAATCTTGTGATGCCAGACTAATGGGAGGGGATCTGAGAGCCATCACTTAACCCATCCATGCCTGCAGAGGATAAACATGCTTACTTGATTGATATCTTTCTAATTGAAGCATCTGTACAAAATTAGAGATTGGGTACCGTTAATATGAATCTTACCAATAATTCTACATAAAATATTTTGCAAAATTTTCAGCCATTTCATTTTATTTTTCATCAGAAGTATTACAGCTTGCAGAAGACAATTTCTTCTCGAATTGTTCTGACTATTAATAGATTAACAAATATGCGCTCTGCCGCAATCAGAAGAACTTTCTTTCTTATTTTTTTATTTTCCATATAATTAATTGATATTTGATAATGCAACTTTTCCACCAAAAATGTTTAGAAGTGCAATATATCACATTTATTCCCTAGCAGGCATTAATTCATTGACAGCCCACTGGTCAATTGATAAAGTACCACATATATTGTGAGACTAAATGATCAAGAACATTTGCAGGTCTCATACTCCAAATATCGCACAGGACCTTTTTCATGGTAGGGATACTTTTCATTTATGGACTTTTATGTAATTGTTTATGTGTGAGGCGTACTTTGTATTCCAATTGGATATACAGTGTAATAAACCCTCTTGCCCGCGGCAAATAAAAATCTTCGACTAGACAAGCCAAACCTCTACCTAACTTAACTATTTGGGCGAGTGAAAATCAGGACTTGTTTGTTTCAAAGTTAAATATAATTGGGCCATGTACAACATCTTTGGCCATTTACAAGACATATTTCAGACCATGTATATTTCCACACAGTGAGAAATACTATACGTTCATTAATTGCTCATATTGGCACAAATTACATCACGCTGACACATTGTTATAAGATTCATCAATTTCCCTCACTTTAATCAAGTTACTTGCTTATTAAACTAATTATCTCATGCAATATTGATAGCACAGAGAGATGTTAATTGGCGAAAACAATAAATCATGAATTCAATATCAAAATGAGTTGCCGAATCATCTTTCGACTGTGACAAGATTGCGGAAATTGCTTCAAAAGCAAGATGGCGCCACCAGGTGTCACATGACTGACAGGCACTTCAACTAAACCTCACGGCTCCATATATCTGATGATTTGTTAGTACAGTTCAAGAATTTACAGCACTTAAGCTAAACCTGGCTCCATATATCTGATGATTTGTTAGTTCAAATCAAGATTTTTCAGCAAAATCGAAATCCCTATAACGTAGCGTCGTTTTCAGGGCAGAGTTAACTATAATGCCACTAGCTAACTAGATGGTATTAAGTGGTTTAAATATCTCTATCAAACTATATAGTATAGATAGCTGCACAGTTGTCAGGAGTTGCAGTTGTCAACTGCAATCCTCAACGCTCCCCCATTATATGGGAATTAAAAGAAAACTGGCCTGAAATCAGCTTAGGGTAAATCATTGAGACTCAGCATAGACTTGAAACAAGCCTAAATATTGCCTTAACCCATCAATTCTCACAGCGGCAAAAAGCAGCCTTGTCAAATTAGGTGGTATCATTCAGGCAAAAGTTAAGTTTAAAAATAGTTTGAAGGAGAAATGTAAATCGGAACACCATCAGCAACTCCGCTTCAAATAGTTTGTAAAATAATTCTTTATTCCAAAGTTATTGTCAAAAGTACCGTAGAACCAGACGACAACTTCTAGAGAAATTCTCAAGCATGAATGGGTTAAATGTGGGAAAAGTGATGAACCCCAAGTCCATCTCATTCCATCTATCATCACCTTATCAAGCTTAGATTTCATGATAGGGTGCCATAGCATTAACTATCATGCTGTGATCATCTCTTAGGTAATGTAGCCAACAATTTGCATCAGAGATTTCTTGAATGATCAGTGAATGGTACTTGAATGAAGGAATTAATTCCTGTAGAACACTCAGCTGTCAGCAGAAATGGTGAAAACCACTTGCCAGCACGCTCATCTGTCAGCTTAATAATACCCCTTATACTGATGGTGGCTAATTTTGCCAGTACAAAATGATGCATAAAACCTGAAATATCAACTGAAACCCTTGCATATGATACTCATCTAAGAGTGCTCAGCGAGAGCTATCCAATAAATATCAACATGACAGGTTTTAGAATTTTTCAAAAATCTTTGCATCCTTGTGCTTTGGACGCAAGTAGCAGCTTTGGAGGGGAGAGCACATCTCATCAGAATATGATTTGCATCTTCATAATATAATTCAAATCTTTCCATATGAATTTTTCTCTTAAAGGTTTCAACACTTTTCCTTAAAAAACGGCTCTGACAGACAAAAAGGAGAGCTATTTGAATATGGAAATTTTGCAGACAGCAGGAACGATGACATGAGTATGAGATGAATATGGATCTACCGGTTTTTCAAATAATATCTGCCTATTATTGGGTGACTCATACTAGAAATAAAAAGTTGTCAAATTTTATAGAGGAATCAAGCCATTGCTAGTCCAGATGTGGGAATTTAACTCTGGTCCCATGTTTCCAAGTACTTAACCCAGTCACGTACACCTGGAGATCTTATATATAGATAGATAGTCTTTATTTCAGGTCAGTGATAGTTGTACATAGTAAACAAGAGCTGCCGGGGCTCTTGCATTTTCTGCATATCGGCGCGAAAGTGTCGGTGCAGAATCATGGAATCGCACTACATGCAAGCATGGGGGATTAAGATCCTTTGACCAATTCTAGGCTAAGTGTTCCTCCTGTCATCTTTTAAAAATCACCAAAAATCATGATTCAGGGCTTTTCAAAATATCCAACAAAAGTTTGTAAAACAGGTTTAAAAAAACATTCCTTTTTCAAATATTTTGCAAAAAATTTAATTTTGAAAGAAAATCATCCCTAAAACCACCAGGCTGAATTCAAGCGCCCTGTCATGAATGAGCCGAAAGTGTATCTGAACAAGGGAATTTAATAAGACACCCACGAGAAAACTTCTAAAGACAATATCACAGTTTATTCATATATATTGCAGGCGACCACATATCTTATGCGGACACCCACAAAAATGCCAACAGGTCCTACCAAGTCTGATGCAATATATGTCTCCCCTCACAAAGGAGTGGCCTGATTACATCATAAAACAATGCTCTTCAAAGAGATGTGATTACGAATACAGGACATTAAGGAATATCTATTGGCCAATATCTTTAGTGTTTTATACCATAAAAGTCCACACTTTCCCCATCAGCCTTTGAATTCTGAAACAAAGGAAAACCATGATTCTGCTATCAACTTTAAGTACATTCCCCTATTCCCCAGTAGATGCCACAAATGCATGCCTATATTTTGGTGATAACTTTCTCTCAAATGCATTTATAAATGAAAAATTTGTATTTGAAATTTGGAGGTTTTAATTTTTGTCATTTTATCTGGGCAGGGCAGGCCTCAGAAATATTTGAAGAATAAACAAAGTTAACAAACATCTCTCCTTGCAAATCTCAAAGCTTATGCTTTATCACAAATTATACATAGTCATCACTACTATAACTAAACATGTGTTAAAAAGTTAGAATTTGCAATATGTTTAATGCCACGTTTTCTGCCATATTTTAGTCATGATTATCTAAGCCTGTCGTTAGTAGTGGAGAAAACCTGAGTACCAAGTGAAAAAACACCACCTAACCCCAAGTCACTGGCAACGTTCTTACATACCCTATCCAAGATTTTTAAAAAGTTAGACAACAGGATAAATCAAGATGGGAATTAAATTTGTTCTTTAGATCACATCCAATATCGCAGAAAAATGCCTTTCCCAGAAGTGTCATGATATGAGGATTTAATGATATGCGAGTATTAATGCCATAAGGGACCAGCTGCTACACCAGAGCATTACCAGGAGGAAGTAATAAAAGCTGGACAGAAATTGCGTGCAAACAAATGATTATCTCAGGAATCTATTGATTTCTCAATGTGTGTTGCTTGTTATCAGGTGAGGCCGAGTGTGAAACAGCAACAGGAACTCAACGACATCAAGATACAGGCTCACATCAGCTGGAACATACATTTAACCCTTCAAATGCTTTCTTCCAAAGCACAAGGACTCAAAAACTTTTGAAAACCATCTTAACCCTGTCATGTTGGTATTCATTTGAAAGCTCTCACTGAGTACTCTCAGATGAGAACCCATATGGCACAGTTTCTGTCAGTTTTCAATGTTTTGGCATCATTTTGTAATGGCCAAATTATCCACCAGCAGCATAAGGGTTAAGCAGGGGAGCGGGATGATATTTTGTGTGTCATCATTTTTTCTGCCATTCTCAGTTGGTTTTGATAATCTTCAGAATATATCAATTCTTGACATTTAACCCATTCATGCTGAAGAGATCCCAAAACTATGGAATCAGCTCCCAAATAATATTCGGGCAGCTGGGAGTGTTGAAATCTTCAAACGACAACAGTTACTGAAAACACATCTGTTCAAAGATGTTTATATCAAATAACTATATGGATGCCAACATCCATCAATTGACAATGGAATGTAATGCACCTTTGAACATGTTTATATGGAAAGGGCGCAATATCAAATGACAATATTATTATTCATTATCATATCATTAGATCCTCTAGCAACTGTCATCTGTATCCATGGTACTTAATTATGAGAGTAAATTTGGAATCAGGAATTATTTAACAAAAATATTTGATAGAGAGCTGTTGGTAGATTCAAGACTAATATTTCCTCTGCAAATATTTTCCAAACTATGCTAAAATCATGCAAAACAAGTTCCTGTGTTCTTTATAATGGGATAGATAAGAGAGCATGATGCAACCAGGGACAATCTATTTATGTATATATATATATGAAAGCTCCCTGGATGCAGCATATGTCAAATATAACATCAGGATTCTGTAAATATATTGCAGCATATGCCACCATTGGCAGGAGGTTGAGGGGATCGTTAAAGATAACCAACATCATCTTCACCACCACCATCGCCATGATGATGAGGATGATGATGATGATGATGATGATGCTGATGACAATGATAACGGTGTTGAGGGTGACTATTATCTTGATGATGATGATGATTATGATGACCGTAAGTAAAGTTACAATAGTGATAATGGCAACAGCGAAAAATATTGAATATAATGCTTAAAGTGGGTATTTTGATGATGGTGATGATGATGATGATGATGATGATGATGAGTATGCTAATGGTGAAGGTGATGACAACAATAATGACGATCATCATCTTCTTCATCATCATTATCATAATGCTTACGGTGGATATGATGATGATGATGTTGATGACAATGATAACAACAACAATAATGATGACGATGGTAATGGTCATCATCATTATAATCATCATCCTTTTCATCATCAGTATCATCAAGATAATCTAATCGTCATAATCATAATCCGCATCCTGACCACTGTTATCCCTACTTCCAGATTTAGGCTTGATTTGTGTATTCATCACATTTCTCCCCCAGTGGCTGACAAGATCTTGCATAACTCAGAGGACCAGAATAGAGTATTTGCATTCATTATCCATCCTATAATCTGATTGACTGATTCCTATAATAACACTGCAGGCTGCCCTGTAAACAGATTTGTGACCTGATAATGAACTCTGTGGAAATTCAGAAGGTTGACCTTGAGCGCTTATTAGGACATAACGATCCATACATATGCTCTATGCCTCACTTCAAATGCATAATGAAATAGGAATGACAGAATCCATCAATTGCTAATCAACTTTCAGAGTTTGTCCAGCTGCTGCGAACTACCAGGCTAGCTCCTAGTTTATAGAAATCCTGCTTTTCTTTGCAATGTTTGCTGTTACTCCTATATAAGTATATGCATATAAATATATATATATATAATTATATATATATATATATATATATATATATATATATATATATATATATATATATATATATATATATATATATATAAATATACGTATATATATATATATATATATAATATATATATATATATATATATATATATATATATATATATATATATATATAT
>OZ012690.1:38892732-38980232 GCA_963942565.1 Maea johnstoni
AGGGGCCATCCCCAATAGCTGAGAGGTCTAATGTACTGCTCCAATAGTGGTTGTGCATTTGACAAAATAAAATGGTGGCTTTCTATTCATTTTATACAAGCCTACAATTCAGATACATTTTCCTTCGGGGGCCATCCCCAATAGCTGAGAGGTCTAAGGTGCTGCTCCACCAGTGGTTTCGTATTTCACAAAAGTATATGGTGGCTTTCTACTCATTCTATTCAAGCCTAGGAATCAGATACATTTACCATCAAGGGCCATCCCCAATAGCTGAGAAGTCTAATGTACTGCGTTACCAGTGGCTGTGCATTTGACAAAAGTATAGGGAGGCATTCCATTCATTTCATTCAAACCAATAAATCTGCAGACACATTTACCATTATTATGGGTAAGCACCAACAAGCAGAATAGTTTTGATGAGAAATATGACCAGCTTGTTAAATGAAAACCATTGGCTAACAATCTACACAATACTTTTTGGATTGTGGTAAACGATGGAAAAATGTCATATAGCTTATTACATAAATGAAACAAAGTGAGAATACAGTAAATTAATATAAGTTAATGAAAGTTGAAATCAATGAACTGATTGTAGACTATGCCTAAAATGGTTGCCGCACATCGTGGATATTTAGTTCTGCAGACTACATTTTACTTAAGTTTATATCAGTGCTATAACCATAGATTTCCATCGTTCGACCTTGGCTGTACGCACTCCATTGATTCTACTGGCAAAACAAATTCCAGACTAATTCCCAGCGAACATGAAGACTCATGTACGTAGATTTCCTACAAGGTGTGTGGTAATGATAGTAATCCATCAGACAAGGGACCTAATGGCCCCATACCCGCACTGAATTGCAGGCTCATTCAGCGAATCAGAAGTGTACGGAAGGGAAGGTCTGTCATACCTGTAACACCAAGGCATATGGCATGGGAGAAAGTTGACAAACAAGGGACCTAATGGCCTCATACTGGCACTGAATTGCAGGCGCATACAGAGAGTCAGTAGTGTAAAGGATGAAGTCAGTCATACACCATACATAGCATGTGAGAAAGTTGGTAATAACTTTGGGTAACCAATAACACCAAGACGTGTGGCATGAGAGAAAGTTGGCAAATAAATAGAAGAAGAAATGCAGATAACAACTTGACCTTAACGTATATATATATATATATATATATATATATATATATATATATATATATATATATATATATATATATATATATATATATATATATATATATATATAGCGACTTTATACTTAAAGCTTTTCAAAAGCATCAGATCCAGGTGACACTTTGCAATGCTAGCTCGTAGGGCTGAACCAATAATAAAGCGCCATTCTATTCCTCTGATAATATTTCCAATTCTTAGCCTTACCAGGTAAAAATTATGGACATGTTTAGAAAACCTGCTTCTCCTAAATAAAAAAGTATTTTGCTGTCTGAAAGTTGAGTAAATTATTTGTTACTTTTTTTCAAATGGAGCCTAAAAATAAAATACTTAACCTACCAAGCAGAAAGTATGGACATGTTTAGAAAACCTGCTCCTCCTAAAGAGGAAAGTATTTTGTGGTCTGAAAGTTCAATGAATAATTTGTTACTAATGGAGCCTAACATGGTGGCAGCCAATTGGTGCAATGGTAGCCAGTGACTGCGGAGCTATAATTCAGCGCATTTGGTGCCTCGAAGCTGTACTGGGCATTTAGAGACTAGCTTTAGGAATGGCAGAACAGAGTACCCCCTATATATGGGTCCCTGGTGAACATATTCGCCACATTAAGCATTAAATTTAACGACACATTCTACTAAATAATAATGCTGCATTTGCCTTGACCGTCACCTGATATTCAGCTGGGCCTCATTCAATCATATTTCATTGATTGACCCATTCATGCTCAAGAGAATCTCCTTTAATTCTTGTCTGAATCTATGATAGTTCTGATGATATCTTGAGAATGAAGAATTGTAATGTCCCGAATAACATTCCACCTCAAATATTTTCTAAACAATGCTTTTTTTGCTTTTAAATGCCTACAAAGTTTGGCTGCCTTTGCAGAGCAGGGCACGCCGCTAACAGTGAACCACTGGCCCCAGGCAAGTAAAAGTACCCCCAAAACGGCTTCAGGCCAGTAAAAAATACATCAACTGGTCCTACAGGGTTAGTAAATATTTAAGGACATTCTTGGTAACAAGTTTCCACTCAAGAATGTCCCCAAATGTTTTTCAATTAAAGAAGATAAAATGAATAAAGAAATAAATGTGGTTGGTAAATTTCATGCAATGTTTTTTCTTGTTGTGTTAAACATTTTGCAGGACCAGTAGATCCAAGGTGTAACTGGTCCTACAGGGCCAGTAACATTTTGAGTAAGAGTGGAGGCCTGGAGTGTGTATGAGCACTAATGGCACTATATTCAGCTGGGTCTCATTCAATTGTCTTTCATTGACTAATGTTAGATAATGGCAGGGCCTGATTGCTGTTGCCTCCCATGCCTAAATAAGTTACGCCAATAGAGAATTTATGATATCAAGGTTCAGCAAACTCTATTATGATATCCTAGTTAAAATTACCTCACCCGTTTCCTGATAGACGAAAGGCAAACTGTGCTGGAAGCAGTTATGAAATGTTACACATCATGCTTTAGGGTAGAGTGCTTCTCAGGCTGGGGAAGGCCATTAATGCTTAGAGGTTACACTTGAAATTGTCGTCAGGATTTATGACACTTTTAACAACAACTTTGAAATTAAGAATACTTTTACAAAATATTTGATTAAGAATTGTTGGTAATTTTCTGACAAAAAAAAATGCTTCAAATATTTTGCTTTTTGCCTACAATATTTCCTCAAGTTTGTCAGGCTGCATTTTTGCCACTGCAGGCATTAATAGGTTAGATAGGTTTAACCCACTCATGCCTGTATCGATTTTGAAGAAATGCACTAATAGAATATTTTCACAGGTTCCACACTATATTTTTGTTGTTAGGATCCTAAGATTCTCCCAAAGCAAAGACATTTTCTCAATATTTTTTCATTGAATACTTTAGTTTCTATTCAACATTCTTATTAGTGTTGGCTAAAAATGGCAAACAAATGGTGTAATATGTCAAAATGTGTTTACTCTACAATCAATTAATTGGCATAACAATTGACAAAGTATTTTTTTCGATTTATTAGAAAAAATATTTCAATCAATGGATTCTTGTCATATCAATGTTTATTTGAATACTACCAACAACTATCCTTCAAATGTTTTGTTGAATCAACCTTAATTTCTAGGCTATTGTCATAAGTATCGCTGTTCCAGACACTAAGCATGAATGAAGCATGTCTAGCTTTACCAATACTTTCAGGTTTAACCCGATACTGAATAGCATTTTTCAATCAACATTTTCTGAAAATAGCTTATGTATGAGAGATGACATAACACCAAAGCAGACAGGCTGTTATGGGCATAAAAGGTAGAAATGGTAGGTAAGTGTATTTTGAGCCTTTTTAATAAAGTGGAGTGGACAAAAACCACCCTTAACGCATACAAATCTACCATCTAGCACTTCAATTCATTTATGCTGGGAGGCTCTCTGTAAAGTGTCGTCTGGACCTTTGACGATTCTGAAAATAACTTCAAAATTAATCATAAATTCACAAAACATTTGAATGAGAGTTGTGGGTTAGATATCGGTAAACGTTTCTCTTTAATTTATTTTCTGAAAATTGCTTTTGTCGGAGAGAAATCACCAAGATAGTCAGACGGATTTGGGCGCTACAGGCATGAATTGGTTAAAAGAGTATCGATCACTGTTGTATCTCTGAAATGAAATACTCTTTTCTAGATAGTCACTCTCTTTGAAAGCCTATATAATAACAACCCCTGCCACCCCCGCCTATTTGTCAAACCTAATCACCAGGGTGTCCAAGATAAAATTTGGCTATATAGCTCAGACGAACCAATCTACAATGACACATATCGGGAACATCTTCAGAAGACAGTTCTATCTTATAAAAAGGCTTTTAGACCAAATGAAGCTTGGAATTTGGATTTTCGTTTTTCGTCACATTTATGCCAATTGTGGCTAATTCGTGACTAGCCAGTTGTAAAATAGTGGAGGAAACCGGAGTACCCGTCGAAAACACCGCCTTACCCCAAGTCACTGCAAATGAAGCTTGGAATATCTAGGAAATCCTGGGATGATGCTAGGAAAGTGCAAGATTGTTCGTGTCATTCTTAGATACATTTGGTGAGGGAGGGCTGTCTGTTTCACAATAGAGGTGCCACAGTCCAAGGAAGAAAGTCCATTTTTTCAAAGGGTGGTGCATTTTCAGGATTACTCAGAAGATTTAAGAGTAGATACTGTATAACCGGTATATTTCCCGGGACCTTTATTTCCCCACAAAATGACGATTTCAACTTTTTCTCATTTTTTTATTTTCCTGGCCCGCACACGGCTGCACTGATACTAAATTTAGCGTCAATGCTACCAAGCGTTTTGGCTCCTGAACGTTTATAGCAAACGACCGTTCGTGTGCTGAATGTGTACGTGTAGAACACAAAAGTCAGTAATATGCCAGCTCAATTGAGCTGACAAGGCAGGCTCTATTGTTTTGCACATTAATAGCACTTAGTATAAATATGTGGACCGGTTTGTGGACAGGTTGATAAACTGTTCATGACGGACAGTGAGTACTACAAACATGTACCAGTATCTGGACAAGCGAGTACTTTAAACGTACGGCCTTACTACTCAATCTGAGTACTTCTTCTATTGTTTTTATATCTTTTTCATAATTATTTGAATATAAGTAAATCCATGTTCATAAAGTTTAAACATCCATTTAATGACAAAAAACTAGTATGCATAAGGTAACAAATTCACACACTATTAGTAGTTCAGACTCCGACACATCGTCTGCAATACCATACCAACAAAAATGATTTAAGATAACGTTTTTATTTTTCCCGTCTCAAACCCATTAGGTAAATTCGGTAACATTAAGAACACGTTAACATTACCTGTTATACAGTAACTCTGCTTCAAAAGTCATTCATAAACAAGTAGATTTACAATCCATGTTCCAGGATTTCAATGAAGAGACTTCTTTGTTCAAAAAAGATTTTATTTTCAGTTGAAGTACCAAGATATTTGAGTAGTTTTATAAAGACAAGATTTTGCTAATATGGCTTGTTTAATTAAGACCCATGGTTGAATAAGCAGTTTTGCCCGTGCTATAATAGATCTTGTCATCAAAATCTAATCATTCGTCTTCCCCAGAAAAAAATGTAGTTTCCAAATGTAGCTTGGAATACATAGAAATTCATACTATTACCTAGTAAAATACCAGGATTTTCCAAAAAGTCTCACCTATATTTGGTAAGGGAATCTGCAGTAATTCATATTTTGAGCATTAACCCTTGCAATGCTGAGGCTACTTTCATCTTATGGACAAGGACACAAAGATTTTTGAAAACCATATAGACCCTGTCATGTTTGTATTCATTGGATAGCTCTCACTGAGTGCTCTCACATGAGTATCATATGCCAGGGTTTCAGTCATTTTTTAGGTTTTTTGCATCATTTTGTTTTGATCAAGTTAGCCACCAGCAGCAAAAGGGTTAAATCAGGTCTTGAATGTCTCAATCAATTAAAACTTGTGGACACATGAACTGTCGCTCAAGAGTTCAATTAGGTGTACAACCATTCACTTTGCGATCGAAATCCTCGTACTCAAGTCAGACCCCCCACGGAGAATGAAATGAGATGAATTTTCCGCGATCTCATCGTAGCAGGTAGATAGATGGCAGGAGGCCGGGGATCATAGAAAAAGTAAGCGTGAGATTTGCCGAGCGAGATAGCATTGGCTCCCTACGGCCAGAGCCAATTTATTCACACCCTATTAGTGAGTACACAAACTCTCGGGAATATTTGCCATTTCCCCAAAACACACAAAACCGTTGTAGAGGACTAGACTGGGGGACAGAGATAAATGTGGATTCTGGGAGATGGCCTAAGCCAGTCGCTTTTTTGAGTATCAATGCAGACAGATATGATTGGTTGATTTATTTGGAAAGGGGATACTTAGTGCCAAAAGGAACACCTTGGATTAACCCATTCATGCCTGGAGATTCCTCACATGCCCTGGGTGGGATTTGAACCCGGAGAGTGGTCAACTAGTATCCTCTCGACATGTGATACTTCTATACATAATTGGGTTCTAAACAACATTTCTCCTTCAAATCTATTCCAAAAACTCCTCTGGTTGCAAAGATATCCCAAAAATAATCAGAATGTTTTTGGGCATTACAGGCATGTAACCCATTTATACCAGTATCCTCTCATGAAAGTTATACTATTTCAGTGAGTAGTTCGGTGATCATGATGTTAAGACAGCGATATTTCCGCTGAGCTCGCGCGGAATTCGCATTATTATTCAGAGCATGTACTCAAGGCTGAGAAAGATAATAGGCTTTGGCCGCATATGATCAAGCTTCCCCATGGTTTAGATGGTTTTTGCGACTCAAAGTTTAAAAGTTCATTGGTCCAGGACTGAGTCCTGACTCGGTTCCACCGCTCCACTGCTCCGTTGGCTAAGGCATTTTTTTTTTTATATTGGGAGGCAAAATGTTAATCATAACAAAAGCAATAACTCTACATAGAATACCTTGAGAATTAATGCTTTATTCTGAAGTTACTTTCTTAAGTCCTTCAGAAATTGCATGATAACTGAAGTGGAGTTCAGGAGGAGAAGTTGACCTCAACCCAAATCAATGATTTGTTTTTGGCATAATGATCGTAGATCCAAGAAATTAATCTCTGTTCTCAGATCAGAAGATGACTTGCATACACATTTACTTTAATGATGTAGATGGCATAATATTTGGGATTAGCATATTTAAATCTTTTTGCAATATGATAATACAATACAATATTGACATTTCTTTAACAAAACAATGCCCTGACAACAATTTTAACAATAGTGCTATCTTAACAATAGAACCTAATTTTATTTAGTTTGGCCCTTGAAGCTTCAGAAATTTCGCTAATAAGTGGTGAATTGCCTTTGCGCAGAGATTCCAGGCTGCAGTTAAGTCAATTTCATACCGTACAAAAGATCTTAAACAAAAAATACTTTCTGCCAATTTGATTTTTGATATTTGTCATCATATCAAGTGCCACTATACTAAGCGCTACATATTGTTGAATTTATCGCAATCTGTTCAAGAAAACTGTGATTTCTGACAATGGAACATCTGCTTGGCATGTCTGACAGGTCACCGACAGCCACTTGACAGCTAGTTAGTCATGAGGTTGACATAACTGCCATGGTGATCTTGTCACATTTCTGATGGCCTTTTCCACTCCCCGACCTTGATGGCAACATTCTTGTGTCTTGAGGTGGATATGTGACTTAACCCTTGGAAGTATTGGAAGCGCATATTTGAGCTCCTTTTTGTAACTCCTGTATTATCGAGAGCACAAAAATGAGTGAAACAACTTCCAATTACAAAAGACGATTTCTTACCCCTGTGAATCCAAATTGTAATTTTCCCACAAATCTCTTATATGCATAAATGTAATGGGGATTATATTGGCCAAAATTCATTACCAGGTTGTTCAAGTTTGACGATCTTATAAAGATTTGGTTTACCATGGTCATATGACATCAAAATGAACCTTGAATCGAGCACAACATTCTGATAGCCAATTGCTGTACATGGTTCACTAGGTTATGTTACTACAGATGCATACATGCATATGTGGCATTGGAAGGGTAAACAACTGTTTTATAAATCAATTGACACTGGAGTTGGCAGGTTCTTTTGGCCATAACAGTGGATAAAATCCCTTTTTCAATTGAATGTCTAGGATGGCAGAAAAATGTGACAATAAACTGAATTCCATTCCATCATTGCTTTTGTTTCAGTATTATTCCAACTGTTCAAAATTGAGGAAACACAAACCAGAGAAAATAGGCAACTGTTTCAAGGAGAAAATGATTAAGTAAAGATGTATATTTGAAATATACATCTTTACTTAATTTAAATATAATATTTTCATAACATGTATATTTACATCTAGACCCTTGACACTGCATTTAAGTGTGTTTTTTTTCAATGGTAGTCCTTAGAATATTCAAAATAACCACTTTTATTGGCAACAATTTCTAAGATGACTAAGTTTCTCTAGTTAAGAATTATTCAATTCAAAGTTTCCAACAGAGTACATTCCATAAGGATCAAAATTGTCATCTAAATCACGCGTCCAAGCATATTGGCTGTTACATCCCTTCAACGACATATTCCTTCGAGTGGAAGTTTCATTTTGCATAGCAGGGGCTTAACTCTGAAAAATTGATCTTTGGAGGTTGCCAGATTCATACCAATTACATCAGCTGCAAACAAGATCCAGAGAAAAAAGCCGCAAGCAAGTAGTCCTTCATTACTGGCATATGGCTTTTCCTTGCGATCACCCGCCAGTTTGCATTCACCGTCATCTTCAGTCCTAATACGCATCCTGCGGAGCGGAAGCTTGATCATATGCGGCCAAAGCCTATTATCTTTCTCAGCATTGAGTACATGCTCTGAATGACAACGCGAGCTCCGTGCGAGCTCGGCGGAAATATCACAGTCTTAATGTCATGCCCAGCCCCCGATAACTTGTTGCTCTAATAATCTGCTCCTTCTTTTGGGAGTTGCTATTTGCACTAATGGGGTGCCGGATGTACATGTGGTCTAAGGCATTGCCACTGACTGCTAGCTGTCTCTCATCACTATCAGATTGAATCCCACCCGGGGCATGTAAGATTTTTGCCAGTGATTTGGGGTTAGGCGTTGCTTTTCCGCCATGTACTCCGGTTTCCTTCACAACTACAACTGGCTAGTCACAACTTAGCCGCATTGTGGCAGAAAAAGTGACAAAAAAGGAAATTATAAATTCCATATCCACTCAGTTAGTGATCTCCAAGAGTAGGAAGGGAAGGCACGAGAAAATGTTTCAACCATTGGTTAGAGACTATTCAGGCTTGCCCCAATAGCCGAGTGGTCTAAAGCATTGCAACTGACTGCTTGCTGCTTCTCACCAATACTAAGGCCATCCCTGATGGCCAAATGGTTTAAGGCCCCAGTAACCAAGTGGTCTAAGACATATTAACTGACTGCTACCTGTGTCTCACCACCGCCCCAGGTTTGAGTTGTAATAAACAAAGCTCCAAATCTGCTTTGTCTAACCATTGCTTGTTGGTGCAATAACATACATTTTCAAGCCAGGTGCTATTATCACTAATGAGATGGATGCAACATATTTTTTCCAGGCGACTCTGTAAATGTTTTTTGATCTACACACACTAACAGAAGGCACGCGCTTATTTCTTTGAGCGATTCATGCCTTGACTTCATTGTTATATTTGGTTGGAATTTATAATACTTTAAGAAAAACTACTCAAGAAAAAGGCATGAATCCTATATATCTGTGGAGGATTGGTGGTTGGATTCTGATGAACACTTTCCTTTTAAATATTTTACAAAATATGCTTGTAATAGTTATATCTGCAATACTGTACATCATGTAGATTTAACGTGAATTTATGTTCCTGTTTTCCCAACATGGCAGAGGTTGGATACATTAATAATTGTAATCTTCACACCAAATCCTGTATCTGCGTTTGTAAAAAAATTATCTAGAAATAAATCATCTCAAAAATAACATGTTTACCAATCACAACCCGTAAAGATAGGTCAGAAGCAGCTGTTATTGATATACGGCAAGAACAGCAATTTTACCCATCAATGCTCACAGCAGCCAAAAACAGCCTGACAATAGTGATGCAATCTTGTAGGCAAAAGCAAAATTGAGAAACTATTTGAAGGAGAAATGTTGTTCAGAACTTCACCAACAACTCTCCTTCAAATATTTTGTAAAATCTTTCTTAATTCCAAAGTTATTATCAAAACTACCATTGATCCAGACGAAGAGTGTGAATGGGTTAAAACAGTGGTAGGCGTTGTCAAAGGAGATGACTGCTGAGCTGTACTCAGCAATGCTCAGGCACTGGCTGTTCATTGCTTGTACTCATGGTTGTCCGTAGCACACACCAATGACTTTTAAAGGCTACCAGTTTTTTTTTACCAACCTCAGCCCTGAAATGGCTCTGTTTGAATACTGTTAGCTTTCTGTTATAAACAGGTATCAAAGGCAACGACCTAAAGAGGACGCAGCGCAAGATTAAAGTGAAATCTTGACACTTGCAGGACGAGAAATCACTCAGATTCACAAATTCAGGAAATTTAAGGCAAGGGATATCTAACTCTTCTACATTAGTCAAATGTTGACCATCAAATATTTGACTGACCTACCAGTTTACTTGTAAATTGTTGATCTGTCTGGCCACTAAGTTCATAGAAACTGCTTGCATTTCTGGTACAGTACTCCCTTACAAAAAAACCTTCCTTTAACCACATGCATACTATATTTAAACCACTATACCTGCGGCACAAACAGGTTGATGTTTGAATTTCCATGGTCAGACGACTGGTCAGTGGTAAACTAGTCATTGACCATCACCACTTTTCCACCACGGGTCAGCCAAAGGTCTGCAAGGGTGCATGATTAGAATGTGGTAGTTTTGAGGAACTGTCTAGTTTATGTCTTTAGTATGTGGAAGTTACGTGGTGACTCCTAGGTTAATAAACAATCTATAGACTCTAACTCACCACTGAACAACCTAGTTTCAACCAATATGTTGTGCGAATGTTCCAATCCTTATTTTAGTAAACATGACCCTGACTATTTTGCGGACATATTTGTGAAAAGAATATTTTTCAGAAAATATGATATGTTGATCAGACCCCATCCCACACCTCTCCTTCCTAAATTATGAGAACTCACGCTTGATTCCAAAGTTATTTTTAACAGTAACATCATCAGTCTAAATGCCACTCAACATATGTGGCACTGGGAGGACAAATGAAAATGATTGACAGCCTCTCTCAAACAAACTCCCAATTAAGAGCTCCTTCTCTGTCTAAGGATCCGAATGCCTGTATTGTGTGTTACCTCCACACCAGGAGAATGACTGAGGTCAAACAAGTACAAGTGGCTCAGCAACGCACTCTAAATACTACCCGGCAAAGAAAAGCCTAATGGTCTTAGCTACAGAAAGCATTTGCATGTCATAAGAAACAACTTCTGCCTCAACCACTGACTTCCCTAACAACCCACAGCAGTGATTTAATATACGATTCTGCTTTCGGATTTTCTACATTTGTTGCAGGGAATCTCCATAAACATGCCGATTGCCTGAAAACATGCTGTCGCCATAGAGACAACTTCTCAAAGGAGGACAGGACCAAAATGCCGAGCGACCATGTCGGTTCTTGTGAACATCCTTAAATGGTCACGAGAGGCAGTCGTCGTGGAGAGAAGCTCCCTCATTTGCATGAAGCGGGTGTTTTCGTCTAATTGGGAACATGCCATGCAGCGGGTTTGATTGTGGGGCTGGCATCACGGAGAACAAGAGCCACTTGAAAACGGCACTTGTTCACCAGCGCCTCGGCGGCAACATGTGGCGGCGCGACAACCAATCACAGCTGAGTGCTTGTCACGTTCGTCCAGGTGATCACGTTCAGGTTCTTGCAGACGTTGTTATCAAGATGCAATGAGACTTTAACACATTTAGTCCTGGAGATCACCTTTAATTGTATCTACTAGACCAAGAAACTTTTGGAAATGATAACTTGGAATGTAACTTGGCTTGGCATTAACACATTTGCTACCAGAGATCACCTTTAAACGTATCAACTAGAACAAGAAACTTTTAGAAATCCTTGGAATGTAACTTGGCTTGGCATTAAATTTAATCTAATTCATACCTGTAGTGCTAAAAAATGTCCTGACTATTTTGCAATATCTTAAGGACCACAGTATATTTTAGAAAAAAAGATTGAAAGAGAAACATTTATCAGAACCCACAACTATCCCTCAAATATGTTGTGGATTAATGCTTAAAACCAAAGTTATATTCTTGAAAGTATCAAAGGCCAAGACAACACAAGGAAATATAACAGCATGATAATGATGAGGTTTTGTGTGTTGTATTTCATCTGGATAATGCTTATCTCTATTGTGGTATCTATTGTTTGTTTAATATCTGAGTGGAAGTTCTTGTTGCTGATCATTGATGGCACCATGGTTGGTCACCCTGATCTGCTAGAATCTAGCCACTGGAAAGATCTCACTCTGGCCACCTATGGAGCAATTACAGAACTAAATCAGGGTTGACTCAGTTTAGAGTTGGTATAATTTTCAAGTTAAATATATAAAGAAGTTATAAAAAATACTTGGCCTAAAACTGGGATATGCAGGATTGACTCAGTTTAGAGTTGGTATAATTTTCAAGTTAAATATATAAAGAAGTTATAAAAATGCTTGGCCTAAGGCTTGGATATGCAGGTTTGACTCAGTTTAAAGTTGGTATAATTTTCAAGTTAAATATATAAAGAGGTTATAAAATTGCTTGGACTAAGACTGGGATATGCAGGGTTGACTCAGTTTGGAGGTGGTATAATTTTCAAGTTAAATATATAAAGCTTCCCCTAAGGCTGGGATATGCAACAGCATGCCCAGGTCTGGCCAGCCTGCACGAGTCCGCACTTCCTGGTTGCTGTTTTCTAAGCCGACCTTTCCTATTCATCACGCTGCGGAATATTCATGAGCGGAATCACAGCTAGCAGCAGCAGTAGCAGCAGGGGGACACTAAGTGAGCTAATAAGGCCTCATTGTGTAATGAATACTTATGGACTTGTAATACTGCTCACATGAATTATGTATCCACGCAGGTTTTTGCCCACACCCTTGCTGCACCGCCTATATTGTATGGAAAAAGACATTGTATTTTATGGACTAGTATTACTGCTGACATGAATCATGTATCTGCGCAAGTTTTTGCCAAACCCTTGCAGCGCAGTCTATTGTCTGTAGAAAGACATTGTGCTCATAGACTTGTAATACTGCTGGCATCTGCACCGACCTTTGCCAAACCCTTGCAGCGGGATCTATTGTTGGTAGAAAGACATGCTGTAGAATAGGAAATTAATCTGGGGTGCAAATAAACCAAATTTGACCAAAAATGACCTTTCCGAATTTAATTTTACCGAACAGTTTTATTACACATTAACACAGATGGGCGGCAGATTTTAATCCAAATTTAATTATACCGAGATTTTCTAATTTGGTAAATTTGGATTAATTACATGCTTGGAATCATTTCTTATTCTGTGTACAGTATTAAACAGGTGGGACTGCATCCATCGATGCAGCAACAATTGCTGTACTGCACAATTTTTCACCCAAGATTGTGACTAAACCAAACCCCTAAAAGTCACTCATGTCTGTAGACCCTTAAACTGCCTGTCTATTCTAGCCATCTCTCTCAAAAAGATCATTTTCCAAAGATAACTAACTTAGTAGAAACTAATTTACAATTCTCCTTCAAATATTATTGTAATGCATGCCTAAATTCAAAATCATTTCTAAAAGTATTACAGATCCAGAAGATCCAGGTCCAGGTATGAATGGGTTAAATATTGATTATGAAGAGAGAAGAATCAGGTAAAAAGCATGTAAATATTTACAGGATGAATTGTATGATAAAGTTAAATTGTGGTATATTTTCTTTTGAAAAGCATCTTTTGAACAATACTTGGAGTGATATGAATAAGAACCCAACCATCAACTCTGCGAAAAATATTTTGCTAATCCCTACTTGATGTCCATGTTATTTCCATAAGTATTGCGCCATTCAGACAAATGTTGAGAATGGGGAGAATGGGTTTAAAAGCACGCCCGACAAAACGGTGATATATTCTTAGATAAAAGACCTTTTAGTGCAAGACTCAGAGTAAGAAACCCCACATGTTCTTGACAGGAATTGTAAAAAAATAAATCTCACTCCGTTAGCAGCCAAAGAACAAAAGAGGGATTAACCTATGAATGTGTAGAGCTCTTCTTGGCTAGTGTAGTCTGGTTCTAAAATACTTTCGAAATCAAGCATGAATTCATTAAATATTTGAAGGATTTCTTCATAGCTTAGGCCAAAAAAAAAAGCAATTGTGTGTTTCCTGTAACGGTCCGAAAAAAATAGGGTAGGTAGGTCGGTAAAACAATTTTATTGCATTATTTTTTAGTCAAAAATGTGTGTTTTATGCATATCATTTTCATAATCAAATTTGCATAAAATCCTTTCATTTTCAGGTTTTGGAATGTGATCGCAACTTGTCTATATCTAGCTCTGTATTCTTTACAGAGACATTGATTCTCTATATAATTCCCATCAACAAGCAGATGATACTATATAATCAGTGCTGCCATCTGCTGGATGTCTGTCACACCATAAACAGCATTTATATATGATGCCATCTATTAGCGACTAGGGGAACTAAATACAGCACTATGAAAAATAAAACCCACTACTGTATAGTCGCCTTTAATTTGGAGTGCTAAAAATTTTGCTTTACAGCCCTGCTGGAAAGTATTTGTGCTACTCTAAATTTGCAATTGATCACGATATAGATATTTATTTGAAGAATGCTATCTTCATGCTTTAATGTGGAGCCTGAAAATCAAATGCCTGTAAAAAATACCAGTTATACAGTATTATCCCAACAACCAGTGATATAGGATCTGAGAGATGCCAGGATTTCTGCAGTCAGACCACCAACATGAAGCGTTTGGCTCACCTAGGAGAAACATTGCATGAGTTGGCAGCGTGCATCGCAGGGGAGACTGTTCTCTTGTCTTAGCAATCACAGGAAGCAGTGCAAAATAGTATATCCCTATATATCTGGTTAGGGATGGATACCTCTAAGAATGCACAGTATGGTACGGTTTGCTATCAGTACCAATGAAACAATCAGTATTTGAATGGTCCTTTTAAAAGTACTTTTTTGCAGTATGAACATATAAATTTTGTTTTGAAGAGTCATGTTTATATATAATCCCTAATAAATGATAACTTGCAGGGCTCGGCGCTAACAGTGGTCCTATGGCCCCAGGCCAGTAAAAAATTACCAAAATGTCTTCGGGCCAGTAAAAAAAGACCTCAGCTGGTCCTACAGGGCCAGTAAACATCTGGGAACATTCTTGTTAACAAGTTTCCCCTCAGGAATGTGCCAAATGTTTTTGAAATAAATAAAGATAAAATTAATAAAAATAATTGTTGTATGTGGATTTCATGTAATGTTTTTTTCTTTTTGTATTAAAGAAAAATTGGTAGGACCAGTAAAATTTTTGCAGGACCAGTAGATCCTAGGTGTTACTGGTCCTACGCGGCCTGTAACAGTTTTAGTTAGCGTTTAGGCCTGACTTGACAGTGGTCCGTTACCTCTTAACGGTATCCAACACTATACCTGGTAGGGTGGCATAATTACTTATAGTACTCACTTGTCTTCTCCCAGGACGACTCCAAATCCCACATGTTCCACCCGCGTCTTGCTTGGGTCCAACCAGCCCAGCTTTTCTGCTGCAGAGAAGATCAGATTGAAATGTGTTCCCTGAAACAAGAAGAGTCGATGATAAATATCATGAAATCTGGTTTTGCAACACTGTAATCCAATAGAGTCAATATAAAGCTATAAGTGCAAAAATTGACAGTAGAAAATCTGAAATATCAATCTCCAAGTTTTCCAATAGCCTATCTCAATAGAAAAAATCTCTAATAAAATCATTAGAAATGCAAAATATATGTCATTAACAAATTCAAGCCTGGAACACCCAAAATTGGCCTAACTATTTTGATGATATATCTATTAAAATCACCCTTCCAGAAATATTTGAATGAGTAATGTTTTTCAAAACTCAATTGACAAATCTCCTTCAAATAATTTTCAAATTCATGATTTATCACTTTGTTATTTCCAAAAGAAGTTTATATCCCAAAGAATCTTTCATTGAGAATGCACAGCACAAAGGGTCAACCCTTCACTGCTCATAGCGCCCAGAAGCAGGGTCTTAGCCAGGATTTAGAAACTGGATGCCTAAAATTGGCCATTATAACATTTTTGGGTGTCCAAATGTTTAAGGGGGACCACAATATACTCATATTTCAACCATAAACATGTATGAATTTATCAAAATAAGGCATGATATCCTTACACAATGTCATAGGAATTATATGGAGAAGAAATAATTCAATTATATGCTTGAGATTGACATATTAAGAAATTAAAAAAAAAAGAAATTCCTCACAAAATGATATGGGTGCTGGCTAAGACCATGGCCAGAAGTAGCCTGACCATATTGGTAAAAATCATTAAGGTAAAAACAAAGCTGGAAATATATTTGATGGAGAAATATTTATCAGAGCACCACCGTCAACTATCCTTCAAATATATTGTTAAATAATTCTGGATCCAAAGTTATTGTCAAAAGTTTTATAGATGCAAAGACAATTTCTCCAAAAGAATCCCAAGCATCAATGGGTGAAACAAATACGGGATATTTTTTCAGTATTCATTTCTGATGAACTGCACTTTCTTTTTTTTTTCTTTTTTGTGCAATACATACAACAGAGTCTTTGACTGCACTGCATATATGCACTGGCATTTTTGAATATACCTAAATATTTTAAGAGAAATTGTTATAACCCAATAGGAATAAGAACTATAAATTGTGTATTTCTCAAAACAATTCTTTATCATAAAGATATTCTCAGACAATGTGCATATTTCTCATATGATTGAGTCAGAGATGTGCACACACAGAATGAACTTAGCACTGCTTAACTCCGAAATTTTGAGGAGCCTTTCAGATAATTCAAGTATGCATAATTTTTCATTTACTTTCATCAATAGGTTAAATCTATCAACTTTGATTATCTCTTGATGAATCCAGCCATTAGTGAAAATTTTCCTAGTATTTTGTAAAATCACTTTTAATATTGTAAGTTATTATCAAAAGCATCATAGGTACAAATGACAATATCTAGAGGAAGTGAGTGGGTTAATTACAACATTTTTGCATTTGTGCAGATTGCAACGAAATGCTGATCACGGTCACTGTACTTACCTGTCCCGCATCCACCACATAAATGCACCAATTAGCTTTTTCCTCAAAGAGCCTGTATTGTATGGTCGCCAGATCAGAGGTGTCGTATGTGTAGCCACCGTCAGACTTCACCACAGTCAGGGGAATCTGACCATATGGGGTCCACATGATTTTTCTGCCTTCATCCTCTTCAAGGTGGCCTAGTGTGAAACATAAATGAATATATAAATACAGTTGAACCATTCCAACGCCACAACCTGTGGGACTGATCGCAACTTGTCAACTTAGAAGGGTTCCCTTAACTATAAAGCTAATAGGAAAAAGTTAGTTTTGCACTGGTAAAATGGACAAAATGTGGTCACTTCAATGGGGTGGTCACTTTGAAGGGTTCAACTGCGTGTGTATATATATATATATATATATATATATATATATATATATATATATATATATATATATATATATATATATATATATATATATATATATATATATATATATACAGCCTCACTGCAGGATACAAACGTCATTTCTAGTAGATGCTGCCATCACCAATGAAAGTAGGAACTAATCTTGCTAAGACTTTATTGAAACTTACCCTGACTTAGCCCTGTCAATACTAAAGACTGAGGATCTCTATAGGAGACTTAGCTAACTAAGCTCTCATATACAGAAGGCTGAGATGTTCAACTTGGAAATGGATGATATTTCTGCCCCTTAAGGTAGCTAGTGGTTGATTTCTTTGACTCAGTCTTTCCTTTTATCTGACATTTCAGTCTAAACAACGTTCTACTGCTTGAAAGACTTCCTAACTGGGAAAGCATGTAAAAAATGACAAAAAATCTAGATTATTTTACTCAAATGAAATGGAATAAAAAACATTCTCAAAGACCATTGAAAATGGCCATTAAGAAGAGTTTCCCTCAATGGGAGTTTCCCTCAATGGGTATTCCCCCCCCCCCCCCCCCCCCCCCCCCCCTGATAGTTTGAGAAAAGGAGTCTTTAGTTCTCACCTCCCGCAACCAGCTCCTTCACAACTCCATTCATTCGGTCCTGGTAAAATGATTCTCCTTTTTCCACCAAATTCTTGATGCCAAGACGATCATACACTTTCTGGAATTCTGTACGTGAGGAGAGAAAATAACCATGTTAGGCCAAGGTGATTATCAATGCAAACAAGTAAAAAATCCTGCCACAAGTACATGCCTATTTTGAATTCTAAATCCTTGAATCTATGCAGGCACTGGCTTGTCTGCTTGCCGTATCAAGTGAAAACTCAATTTTCTAAGTATTCGTCCCGCCACTATTGACTACCCACCATGGCAAGTTGAAATTACAAATAATTTTAATAACTAAATATTTGAAGTATATGAAAACGCATAAATGTGAAAGATTTACAGAACCAAGCCTTTGGAATATTGAAAATGTATCTTATTATATTATCGAATTTTAGAGAAACTTAGCTGACCTCAATATTTGTGCTGGGAGGCAGAATCACACTTGCCCAACATAACAAGTTGACACCAATGAGAATGTCCATTTTAGCGATGGAAACTTCATGATAAATCCATCATAAAGGTGAGTATACAAAGCATTTTAAGAACGGATCAGTAGATAGTGAGTGACGATTCTCACCTTTGCGTGATTCGTCGCAGATGAGCGTCCACGCCTTGATAAAGTTTGGGTCGTGGCTCTGAAGCTTCACCACTGCTTCATATGCCCTCTTCTTAAAATCAGCATCCTCGTCAAAACGCACCTTGGATTCCTACAGATAAATAACAAAGAGAATTAATTTTATACAGTGCCGATTGACATAGCCAAGGTTTTAAGACAGCAATTCCTTCCAAAATCCAAGTATTCCCCTAACTGGGAAGCAATCATCATTATCACATTTTTCTGTCAATTTTTCTCTTTTTTGGTTTGTTTTTATGTTTACAGGAAGGGGGGGGGGATTTGTTTAATTTCCAGAAGCCAAGTGACTTATTCAAATACTTAGAAGTACATCATGAAACTTCAAAAGCAACAGAAAAATGTAGACCCAGTTAGGATAGAGATTCATTCTAGTGATTGTGGATTTGCATTTTATTTTTGTCAATAAAGTCTATTGAAATTGTAAACTGTATTCGACACACAAGCTAACGCATCACATTAAATTGATATCTTATTGAAAATATCAGCATAATCAAAAGTTTACCTTATAGAAAGCCTGAAGGTCACCAATAGGTGGGGACACTGTCTGGTAATCGGGGAACTTGTCTGTGAGATGGGTGATGAGCATGCCGAACTGTGTACCCCAGTCCCCGACGTGGTTCACACGCACCACATCATGGCCCACGAACTCCAGCAGGCGCGAGATACTCTCACCAATGATGGTCGACCTGAAATAGGAAACTGGAGTGTCAGTATTGACACGCACATACAAATGCCTTCAGTGCTGGGGGAATGAAAGCTAACAAGAAATGGAAGGACTTTCTTTGAATGAACCCTGAACTGTTCTTATGATATCTGGCATAGAATGTATAGTTTGGGATCATGAACAAGATGGCAAGTCCCTAGAAACATGATAATATATAAATACCCAATCAAACATTTTGTTACAAAAAAGTTGATTCATCTAAAAGTATACATTTTGTTTCTGGAACATTACAATCCAAGGTCCACCAGCAGAGACATTTAATACATCCAAAATATCGGACATCATGGGAATACCATAAGAAAGAATCCATGAAAATTTAACAGTTCAGGATTTTAATGAATGGTTTTCAGACATCTTGCAGACAAGCTAGTCTAGATGTGAACATACATGGCACAAAACATTCCAGCCATTGAGCAAGGGCTCAAAGTCTTACCTAAGATGGCCGACGTGCATCTCCTTGGCGATATTGGGTGAGGACATATCGATGCAGACCTTTTTCTTGGCGCCGACGCTGGGGGGTCGCACGCCCTTACTGAGCAGTTCCGCCACCTGGTGGGCGATAAACTCCTTCTTCAGGTAGATGTTGATGAAACCTGGTCCCGCAACCTCCATCTGAAATGCATCACAAGACAAAGTCAGAACCATTGTAATTACTGTAGAACAGGCAAACTTTGCGAGTGCGATAATTTCATGTATTCGCGCACTTGGATCACCCTTGCCTTAGCACACGTGATCTATTGGGTGGATAGTTACGCTTTCCGCCACCAGAGGTGATGGCGTATCGGTCACATGAAATCAGAATTTTTACTAATAATTTTAGTTACCTGCAAATATCACTAAAAGATCCTGTGGTTAAATTGGATCCTTTGCTGGCCATTCTAGTCACCTCTAAAGTTTTGAAGAACAGTTCTCCTTCAAATATTTTCTAAATATTGCTTTTGTCAGATAGATATCACCATAATTGTCAGACATAACTCCCACATACCTTGTCGACGAGCTGATTGGTTGGAATGTTGTCGACCACGCTCTGGGCGACCTGTCTCGGCACTGCCTTGTTGCCCTGGGCCTTCAACAGCTGAAGTAAAGGAGAAAGTGCACACATATCATCAGTTCATGTACTGTATAAATAAATAAACAAATAATACAAACAAATAGATGGAGGAACGAATAAATGAACTACTAAAAAAGTCAAAATAAACAAATAAATGAATAAATGAATACATACTTAAAATAAATAATAAATACATGAGTATATAACAAAAAGAAATACATGAATGAATAAATAAATAAATAAATAAATAAACAAATAAATAAATAAATAATAAATAAATAAATAAAATAAATATATAAAGATTAAATAAACAATTTCTATATGGATGTATAGGATCTTTAGAAATTTATAAACATACTTATAAATTATTCAAACTTTCAGAACTCCTCCTAAATCTGCCACATATTGTCTTCTCAGACTTAAACTAATGAGAGTGAAAGGCTACAAGTCGAAGCGAGTAAGATGGCCGCCTCAAGACTTGCTGTCATGTGACCTCACAGAGACTGGAGATTCATCCAGAGCTTTTTGTCATCAATGAAGACATGGGCAGTAACCTTTGTACGAGTTGGACAAATGATACATCAGATCCTTAGGGAAAGTCCTTTTTCTCGAGTGTTGTTTGCCTATGTTTAATGGAAGTAGCCAGCAGAGGCAGCCAGTAGATCGGGGAAAAATCTATCACATCATATAGAGATTTTTACCCCAATTTTGCTTGATTGTCCACAACATATTCTCCCTTTTGAAACAATGCCGGTGAAGCATAGAATCTGAGGGCCGTCGAAACATGTTACTTTACGCAGTGCACATGCTTACGGTAACGGAGGTCCATGACCAAGTAGCAATGGGATCATGTCACGTATATACGTTAAATAAACGTCATAGGTGACACTACCATATAATCCTTAGGGTTAGGTTTAGGGTTAGGGTTAGGGTTAGGTCTAGGGTTAGGGTTAGTGTTAGGGTAAGTTGATTGGAATAATAGCGTGAATTTCCAGGGTAACACAATCCAATGGGCAGAGTTGTGACGCATGCGCGTAACACGATCCCATGGGGAGTCAAGTTTCCACACTACACCGCCCCTCATCCCAAGGTCTTGACACATTGTAATACAGGTGAACTTGGATATGACGGACACAATGGGACCAGGAAAATTGGTCCCTCATATGCAAAATCCGTCGTATACATATGACGAATACTTGATATGCATCGGACTGGGACCAAGCATATCGTCCGTCATATGCAAAAGTCCGTTATACGGTGGTCCGTCATATCCAAGTTCACCTGTACATGAATAATTGAATAGATAATTAAATAAACAAATGAATAAATAAATAAATAAATAGATAAACAATTTCAATATGGTTGGATAGGATCTTTGGAAATTTATAAATGTACTAATCATTCTTACTTTCGGAACTCCTCCTAAATCTGCCCTATATTGTCTTCTCAGATTTAAACTAATGAGAGTGAAAGGCTCCAAGTCGAAGCGAGTAAGATGGTCGCCTCAAGACTTGCTGTCATGTGACCTCACAGAGACTGGAGATTCATCCAAAGCTTTTTGTCATCACAGAAGACATGGGCAGAACATACAAAACTGTCATTAACATACAAAACTACTTAATGCCATTTTTTAAAAACAAGAGAGGCGTCAATGGCGTCACATATGTGATTGTTTTTATAGGCTCTTTGCATTATATTGATATACAAATCTGCTTAATTGATAAATGGACTTAAATGGATTTTTCGATATGTTTCTAGAAGTACCAGTAACTTGCTTAACTACGACATGGACATGCTTAACATGGCAAATTGATCCCAAAGAGAATGTTGGTCAGACTTGAGCCTTACCGCGGCAATATTCATGGCACTGTTACACTGGTAATCGGCAAACTTTCCCACGGTGAGAACGACGGGAGGATCGGGGAGATCCGGGAAGGCGCTCCGCATGGCCTGGCTGAAGAGATCGACCAGCGCCCCCTGGACGCTGACCATGTAGTTACCCGATTTGCTCTCCTCCTCCATGATATTCTGCAGAAAATAAAAGTAAAGTTTACGACTTGAAAGGTTATGTGATAAAGAACTATCTAAATATTCAATTTCATACGTTTTTTGCTCTGTTATACATTCCAACATTATTTTTGGATATATAATTGGAAATGTTTGATTTTTTTTTATAAAATTCAGAAAAAATCAGATTTTTAAGGAATACACATCAACTTAAAATTTGCATCATAAAAGGTAATAATCATATTTAATCTATGTGAAAATGATTTTTTGTTATACACATAAACCTGAAATGTTCATGTTTTAAATTTATGCAAAAATCTAATTTTTTAATTCAAAATCTTTTTTCTGCAACATACTATATACCATGTTAATTTTGTGCATATGAAGTAATGCCTTTGATACACAGTTTAAGTATTGCACCTATACTTTGGATGTCCAAATAATGGTGGGTAGTTTAATAAATGCAGACTTAAAGGCTGCACAAAGTATGCATTAATCAAACTGCCGCAATACTAACACTGTATACAGTATAAATTTTCTATTACATATATGCAATATACATTAAGTCACATTACATGTGTATTTCTCTCTTCTGAAGTACACATTTCTTTCCCAATTTCGTATGATCAAAAAAATCTGAAGTCACAGTAACTAATCCCCTTTTACATCATTATTTGATTATGATTTCTCCATCTCCTGCATAGAACGTGATCTAGGAATAATTACGAATAAAACAAAGTTTACATATACCTTTGTAAGATGCAGAGCTTGGTATTTGAGCTTGGTGTTTTCTGAGCGTAGTTTCTCCAGCTCGGGGGTAATCTCCTCTGTTTGGAAGTCTGGGTTTTGCAGGGCTTTGATCTCGGCCTCCAGAGCCTCGATCTGAGCTTCCTGGAAAACACAACAATCAACAATATAGCACAAGTCAAATCACATGAAAGAATCCTACATGATCTGTTGACAAAAGTATCTAGAGATACTTCTGATCAGGGACTTAGCCAGGACCCGTCTTACCTGTCTTTTGGACAGGCAGTTTCCTAAAAACCTCCTGTTTGGACAGGCAAAAATTTCTATGAAAATTTTTCAATTTTGACTTTTGAAGGGTAACAATCAAATATCTTCCTGTCAAAACATCTGCTAGGGTATAGCTGAAATATAAATTAGCCTTTTTGACAAACTAGGCTATTAAATGTAGCTGGTATAAGGATTTGAAGTAGATTAGTAGCTAAGTCTGGATGGGCAGAAATCTTGGAATTGCTGTTTTGGACAGGCATTTTTGAAATCCTGGCTAAGACCCTGCTTCTGATTGAAGCTTCCTGTCAAATGAAGTTCTAGAAACAACGGCAATATAAATAGGATGATAATTTGAATACCTTCATTACCTTGAGAGATAAACCCTATGCCCCCCCCCCCCCAAAAAAAAGGGCCAGCATGCGCGATTTTTACTACTCACATGCCAGAAGTGGGTTGATGCAGTATGAATTTATGAAATCTGAACACTGATTATTGGTAGGCCAACGGTTGACAGTAATGACTTTATAAATCAATTAGTCTACCACCTATGTTCCACTAGATAACTCAACTTTCCCCTTTCACTTGAACAATAGAAGTGGTGAAGTAGATGGCACTATATGGTAGACCTGATCTCAGTGTTCTGAGTCATACCCAGACAGAGACCCACAGACAATTTGTTAATATTTTCTTTAGAAAATGCATGATATCCTGAATTGTCATAGGAATTCTATTGAGCTAAAAAGTATGCAATCATTTGCTTGAAATTGATATTTCTTTAGAAATTCCCAATAAAACTGGATTTCCTGATTTGTAGTTTCTTAGGATTTGGTGTCAGGATAATAATCGGGCATCCTGCTGGCTGAGACACTGGTCCCCATATACATGTAGTTAATACAGAGAGCACAGAGTACACACAGGGAGCCCTATCTTATACTAGTTCACATGCAATTATTTCCAAATGGAAAGCTCCATAATGATAATTTTATTTATACCTGAATAAACCCATGTCAGCTTAAGAAACACCCTTTTGATGCCACAAAGCAGGATTTTAAATTCTATGAACAGCCATTTCACAATTTGAAGATAAATTTAGCTGGACACCTAAATGTCCATCCATGTTATTTAAATTAATATTGTTGAATTTTAAATGGTATGCACAGATACAATATTTATCAAAATAAACTTTGTGAATGTGAAACATAGATATGTAAAATATATGTGCATAAATGAGCAACAGTAATATTATAAACCAAAATTTCACTATGCCATGTGTCAATATTCATGATCCTGAGCTTTTTAATGGCCATGCATGCGAGCCACACAACTCACCTAACAGCTGTTTTCAGAGTACTAAGTGCCTCTGTATAAATATGCACAGTATATATGCAGAACTTGGGCCATGTGAGGCTTATGATTATTATTGATCCAATAACTTCAGTTACGGTAACAGAGGGAGTTTGAGGGGATTGACAAAAAAAAACTTTACAGTTTAAAATGGTTCATTTCTTTCTAGGAATTGTCACTAAAATACTTTTAGTTTTGCGTAAATTCCCAGGTAGATCTACCTGTGTTAAAATAAACCCTCTACACAGTAATCCTGGATCTGGCAGTGTTTGATCTTCTAATTGTTCTCTAGTGGAATGGAGAAGCTCCCCTAAATCATACCATAGATAGATCCAAGCTGGGTGGGGGGGGGGGGGGGGGGGGTTGGAGGGAGGGGGGGGGGGGGTCAGTGCCTCCCTATACCTCATTTTTCTGAGGACTGCCAAATAAAAAAGGGATAATTATAACCTTGGACCATACAGTTTTTCAGGGTGACATTTTAAACTCTTAATTGACGCTTGTGTAATAATGTATCTCTGCCATGGGTCTTAAGGGGCATTTCAGCAAAAAAGTGAAGTGGCTTGTTGAATTTCAAAAGCCTTAAATCATGATTTAGATATTTGAACATAAAAGTAGACATTTTAAACCTTCTAGAACAACTTTGATTTTTTTCCTGACTTATTTAGTTAGCGAGATATAGCAAATTGAACTTTGAAAAACTCTTTTGTGGGTTCTACACGGGACATTTACTAATCTTGATTTTTTTCTTCAATTTTGATTTTATCCATCAGTAACTTCCATGAATGAATCACAATAGCCTTCATTACCTTGTCTCCACTTTTTTTGTAAATGAAATATTAATCAAATGAGTGATTTATGCATGTCAAAATTGTCATTGTCCCGTGTAGAACTTTTTTACATATAAAAGTTTATTTTTCTCGAAATCTAGAAGACCTATCACAGATCCTTTTGGAATTCTCTCCCTACACATAGAAAGAGATATTTTGATATGTTCCTCTTATATTTCTTGTTAATGGAAGTCTTTAAAATGTGAACCTTAAAAAAAGTTCTACACGGGACAATCTGGTTCTACACGGGACATCTGTGCCTGAAAACCTATTAGATCATATAAATAAGTGTGTGAACTTCCATGAATACATCACAATAGCCTTCATTCCCTTGTTTCAACTTTTTTCAAATGAAATATTAATCAAATGAGTGATTTAAATGCATGTCAAAATTGTCATTGTCCCGTGTAGAACTTTTTTACATATAAAAGGTTATTTTTCTTGAAATCTAGAAGACCTATCACAGATCCTTTTGGAATTTTCTCCCTACAAACAGAAAGAGATATTTTGACATGTTCCTCTTCTATTTCTTGTAAATGGAAGTCTTTGAAATGTGAACCTTAAAAAAAGTTCTACACAGGACAATCTGGTTCTACACGGGACATCTGTGTAGAACCGTCCCGTGTAGAACCCACCTTCTTCATTAATTACTTTGTTTTCTTAGAATTTAAATGAGACTATAACAAGAAAGAAACACATTCATGAAGTAGAGTTTCACTGGTTTCATACAAATGTAATTTGATTAATATATGATTTGTACAAGAAGAGGAATTTAAGATGAAATGAAGATTTTGAAAAGCAAATTTGATTTATTGAAATTGATCTGCTGAACTTGTCTTAAAGACAAGAAAGAATGTATTCATATTAACTCTAGTGGTTAGAGTTATGTTCTTGTTAAACTAGAACTTCTTATTTATGCTCTAGGGGCTAGAAAAGTACTGAAAAAGTATAAGTGAAAAGTGTCCCGTGTAGAACCGTCCCGTGTAGAACCCACCTTCTTCATTAATAACTTCATTTTCTTAGAATTTGAATGAGAATGTAACAAGAAAGAAACAAATTCATGAAGTAGAGTTTCACTGCTTTCATATAAATGTAATTTAATTAACATGTGATTTCTACAAGAAGAGGAATTTAAGATGTAATGAAGCTATCAAAAAGTCACTTCACTTTGATGTCCCGTGTAGAACCAGAGGTTTTTCCTAATTTCTGGCAAAAGTATTAGTTTAATATATTTTATAAATATATATTTCAATAGAGGAAAGGGTCAATTTTTACATGTTGCAAAAATATTTATTGAAATGAATTCCATTTAAAAGCTATTTAGCTCTGAAGTCTGTGTTTTGTCCCGTGTAGAACCGGAACAAATCGTGAAATGCCCCTCAACCAGGATTTTGAAAATGCCTGTCCAAAACACTGATTCCAAAATTTCAGCCTGTCCAGATTCAGCTACTTCAGAATATTATACAAGCCAGGGTTTGACTTTCCCAGGGGCCCGGCGGCATATGCCCCTAGATTTTGCTGTGGGCCCCTAGATTTTTCAGTCTAGGGGCCCGAAATAATATGAAAAATAACTAAAAATCCTGTTTTTGACCACTAATTTTCATCGAAAGACCTGTTCGGGCCCCTAACCTGAAATCTAAGTGTCAGACCCTGCAAGCTAGATTTAATGACCTTGTGTGTCACAAAGGGCAATTTACACTTTAGCCACATTCAAAGAGCTGGTTTGATAGGAAAATATAGGGTTATTGTTCCAAAAAGTAAAAATTGAAAATTCTTCATATTTTTTTTTTGCCTGTCTGGACAAAAAGGAGTTTTTCAGGAAACTGACTACAGGAAACTGACTGGACAGGACTTTCTTCCCATCATGAATACATGTACATCCTTGTAAATATTTTTGGCTTTGATATAAGATGATGATGATGATAGTGATGAGGATGATGATGATGACACAATTGATGCTGATGATGGTTTTGATTGTTAACTGCAATAATTAGTCTTACACGGGAAACTCCATAGGAAGTACCAGGGTACCTCACCCACACATACCATATTCCTCTCCAGATCACCAGCCACCTCCGAACCTTTATTTCTTATACCTGCTAGAAAAAATCCCCCCCACCCACACATACACTCAATAACATTTATTAATACCTTGATTTCAACTGTAAACAAATTATAAGTAAAATAATCAGTAAACCCCTTTTCGCTCATTACGCCTGGCCCTGACCATAATCCCAAATTGAACTTACAGATCCAATGTGGAGTATTGTTTGTGTTAGTCATTGCGGATATAAATGATAAAGGAGGCAATATCATAGCTGTTGCATCATATCCCATTCTCTTTCTCCATTATGATTATCACAGGGAGCATTCATTTTTTCAATACAGGCAGAAGTTTCATTGAAAAGACTACACATATCACTAAACTGAGCATGACTGGTTGAATTTAGGACAACTTTTTACATTCATTTGGGAATAGTGAGAGCATACATTTTTCTTTTCACATTTATCATTTATAAAGATTACAAGTGTCATCAAGTGCATGTAATTATTACATGTTATGTTATGAATGAAAGTTGTGATATAAACCACAAACTTGTGCACCTGCCAATGGAGGTATGACAATATAATCTAATGGAATAACTTTTTCAAGTCATAGTTTTATGAGCTCAACAGTTTTGAAATTCATGAACATCATGAATGAATGAACTTCAACAGTCTGACAGTATAGTCTATGGGATATCTGCCACATGTTCAAGTTGACAGTTTGCTACCTTCAACCACAGACTAGTGATATCGTCATTAACAGATCAGATGATTGAACATGATATCAACTTTCGATCTGCAAAATGTTACAAGAATTGGTCGACATTATAAGAAGTTTACCGCTTGTTCAGCTCGGAGTGTAAACTGAGTGATCACTTCAGCCATGGTTGATCCACATGTGTAACGCGCATGCGCAGTTTCAAAATCCAAGATGGCGCGCCCCATGTAAGAAATTTTCTTTCATCAGAGAAATGCGTCCTATACCTTTGCTTTAAAGAAAATGGGAATTTTTTGCATGTCATCTTTCGCTTTCTGTTATAGTTGTTGTAATGACGAATCTATTTTCTCTTTGTTTCAGGTTTCCTTCGTGAAATGTGTTAAGACTTCAACTGGTGTTAAACATGTCCAAACAAAATCAAAACAAACTTCACCCTCAGAAAGGTGATCTCTAAGGATCCATTCTAGTCACTCAACGAAGACAACGCCATGGCTTCGACTTCAGTGTGCAATGATACAACTGATGCAGTTGAACTGTTCGCTCCCTATGGGCTATACCTAAAGCCCATAGCCAAACTGAATGTCAGTGTCCAACTTCCCCAGTTAAAAACTCCAGGGAAAACCATCTCCAACTGGGAGGTCATGGAAAAAATCAAGGCCATGATCAAACCAGACACATTCATTTCACTCAAGGTTGTCAAAAGCACATTGGAGTTTATCAGGTTTGAGGGAGAAATAGAAAATAAAGGAACGATAAGGACTCTCATTCAGAGATTGGATGGAAAATTTGTCAAGTTGTGTGGTTTTACAGAAGTTTTGAAAGTGCGTGCTGCAGAAACTAAATTAAATTTTCCAACGAGACATGTTTGGGATTCCTATTTCCGTGATGCCAAAAATATGAATGAAATGAAGTTTGGAGAAAGGCCAGATACAATCCAAATGAAAGGTCTTCCCTCACGGTGGTTCGCCAATAAAAAAGACCACCACAAAGACAAACCCAGTGAATACATTCTTAAAAAAGTCTTCGAAACTTTTGGTGAGATTCGTTGTTCAGACATTCCTATGTTGGACCCATACAGAAAAGAAATGACAAGTAAAGCAGCTGGTGCCATACAGACATTTTCCTTTGGGCAGGATCTCACATTTGAAACCTTTATCCAGTATACAGAGTACATAAGTTTTGTAAAAGCTATGAATGCTTTACGTGGCATGAAGCTTATGTATAAAGGAGAAGATGGAAAGGCGCTTACAGCAAACATCAAGGTGTGTATACATCTAGCTTTTGGTTAGAACTAGTTTCCAGGCAGTTCCTAATTGCTCAATCATCCACCCACTCTATTGTTAAACTGACCAAGTATGTACAATGAGCACCTTTTTTATATTCTACACAATTTGCAAGAAGTTTGAAATACCAGGCGTTTTCTTGTTTCATACCAGTAATTCATGATTTTTGAGGTATTGTCAACTGCTATCCCAATTAAAAGCTTTGGAGTTTGAATTATAAATTGCTTTTGAAAACTTATTTAAAAAAAATCTAGTTTTCAAAATAAAAGTGGTTTGAATACACATAGTGAAATGCTTATCATGAATATCTGTTTTATTTTTGTTTACTGAACAAGTTGATACTCACAAAGTTCAATCCATGTATCTTTTGTCAACTTCATTTTTGATTACTGTACAGGTTGACTTTGACAAGACGAAGCATCTCACCGATAAATCCATCAAGAAGCGCCGGTTAGAGCGGCAGAAGCTGGAACAGCTAGAGCAGCAGCGGGAGGATAAGGTGCGCCGGGAGAGGGAGGAGGAGGAGAGGCAGAAGGAAGAGGAAAGGTAAAAATTCACAGTGTGAACACTGACAGGCTCTTAGCCAGGATTTAGAATCTGAGTTCCTAAATTTGGTAATTGTAAAATTTTGAGGCATCTTATTTTTCAAGGGAGACCACAATTTACTCAGATTGCAACAGTAAACATGTCTTTACTTATAGAAATAAGGCATAATCTCCTTATAAATACAATGTCATGGGAATTATATTGACGTGGAATAACTACAATTATATTGCTTTAATTCCTTTAAATTGACATTTTCAGGAATTAGTCACAAAACAATTGGATGTCTTGAGGGATAATTTTTGAGGGTTTGGGTGTCCAAATGAAGCCCAGATGCCTAAGACTATGTTTCACAAACTCTTCTCAAGCTATGTTCATTTTCAATTATTGTCATTTTTTGTCATATTTACGCTAAATAGTAACTAAACAGTTGCAAGTCAGGGGGCTGACTTTTTGGGTAGACAGACAGTAAATTTCTATCACCAGCATCTTAGCCAGCATTTATAAAACTTTGTGCCCAAAATTGCCAATCGTAAAAGTTTGGGGTGTTCTTATTTTTTTAAGGGAAATCACAATATACTCAGATAACAACAATTAACGTGTATTCAATCATGATACCTTATCCCCAATGAACAATTTTTATTTTAGAGACCAAAGACCTCCCTTGGAGGTCAATTACAATTTTTACTATTAAAGTAAAAATTGAAAATTCTTCATATACATTTTTGGCTCCCCTAAAGACTTTTTCAGGAAATTACCTGTCCAAAAAAGAGAGGCTGAACGGGTCCTGGCTAAGTCAATACAAATGTTTTTTAGAAAACAATAGAGCAGTAGAGGAAATGATTACCTCTGTCAGATTTTCCAAGAAAAGGGGTAGATATTGAGTAGCTGAGGATCTGTCAGAATACTATATAATATTTCTGAATGTAAATTTGGAATGAAGTATTTACTTTCCAGAATAATAAGGCAGTGTTGGTTGACTTCTGATAAAATATTTTCCTTAAAATATCCCCTTTTTAAGCATTTTTCGAGAGGAAAATATGAAATTATCAGTGGCCCTTTGAGGTAAATATACCTGACCAATGGCATTTATCCAACTCTGCCATTTGATTGCTTTCCAGATTGAGGAAAGAGGAGGAAGAGAGAGAAAGGGAAAGAAAGAGGGAGGAAAAGCTTCAGAAGAGGGAAGAGCGATTGAAGCAAAGAGAACACAAGAGGCGCACAAAAAAGTTAGAGAAGATTCGGCGAGAGGAGGAGAGAAAAATGGCCGTCAAGATTGCTATGGAGGAAAGAAAAATACTCTTGGCTTGCCGAAAGCTGGAGAGCATCAGAATACTATCAGAAATCTTCTCCAGAGTTAAGGTTAGTACATGGCACTGATTTTGTTTTATATTCATGTATAGTTTTAAATGTTTAAACCCTTTGGTAAGTAAGGGCTGCCTTAGATTTTCGCTATGTTTTAGTAAATTTTGCTGTCAGAAAACATGCCAAGGTCATGGTCAGGATAATCAGGTTTAATTGTCGAATACTGTATACCGTCGGCGTGTTGATACTGTGCCAGTTTGATTAATGTGTATTTAGCACACCCATGGAGTCCACATTTATTAATGGACAATTCCGTCCACTGACTGCTTGGTTCATAATAGTCATCAGCAGCTACCTTCAGAAAAGCTATTAATAGACTAAAATGGCCACTGGCAGCAGCCCCATTTCTTCTGTGTTCGGATGTGTTTAAATAGCAATATACTTCTTGTATGAAGTTAGGTAGTGGTGGGAACTTGGGTTTAAGTTTACTCTAAGAAAATATTTGGGCCTAGGTTTTATTTGTGGTGCAATAGTCCTTTAAATTGCACACCATTATTTGGAAATCGATTTCTGTGTTGGTATTGTACAACTTGCTGACCTGACAGCCTTTCATTTAACACCCACAATCAAAAATTGCACTGTGCATCAAAGGCAGCTGCCTGCTTTAATTTAAGGGCGCATTATTTTAAATGCGCAAAAAAAACATGGAAGACAAAATTGCACACTGCTGGATCATGGACCCTTCTGTCTCACAACTGCACAAGGTCTAGAAAAATCATTCGAGGAATGTGAGGAACTTGTAGGTGACTCTGGGTTAGTCCATGGTCTTCTGGTTTTCACAACATTAGACACTGGCCGATGCCAACTTATTCTAGCATTTAGTCAGCCTACCTCAGCCTAGAATGCAAAGACATTGACATTAACCCATACATGCTTAACCCTTCCAATTTGCTGAGGCTACTTTCATCCAACGCACAAGGACGTAAAGATCCATCTAAACCCTATCTTAACTCTATCAATGTTTTGAACAACATTTCTTCTTCAATTATTTTCCCAACTTTGCTTTTGCCTGCAAACTTACATCAAAATTAGTAGGCTGCTTTTGGCAGCTGTGAGCATAATTGGGTGAAACAAAATTCTCTTTATCTATTTCTAGTTTTCATTTTTTTTAAAGTCGATCCAACTTGTTGGGTCAAGCTTGTTGTCACCACTTGGCCATTTCTGAGGCTCCTTCCTTGATTTTTTTGAGGCATCTGAGCGGCTTTTTTTTTTGAGAAGTTTTTCTGAGTGGTGGGTTTATAAATTTTTGAACTTGTAATCGTACTATAGTTTAAAAATTATTCATTCATTTTTTGCTGCAGGTGATAAGAATGAAAGAAGAACTGGCAAAGCGAGAGAAGGAACTATATGTGTTTTTTCGAGAAATTCTTTTGCTTGGTAGGTTTGTAAATATATGAAGTTGTGATCGTACTATATTTTAAGAATTATTAATTCATTTTTTGCTTCAGGTGATAAGAACAAAAGAAGAGCTAGCGAAGCGCGAGAAGGAACTGGAGGAGGAGCGTATAAAGATGGTGGAGCTTGAGAAGGTGCAGAAGATTGAGATGGAGAAGAAGAAGCTGGACCAGGAGCGCAAGAGGAAGGAGCGGCTAGAGAAGCAGGAGAAGGAACTGCGCGAGAAGATCCTCAAGAACATCAAGGTGGTGGAGGAGCGCAAGCAGGAACAACAGCGCGAGGATCTACGCAAAAAAGTCTCAGGGCAAATTCGGCTGAAAAGCGCCGTCGTGCAGCAGAAATGACTAAGGGAGGTGCTGGTGGAGAGGGATGAAATAGAAAAGTGGGAGCCAATAGAAATTGATGGAAAACACCGGTTCACTTCTACTTAAACTCGCTCTCAGCAAAAATCTCAGCAAGAGTCTGCTTTCTTGCCATATACAGCTATTGTTCTTTAACCCATTAGTGCCTGGAGTTCCCCTTGAAATTTCTTTTGGGATGTTGAAAAATTTGAAAATGACTTGTAAATGAAGAAATAATTCTCAAATTATGCAGAAAAGAGATGTTAGATCTATGTGTTATAGCTAGCATTTCTTCATCAAATTTTCTACGAAAAGATATGTTTATGCGATAGATATCACCAAATATTCTGACTTTTTTTAGGGGGGGGGGGGGTGCTACAGGCATAAATAGGTTGAAGATGATATCCCAAAGTGAGATCTCTGTAGGAAAAAGCATTGCGGATATGCTTAGGCTTAGGCTCAGTACAACATCAGGTAATAGCAAAATAGCGTTTTGTGATGAAAAATATTCCTGTTTCCGATTATATATACTTTGAGTAGAATTTGGTGATATTGCTCCCAGTATTTCACTTCGGTTCCATCAGCACCGTGTCTTTACATTGCATATAGTGCATCAACACAGGTCTAGATATTCAAGGAATTAGTATTTCTGATTTCTAGCATATTACCCATGCAGTGCATTTTATTTTGCATGTGGGTATCCTATATCCAAGCTAGCATCAGGCTGAGCCCTCTCACATTTGGGGAGTACATATGAGTGGTCACATTTACAAATAACTTCCGATACTTAGGCTACTTTCTTACAAGGCACAAGAAAGCAAATTCTTTGGAAAACCATCTAAACCCTGTCATGTTGGTATACATTGGAAAGGTCTCCCTGAGTACTTTCAGATGAGTACCCATGTGCCAGTGTTGCAGTCATTTCCCAGATTTTTTGCATCATTTTGTATTAGCCAACAGCAGCGTAAGGGTTAACAATGAAACAGAATTTTGATAATTATTGGTTGGATTGACACTGCTCTTGTTGGGTACTCCAATCCCTCTCCTAATATTTATCAAATACTTCTTAAATTAGAGGGTTACCAGACACATGTACATTCTAGATGTGTATGAGTTAGAGTTAATTTTGTTTTTTGTGAAATATTTCTGAAGCATTGAAATTGAATAAAGCATCGCAATTCTAATGCTTTGAATCATCTCTGTCCATGAATGTTTGACCTGTGTTGGTGTTTATGCTGTGACTCACTGGTATTTATTAGGCTGACTGATTTCGTATTCAGTTTTTTTGTGTCACAGTTTTCGTCACAAAGTCAAAATAGTAATCATCATATGATGATCAGGAACTTAATTACAATGCTACTAGTCTGCAGTTGTTCAGATACCAAATGTGTGTATGCTTATATATCTATTGTTTCTGCTTTTGATCAGGGTCTTAGCCAGGATTTTCAAAATGCCTGTCTGAAACGGCAAGCGTAAAATTTCTGCCCATTGAGATTTAGCTACTCAGGCACTTAAAATTCTGATACCAATTACATCTAATTACCTTTTGTGTCACTAAGGACATTTCACACTTCAGCCACATCTTAGATGATAGTTTGTTAGGAAAAAGGATAGAAAATCTTGTGAAGACTGGAAAGGTAAAAAACATTCTAGATCAAGTTAAAGGTATACATTTCTTTCTGGAAGAAAGTGTTTAGGCCTCAGAGATGTGTTGAAATATGTTTATATTCCATTACAAGGATAATTAAAAGGTGCTTTGAATTACGATGTATTGTTTTGGCTTTACAGTGTGGAAAATAACACTTTATATCTGAGCTGCGCACATTGTCTTACACAAATAGAAATATCTTGATAAGAAAGCAGTATTGAAGTCATTCATGCTTAAAGGAGATTCTCTGGATATCGTCGTCTGGGTCTAAGATATTTTGACAATAACTTGAATAACTCATGAATGATTTTCAAAACATTTGAAGGAGAGTTGTTGGCAGTGTTCTTATTGATGTTTTTCCTTCAAATATTTTCCCAACTTCACTTATGCCTGTATGATTTTATCAAAATTGTCAAGCTGTTTTCGGCCACTAATGGTTTGACGCAGTAATTGACTGAAGGTTGTTGAATGTGGCGGGTTGTAACACTCCCTTCTCAAATATTGCTTATTCCTTCCAATTTTTAGGCTAGTTTCACCCAAAGCACAAGGATGAAAAGATTTTTGAAAACTATCTAAACCCTGTCTTGTTGGTATTCATTGGAAATTCATAGCTGAGTATTCTCAGATGAGTACCCATGTGCCAGGATTTCAGTCATTTTTCAGTTTTTTTTGCATCATTTTGTATTGGCCAAATTAGCCACCAGCAGCATAAGGGTTAACTATGTTAATTAACGGTGTCTGATTATTTATGCAATCCTGATGCCAATGAGTTAATTAATCATTTGATCAAACTTATTTTGCACCCTTATTACCAAGCTATCAAGGACAAAAAACTCACCCACCGTTTGTCCATTATTTTCCTGGTCTAAATAGGAAGTATAAATTGGGGTTTGTAAATTTCTAGGTGATAGCAGGAATGACATAGAAAATGACCTAATTATTTGAAGTTAATTATTTGTATGATTCCGAATATCCTGAATTATAAGTAGAAAATTTCTCTTTTTCTTTCTCCTGAATCATCAAGTGAATGATCAGGTGTGTCTCTTGTTTTTCCTCAACAATCATTTGGTATTATGCAGTAAGCAGAATATCTTATAACCCTTACAAAAAAGCCTCCTTTTAACCACGGGTCTACCACTAGACCCGTGGCAGAAACGGGTCAGTGTTCAATATTCTCAGTCTGACCACGATCAGTAGTAGACCAATGGCAAACCAATTGTTGACCATACCCCCATTCTACCATGGTTCTGCTATGCATCTGCCATGATGTGTGGTTAGCCTGTGGTAGTTATGTGGCACTGCCTAGGTTATGTGGTTGGAATGTGGTAATTACATGGTAGACCCTAGGTTATAGACCAATCACTAGACACACTTGTACCAATTGTACCTAGTTGCTGCCACGCATGTGGCACAAAATGTTTCAATTCATTTTCCTGAGGGAAATTTCATACATTGAGTTCATTTTTGTTAAATAAAGTGAGATCTCCCTTAACTTCTTTTGGAAGTTTAAAATGTAAATTTTGATACTATGTTGAGCTTTACAATATTTAAGCCACCTAATTTGAAAATGCAGAGCAGTATTTGTTTCTGAGATGATGTTTTATATTTTAGCTGTGAAATCAGTGGCTACTTAGTCACCACATTTTGTAGAATGGAACTGTCTACTAGTCTACAAAAGTGTTGTATTTTTTGCAATAAACTGTGATCATTTGTAATGTCTAACTATGCTTCTTCATATTTTACCTCCTCATAACTAAATGTTTATTGGTCTTCTGATTAACGATTTGCATCAAGCTTGTTCACATGGCCTGAAAAACTTCTAGCATGGTCTGAGAACTTTTAAAATTACGTTTGAATAAGAATCATTATTATGTGAACTTTTTCATCAAACGTTAATTTGACTTAGTTCAAGGTAGGTGTGCCTTCGTTTGTGACAGACCATGTGTAATATTTAAAGCTGAATGGATGTTGGGTCCAAACAGAGATTGGAATTTCAGAATTTGATTATTCTCACCTTTTTTGCAATATAGATGCTGAATCTACCACTTGAGCCCTTAATTCAATATTTAACCCTTCCAATGCCACACATGCACATATGCGTCTGTGGTAATATAACATAGAATCATGCACACATTCATGCCTGCAAGAAATATATTCATTTAAAGAAGAGCCTGGCTCGTCAAACCCAGAAAAATAACTTGCGTAGCTCAAAAATTAGATAATTGGCTGTCAGAATGTTATGCATTATTCAAGATTCATTTTGGTATGAAGAGCTGATATGATGGATGGACCAAATTTTTTCAAACCTAAATAACCCGGTACTGGATTTTGGGCCACAATACCCTTTACAATTTAGCATCAGAAATGTATGGGGATTTTACAATTTGGACACGCAAGGGTTAATACTGTATACCGGTAAGTGGTATTTTCTACTGTCATTTAATTTTCCCTACTTTCACGCTCCCCGTGATAGCGCCAAAATAATATCCTTCAAATGAATATCAAATTAACATGGTTTAGATTGAGTGCTTGAATGAGCGAATTTAAATTAGAAAAAAGACCCACCAGCAGGGCTGTAAAGCGAAATTTTGAGCACTCCAAATTAAAGCTATATGCAGCATGTATTTATGCAAGACTATGATGCGTCCATGTTGGCACTACACCATAAAAACAAAACCCATTGTTTGGCAAATCAATCCTTCCTAGTTCTGGATAAAAGGTGTTCCTAGGGTAATCGATACGGTGCATGTCATTATTCAGGACTTTTCCATGCGTAGGGAAACAAATGGAGCTCCTTCATGGAATTACTCTTACTAATACCTATAATACTAATTGTGAATATTGCCACTTTTTTGCCATATTCATGCTTACTAGTTACCTAAGCCAATTGCGACAATGACAACTGGACTTACGTGACTGCCACCCGGGGGGGGGGGGGGGGGGGGGAGGGGGGGGCACTCAGGTACACAGGGGGCCGCACCTTAGTTACGTATTTCGCGGAAGAAGGGGTCTTTTTTTAAGACATCCGCATGTCCGCGATTTTGTAAAAGATGGGTACTTTTTGGTACCAAGGTACGAAGTATGGGGGTCAAAATCCCCTTGCAATCCACGAAATATACGCGGCTCTGACGCGAGTGACTCCCGAAGTGACTGGACTTCCGAGTCTGCTGCCGCCACTTGCTGCCGCTAAACATGCAGAGGATTATAAAATCTTAAGTTAAAATACGTGTTCCCGTTCATCCAATGTCAGTGTTTTGATAAAAGAAGGGGTGTTTATTTAGTGGAAAAAATCAGCGTTTTATTAAAATAAGGGTGCTTTTTTGGCCAGAAATCAGTGCTTTAGGGGTATCTTTTAATTTTGATAACGAACGTATGCGCCCCCCGAAATACCCAAGTGCCCCCCCCCCCGGGGACTGCCACGTGGTCTGATGGCCAGGGACTGCGCATGTATGTCGATGGAAAACTCGAGACCCAAAAGGTGAACCCTGATAACGTAGCATCTCGTGCAGCGATAAACTATGGAGTGTTCCTGGGGAGGTCCAACAACATATACCTTTTATCTAGAAATGGAGAATTCTACATGGATGAACTGCTTTTCTGGGAGATGGCTCTATCAGATGACGAAGTTACTAAACTATTTGAAACATACGGCAACTAAGGACTAGATACAGGGCCAGACCTGGTAACCAATAACCATGTAATTGATCTAAGGCCTTGCCACTCACTGCCACTCACTGTCTCTCATCACTGTCCAGGTTTTGAATCCCACCCGGACCATGGGAGAAATTTACAAGTGACTTAGGTGGTTAGGTGGTGGTTCTTGCTAGGTACTCTGGTTCCCTCCGCCAGTTGCAACTGGCTAGTCAAGGCTTGGCCCTAATATGGCAGAAAAAGTGACGAAAAACGAAATTTCAAATCCATAGGACAAGAGAAGACTTTTGTAATTGAGTGCATGGTTGAATGAAGCTCTCTCAGTCTCCGGGCCCTCTGTGCTTGTGAGGTGCTTGTGGCCACGAATGCAAAATCATATCATATAAATACAAATCATATCATATTACTTTTACCTAAAAATGGTATATGTATATTTATCATCAGCTCCACTCTGATACTAGCAGCTGATTGGTCAATTTCTTTGTTGTACTGGACTGTATTGCAGTACTAACATTGCTTTTCATTAATTGTCAATGTTAGGATCCAAATAAATATTTTATCCCCCTTCGCCATGGTTACTATGGGTTTGACCCCAAGTTTACAGGTCACAGCGTCGTTTGGGCCCGTAGCCACAGAAAAGAATGGCGGACATCACTCTCTTTCTCCGCCGCTAGAAAGTGTTTTTTGGCATTTAAAACATTATTTGTGCATTATAGTCTGCCTAAGTGGTGTATATATGGAAATGAAGAGGGCAGAAAGTAATTAAGATGGATTTAGGTTGGTATGTCGCACATTCCTATGAGAGATCATTGCCATTACAAGTCTGACAAAAATCTCCTTTGCTATATTTGTATCACAGCCAGCTGCCAAAGAGGGACCAGATATAAAAACAATAAAAACGAAGATTTATTACACATTTTCCTCAAGTGTTGTTATCTGTAGGATCGTATAGAACCTCATAAAACAGCATAACATGGTCGGGGTATCGTTTCTACACCCCTATCCTATATGTTTACATAAACTGAAATTTCTTTTAATGGGTAACATATCAGTGCAACCATATGTCCCTGCGACCACACACTTAGGGCTATATAATTTATGTATCAATAATTTATGAGTCTTGGCAACCAGATATACCATTGATAAATAAGATATCAAACCAGCTCTAATGAAGGGGTGGGAGACGTTGTCCGTTCATGATATCACTGATCATTGATTGTAATCATTTATACTCAAAACTTTTTTCGTTTGGTAATACTAGTATCCATATTTTCAAAGTATGACATAGCGTATGTCATTTGCATTCGTTTTACTTTGGTTCATTCTGGTGAAAGATATTCTTTATGAATTTTAATATTCGGTATCATTTACTCTTCATATTTGTTTATAACTTCTTATAGCTATGAGTATTAATGAGGGTAGCGTAGTTGAGGAAACAGATGTATAAACCCCTTGCACTTGATTATTAGACTCTAATGCATTATTCCATAAGAATTGTGATCTAACCATTCGTAACTTTGCTTTCGTTCTCTCCTCTGCCGCTTATGGATACAAGTGACGGATGCCATAGTAAACGGCGATCACCATCCACAGACCCTTATCAACCATTGCCATTCTCATCACGCACCCCAACCTAATTGGAAGTTGGTAATGTGGTGAGAGAAAGCACGCAATCGCTGACTGCGCTTAAATCTCTCATGGCAATTATGCAATTTGTAATTATAGTGCAACACATTAATCTGCTGCTTAGCGTAGTCGACCAACTTTTGCAAGATATTTAATTGAATAAAAGTTTTCATCTATGACTTTATCAAAATCATAAATAGTTTTGAATGAGAAATTGAGAAAAAGATTCTTTGTTTTGCCAACTTCCTAAATTCTGTACTCTGTACAGGTCTGTTGGTGACTTCCTATGTTGTTTCATAGCTGCTCATGAATATTAATTGACCAAAGTTCCGCACTTGTCATTCGTCGAGACTCGAGAGTGATTGGGCCACCTTTTCGAAAATTATCTACTTTGTCTATACTTCGATATACCAATCCATTTGCACGTAGGTAGTCGTATGATATTTATATCTATGCATTAATTAATTGATAATTGTTCTTACGTAATACTTTTGGGGGAAAATGTTAGAGCTGGTGCTTCTCATTTCAAGGTCGAAACTAAAATGACTGGAGAAGATTAATCAGGGAAGCACAGACTTCTAAAAATGTGTTTTTATATATATAGAGCGTAAACATTCAACCTGACTGAAAAACATTCAACTTACATGCAAAAATTATTCAACTTGACTTCAAATCAATTAAACATGGCGAAAACAAATTCAACCTGATTCGTCAATATCTTTCGGCTAGGTATAGAAGACAGCGTGTTGAATTATTTCTGTTTGTGTAAGTTGATTCGTTTTGGCAGTTTGCTGATATGCAGCCGTTACGATTTAAAAATTAGTACAATCGGAGCCGATTTCGGAATAGTACGACAATCGGACTGTTGTTAAGTGGTGCATTACAGCATAAGTTACTGGGGCCACTTTCAGCAAAGAATTCTAAAGATTTCCATTTGCGGAAGACAAACCACATACTAGTCAAAACCGGCAAGTAATAACTGAAACAAATTATGTTTTCAGGAATGCACATTCGTATGTATGTATGTATGTATGTATCTACATTTCTCTCTCTCTCTCTCTCTCTCTCTCTCTCTCTCTCTCTCTCTCTCTCTCTCTCTCTTCTCTCTCTCTCTCTCTCTCTCTCTCTCTCTCTCTCTCTCTCTCTCTCTCTATATATATATATATATATATATATATATATATATATATATATGTGTGTGTTTGTTTGTTTTGGATTTGGGGTTGATTTGTTATATCCAACAAAAATGCATGTGTATCTCTTATTTAGTTCAGCTATTGTTTGGAATGCACCAGATGCATGCGAAAATTCATCCTTATAGTCAACTTTTAATGCTCTTAGAATAAAAGTATATTGATCAAACGAGCTGAGCTAGTTTTTGTAGCGACCTTTAACCCTTATGCTTTTGGTGGCTAACTTGGCCAATACAAAATGACGCAAAACACCTAAAGATAACTGAAACCCTGGCACATGGGTACTCACCTGAGAGTATTCATTGGAAAGTTTAAGTACGCCAGGCCAGTTTCGCATAGGTCAAAGGATTCTGATTATTTTGGATAATGTTCTATTGAAATTCATAATAAATACTGTTGTAGGACGTTGGAGGATTTATAATTGGATTTTCAATCAGTCACTTTTTTGCGTTAGTACGGCTAAGTCATGACTAGCCATTTGAAAGTATTGAAGAAATCGAAGAACCCAGCGAAAACCAACACCTAATCCTCAGTAAATGGCAAATTCTCGAAGATCTGACGTTGAGATTTAGAATAATTTTATATAGGGAAAACTGAAAACAAAACATTTCATTTATAGGGCAATTAGCTTTTGCCATATAAAAGCTATTCTGATATCAAACAAATGCATCCCATTGTTTTATTATCTTTTCCCAGACTTCATCTGGCTCCCAAAGTTAGGTTCTTTATATGGTCTCGAAACAATGTTTGTGTATCCCAATGAGACTATTTTCAACTGCAGCACACCTACACCCAAACATGTGAGCTTAAAATGCCCCATCAGTAGTCAGATCTGCATGTTAAGCACCGACTTCTATGTGTTCTATTTGACGATGCATATTGGAACTCTAAAAGTTCAGATTTTCTATTTCGAAGATAAACTTTTCAAATTTTAATAATAATAAAAATCATGTTGGAAAAGTATGTGTTTGAAGGAATCACGGTTGAGCGCCATTTTTCGACAAAGCTGCATTAGAGATGTCATTCTCATCGTCAGTCTTTCAGTATAAACACATTAGGTACTTTGGATAAACGCCAAGTTTGCAGCTTCCCGGGGCAGCTTCTATCAAAGTCAACTCAAAACAAAAGTGTACCGATCGCACTTTGCTGACACTCATGAAAACAACCCTCGCGCTACCATATTCCAGCTGAGATTGAATAAATTATGATGTAAACACACTGATGATGAAATAGGATGTAAATTTAGTGCAGAAGGGTAGCTGAGCTCGTCATTGCAGCAAGTTCTAAGGATGCCAGACCATTTTTTTCTACAAAATGATTCTCATAATTTTTAAACATGTTTTTTTTTGAAATAAGGAATAACAACTGCCTGTCCGACCAAATTGCCAAAAATCTAATGAAATGAAAACTAAGATCAAACCTAATTTTAATATATGAATGCTTGTGGATTTCACACGTGTGATGATTGATAATAAAGTACTTAAGATGGCACAAATACTCTCATTAATAAGTATAACGTTCATACTTATTACGTAGTCCAATATCTGATCAAACTATATGAAGTTTAAAGAATGTCCGCGGGAGGCTTAGGACTTTGGAAAGCCTAAAGAGAGCTTTGAAAAAGAAAAGTGAGGTGATCCCAAGGTCTAAACTGAGGTCTTATGTCAGACCCTACTAGTGCAATGAACTTGCTTCTTAAACGAAACTCATACGGTTATTTTTTACGCTTGGAAGGGGGCAGGCAGACCTAGCCAGACACTAGCAACTTTTATTTTGACGAATGAGGAATATTTGAGTCAGGGTATGCGTGTGCTAAATGTCGCTGTGGTATAGATGTTAAAAGCAACCTACAGGAGCAGATCTTTAGCAAGTACTGCCTATGTAATAAGCGTGGCTGTGAGATCTGGATTTTGAATTTTGAAGATATAGAATCGGATGCTTTCCAGCGCTATGCGGGCTTAAGTTCTCAGCGTTTTCCAAAGAGATCTCCAAACCATAGTGCTTTTCTTGGCTTGGATTAGTTAAAGTACACATGTTAGGGCTAAAAAGTGTTATTCTTTTCAAACAATATGTATTATGGATGATCAAAAGGTGGGCAGAAAGATAGGACTTTTGGCTCAAATTAAGGAACATTTAACGCAATATTGCTTAAGAAATATAAAATTGAGTCCTACATATACCGTATTGGGTTCTAGTAATGATTTTTTAAATTTTTATTTACTATGGGTGAGTGAGTATGGTTAATGGCGAACTATTTTGTGATAAATCAACTTTGAAAAGAATTATTTGGGAAAGAGCATGGGGATATGAAAGTTGAGAGTAGGATATAACGCTTATACACAGAGACGAGAGGATGCTTTTTAATGATATAGAGAACGGAAGGAAGGAAGTGATTTTTATGTCGCTTTCAACGGTTAAGGTTATATCGCAATACATCTGAAACCCAGTTCTAGGAGAAATTCCCTTCTCTTTATGAATAAGTTGCAGAAGTCTACGACGCTGCACATTTATGTAGCGACTATGCCAACCCACTAATGACTATAGTGGTTCTCCAGTGGAGACTCGAACCTGCGACCTCACACTTATGAGCCAGGCAATGTAACCACTAGGCCACGGTGGGTGATTTGCATTATTTAAAAAAAAGGCTTTATTAAAATTGAGATACATAGGTTGTTGTCAAACTTTGAGATTAGTCTGATATTAAACTAAAGTTGAACGTTTTTACCTTTAAATTATTAAGTTTGAATTGTATGTGAATGCCATCTCGAACTACATATAGGAACGAAATTCTTGCACTTTCTATAGTTATTTATTGCATAGTCCATGGGATAAAACAAACATATAATACAGTATTTACTCGTATCTTATATTGAATATTGTAGAGTATAGTAATCACATATTACATATGATATAAAAGATCTTTACGAAACATTAAGCCCCAGTCAAACCGGAGTCCGACTGTCGTATGATTACGAAATTGGCAGGTCGGACCCGATAATCTTACTTATTGTGGTACAGACGGATCCGATTCCAAGATCAAAAACTGAATCTGAACCGTCTTAAAAAGTCAGTACTGGTTTGTAATCCTGTTCACACATTAGAAAAGTCGCAAGTAATTTCTTGATTTGCGACTATCGTACGCCACATTCGTTTGTACAAAAGTCTATGGAATGTCATATGACCAATGATTTAACTTTTGAAAAAAGATATTCAACTTGCATGCAAAAATAATTCAACTTGACTTTAAAACAATTCAACATTGCGAAAACATATTCAAGCTGCATTCGTCAATATCTTTCGACCTGATATAGAGGAAAGCATGTTCAATTATTTCTTTCTGCTTGTGTTACAAGTTTTTTCGTTTTGGCAGTGCACTGATGTCCAGTTACGATTTTAAAATGTATGTACATTTATATATGTATGTATGTATGTATGTTTGTTTGTTTATTTAGGATCCGTAACCGTATTTGTCGACTACCTAGGGAGCACCTTTGGAGAGCTCCCATGCCATTCGTCGTCCCCGGGCCTGTGACTCCCGACGTGCTCCCTATCCCCCATACTACTCGTATTTGCCATATATCCTGTATCAGGCCTGTGCCCTCCCCCGTCCTGCTGTTCTATACAGATATCCTTACCAGTATCTGGTCCGTCCCCACCTTTGTCCTCCCGCCACACACACACACATACACACACATACACACACACACACACATATATATATATATATATATATATATATATATATATATATATATATATATATATATATATATATATATATATATATATATATATATATATATATATATATATATATGTATATATAAATCCCACACATATGCACCCCACGTACTTATACCGTCTCAAACCCACTAGGTAAATTCGGGAAGATTAAGTACACGTTAATATTACCCGTTATACAGTTTATCGTGGTATATCGTTCCTCATGTAATCTCCAAACAAATGAAATAGGTTCCATCTCTTTCGCAAAGAGTGGTGGATTTAGCCATAGCTGTGCTACATTGCCTTGACTACGTTCCCAAATGAGGTGGAGAAAATAGAAAATGCACACATCGTGTTCTGATATCTTTTTTCTAGGCTCAACTCAGAATCAGAAAATAAAGAAAGTACTTCTTATTTTCTCTGTTCTACTTAAGCAGTTGAGGGTGCATATTGGAACTCTACAAACAACAGAAAAAAATGGAATTTCAAATTTCAAATTAGGTGTAATCTTACAGCATTGCTATTAATTAGTACACCAACCGTGTTGAAAAGGGATGTGTTTGAAGAAATAGCGGTTGAGCGCCACTTATTGTCAAAGCGGTATCAGGACAATATCCCCCCGGACAATATCCCCCCAGGACAGAATCTCCCCGTTCCAATATCCCCCTAACAAAATGCCCCTAACAAAATCCCCCCCGGACAATATCCCCCGTGTAAAATGTTATTTTTACTAATAATTTTTAAAAAGTTATGTGTTACTACTAGTATTCATTTACTTTTGATTCAAGATATAGAAAGGTTAATCAACTTACTACTGAAAATAAATCTAGATCTGACCATATTTGTCAAGAGTTTAATAAGCAAGTCAATGAGCACTTGGTGACCAAGCATTGAGTTGAATACTTTATTACTTAAGTTGTGCTCAGAGGATATTTAGACATTAACATGACATTGCCAATAAGGGCTGTTCCATTTAAGAGGGTGAGGGGGGGGGAGCAACAGAAAACTTTTTAATAAGAGGGGGGAGTGGGTTGAATTCAGAGTTATTTCCCCTTCTCCCACAGATTCTGATTTTGGTTGGGAGGGGGGGGGGGGGGGGTTGCTGAATCTTGAATTATTTTAGCAGGTGACCCCCCCCCCCCCCCCCCAAACTTTTGAATTCCTTAGAGCAGAAAAAACCCTCCAATCATATTTAATTCACCATCTAACTAATAATCAATATCAATGACTGACATTTTTTCTATTATCTGTTTGCAGCCACGACCACTGATTTACTAGTATTCTTTTACTCAAACTGTTAAAGAGGTTGTTAGAGAATGTTTCACTAAGGGGGATATTGTCCTGGGGGGGGGGGGGGGGGGGGGGGGGTTATGGCCGGCGGGATATTGTTTGGGGGGGATTTTGTCCTGGGGAATATTGTCCTAGAACCGGTCAAAGCTGCATTAGAGATGTCACTCTCATTGTCACCCTTTCAGTGCTCTTAGAACACAATATAGGGATTTTGGATAGACGCCAAGTTTGTGTCTTCTATCAAGGGCAACTCAGAACAAAAGTGTATCGATCGCACTTTGCCGACACTCATCATGAAAACAACTCTCGCGCTACGATATTCCAGCAGATTGAATAAATTATGATGTAAACACACTGCTAATTATTTGATGAAAAAGGATGTAAATGTATTGCAGTATAGCAGCTGAGCTCGTCAAGTTTTAACGATGCCAGACCATATTTTTTCTACAAAATGTTTCTCATTACTTTCAAAAATGTATTTTTTCAAGTAAGGAATAACAACTACTTGTCCGACATTCAAATTCCCCAAAATCTAATGAAATGAAAACTAAGATCAAACATATCTAACTTTAGATTTTTAATTTATGAATGCTTGTGAATTCCAGCCTTGTGATGATTGATAATGAAGTAATTGATGAAATCATCTTAAGTACACGGTATCATTTAGCCATTTAGGTTGTCTTAACAATAGATAGTTTTAAGATCATTTTTGTAAACGATAATCGTGAGGGTCACTTAAGATGGCACAGATACTCTCATACTTATAAGGAACATTTAATGACAATATCGCTGATTGCTTGAGAAATTTAAATTGAGTCCTACATATGAATACTAGTATACCGTATTGGGTTCTAGTAATGATTTTTAAAATTATCATTTGCTATGGGTGAGTGAGTATGGTTAATGGCGAACTATTTTTGTGATAAATCAACTTGGAAAATAATTATTTGGGAAAGAGCATGGGGATATGAAAGTTGAGAGTAGGATATAACGCTTATACACAGAGACGAGAGGATGCTTTTTAATGATATAGAGGACGGAAGGAAGGAAGTGATTTTTATGTCGCTTTCAACGGTTAAGGTTATATCGCAATACATCTGAACCCCAGTTCTAGGAGAAATTCCCTTCTCTTTATGAATAGGTTGCAGAAGTCTACGACGCTGCACATTTATGTAGCGACTAGGCCAACCCACTATAGTGGTTATCCAGTGGAGACTCGAACCTGCGACCTCACACTTATGAGCCAGGCAATGTAACCACTAGGCCACGTTGGGTGATTTGCATTATTTTCAAAAAAGGCTTTATTCAAAATTGAGATCCATAGGCTGTCGTCAAATTTTGAGATTAGTTTAATTAATAAGTTACTAAAGATGAACGTTTTTTCCCTTTAAATTATTAAGTAAGAAAATGTATGTGAATTTCATCTCAAACAATATATAGGGACGGAGTTCTTGCACTTACTATAGCGGGGGTTGCCTCACCATGCATTTGGGTTTAGGGAGCTTAAATAATTCAAATCGTTTATATAATCAACATGGCTTCCATGGTGCTAACAATGGTTGTTATGAAAAACAGGATCGCCAATCAATATGGAAGCCCAATTGCGGTTTACAAATGATTAATGCAAATCATACATTGCATAATTTTCTTCCTGTTGTTGCAAAATATATATTTGCGTATATATTTGCTTAGGAGGCCCCCGCATGGGGCACACCCTCTTTCCTTGATCAGTGGAGTCCAATGGGAGCAGGTACTTCCGCAACCCAAAGTTGGTGTGGCATCCTGCTCGCTAAATAAAAATATTATAGGGGGATGTGTGGATCTGTGTGTGAATACCATGCACCGAAAAGATCCCTTGATCTTCTTTGGATGTGTAGGCTCTGCTTTTTTTCTCCTTCTATTGTTTTTCACTATAGAAATTAATGCGTTGTCATTATGTTTTAACAACGATAATGGACCACCTTTTTGAAGAATTTTATGATATTAAATGTCCTATGTGTGTCGATGTGCCTTAAAGCCCCCATTAACCCATTCATTCGCTGAAGCGTGCATGTTAGGTAACTTAGAGTATGAAAGTAGTGAGTGATTGACTTTACGTTTTCCATTTTCTTGTTACTCAAGGCAATATAGGGTTCAAGCGACCACTTACTGCAAACGAATTGAAACCTGTTTTGTTTGATGGGAGAATACATCAGGAACGATATACCGAAAATTGCAATTCTTTCAAGAAATTGGAACATGCTGAAATTAAAAAGTGAATGTTTTAGAATTAAGGGTAATAGACTAGTTTTATAAATAAGGGTAGTATAAACACATGCAATACTCAATTGATTTTATTCTAAAATGAATTTGAAGCAATTGTGCTAAGATTTTGATGTCTTTGGCACCTGGACAATCCATTCTAAATAGCTTTTAATTTGTGAAATGGTTCATAAAGGAAGTGCAGAATATGACGCTTTTCAACCTTTTGCCTTTCAAGTTTTCCCTTTGTATATCAACCGTACTATTTTTTGTAAAATAAGATTGTCACCTGTGCTGTCTTTTGTGATTAAGTGACATGTTAAGGTGGCTTATGGGGTTACTTTCTGAATAGGCCTGTAGGGTCATTTTTAGATTTTTAAATATCTTACTAGTAAATCCTACACCCTTTCTCTCATAGTCAGCTCAATTGTGAATGTACAGACCATCACCAAGCAGAATGAGAGACCATCTACAGGTATTACATAAGCTACCATAGGCTGGCACACGAGCAGGAAATATTTTGCCCCTTTTCTGCACACTTTCACCAAAACACGCATGTTGGGTATCAAACGTTCACAGATATGCTTGCTGTTGAGCATAGTCATAGCCACGAGTATTTCGAAGGGAAGATTATCACAATCTTTCCAAATTATATTTTGCTAAAAAATGGTTTTACAAATCTGAAAATCTAAAAACACAAAAACATTTTTTCTTATTCTCACAAGAATTCCGAAAGAAATTGCCCCCGTCCATAATTATGGGTAAGAGGTCCGTTTGAGATAACGATACATCCTTTTTCAATTTTCACCCAATATTGTTACACCCTTCTGGGAGGGTACTTTTTTGATGCTTTGTTTATTCCTCAATAGACCTGTATAGCAATGCATATCTTGTATAGGTCAAGGTGTCAAATAAAAGCAGGGTTGAGCAAAAACTGAATCAATGAAATTAACCCCATAAGCTACCTTAAGTACTTTTCCCCAGTGTACATGAGTATAAAATAATTGCACTGAATTTCAATTGTTGGAAACATGGAATATATAGATCGACTTATTCTGGCAGCTATAATCAGTTAGTCAAAGCTGGTCTATAAACACATCACACGGGTATTCACTAAATTAGAAACTCCTTCCTGTGAATCAAGATACATTTTCTGAACCAACTTCTGCTTTGTCCCCTAGAACTGTTTTTCCATGTATATGACTAAGATTAATTGTGAAATGAGTGTGGTCATGCTCGACACACAGATTCATTTATGGACAGGCATTTTGTTTGATATGTACCCATTGCTATCATGGGTTTTCAGGCCGACATTATTTTTGAAAATATTTTATGCAAAAATCAGATTGATAGGTGGTTGTCAAAAGTTGAGATTAGAAATAATCTTATGATTATATACTAGTAACTAGAGTGGACATTTTTACCTTTGAATATTTAATCTATGAATTGTTTGTGAATTTCATTCTGGAATACATGTGGCCACAGGGTACTGAGTATATCATCTTAGATACAGTCGGCCGAGCTTTCTAGAGGAACTGTTAAATATGTATGGGTTAAGGCCTTAAGGGTATTCATATTACTGCACTTTCTTCAATAGGGGAGGGATCCGCCATGGCATAGTGGTTACGATGCCTGGGTTCTAAGCGAGAGGTTGCAGGTGTGAGGCTCCACTGGTTCCAGATTAGCCGGTTAGAACTGTTGCTATATAAATGTGTGGCGTTTTGGAGGATTCTCTATGGCACTTCTGCAACTGAGAGACCCCATGGAACTGTCCATAAAGACTAGGGATTCTATTCCCAGTACCAGGTTTCTATCTCTTAACAACATGACCTAACCTGTTAAAAGCAACTTAAAACCAACTCCTTACTTCCTTCTATTATATATTAGGGTTTTTCCAAACATGCATTAATTTTAGGGAGTGCCTCTAGGGAATAATCAATATGGCTGCCATGGTCACAACAATGGGTGTTATGAAAAAACAGGAACAATTCGTACCCCTCAAATAAACAAATAGTTCATTATAAAAGTCTTTTCAGCTGCAGTTTACAAATAATTAATGCAAATCATCCATTGCATAACTCTCTGACTCCTGTTGTATCCCATTAGTTTCATTTTAGGTAACTTAGGGAATGAAACTAGTGAGTACAGGTGAACTTGGATATGACGGACCACTGTACGACAGATTTTTGCATATGACGGATGATATGCTTGGTCCCAGTCCGATGCATATCAAGTATTCGTCATATGTATACCACAGATTTTGCATATGACGGACCAATTTTCCTGGTCCCATTGAGTCCGTCATATCCAAGTTCACCTGTATTGTACTGTTAGTTTTCCATTTTCTAGGTAGTCAAGGCAATATCGTGTTTGAGGGGCTCAGGACCTTTGTATCTTTAAATATGTTTTCTTCATGATTTCTTGTGATATACAAAAGATGAAAAGGTTTGCCACTTATTCCTTTGAATTATCACTTCCAACTAGAACTGCAAATGGCAAAAAAGGACCTTCTATAAGACTCTTGAGCAGTTGAGGCACCCAGATGGGATGTTTATCTAAGCTCATACTAACCCTTCCAATGCTAAGGCTACTATCATTCAACGCACAATGGTGCAAAGATTTCTGAAAACCATCTAAACCCTGTCATGCTGGTATTTATTGGATATCTCTCACTGAGTACTGTCAGATGAGTGCCCATGTGCCAGGTTTTTGGCATAATTTTGTATTGGCCAAATTAGCCACCAGCAGCATAAGGGCTAGCCTTTCCTTATCTGATCTCCCCTGGGATGTGCCTTCTATGGGCTAATAGTTGTGTATTGCCTCTCACGGCTCACTGCCTGATCATCAACATTACTCTATCAAATACAAGTTTCCTATCTCACAGCAAACATGCACCAAGCAGTCTTGAATGATTGCATTGGAATTAGAGTATTGATTAAACAGTGTGATTCTTATAAAGCAGCTGTCTTGCTTTACAGGTGTAGGTCAGAAACTCCAGGTATAGCCAATCAGAAGCTCCAGAAATCCATTGGTTTGTGTGGTAAGCAGGATGCTTAGGATTTGAGATTTATTATAGAGTTCATTTTGATGACCATACAAAGACATAAATCCCAGTGTGCAAATGACACATACGGATGTGCCCAGCACAACTAAAGTGCCTGCAGTGATATCACTTGTGCACTTGATCATCAACGACCTGTCTCGGGAAAACAGTGTTTGCCTATTGGCTGTTAGCAGGATATATCAGTTGATCCCCAGCTGTGACCCTTACCCAAGTTGGCTGGCTTCGAATTCAGTTTTTTTTGTCTAAGGTCTGAGCCATGAAAGGGAGGCCAACAATCATGGCTGTGATCAGCCAATCAGAAACAGGCGGCGAGGTTTATTCAAGATCACCATGGTAACCATTGATTGTTAATCGAATCGTTAGGAATTTTTTTTGTGTGTGATAAATAAGCAAAAAACATCTTCCAATGATTGGTTTTCAAATCTTGCATATCATTTACTTGACAGAATATATACATGTACACTACAAACGAATATCACAAAATATATATATACTTATTTAAGTGGACTAAATGTCAATTGTAGGCTAAAGGAATGTCTAGTTTGCATAAGTACTCGCCTTTGATGTAATTCCCTTTGTAGAGTAAAATATATGAAACTCATTACACACATAGCCAGCACTAATATGTTCACAGCAGGCCTGGTCAGTCCTTATGGGGAAACCAGATGGTCTGAAAAATATGCATGTATCCTTAAAATTAAGCTGAGTATAGATTTAAATACTGCTTGTAAGGTAATATAAAGAATTGTGTATAGTATCGTAAATTCATATTGTATTCTGATAATAATTTCAGCCAACTTTTAAGCAAGAAAAAGAAAACATAATTTCAATCACTTGAGTCATTCTTTCAATCATAATAGTGTCCATCATTTTTATCATGATTATAGAGCTCTGATATGTTTCTATCATGATGTCAGATGCTTTTGAATCATGTCAGCCAATCTTTGATCATACAACCAGATAGATTTTTCAATCATTATTACAACCATATCCTTACAGTGCAGACATTCAATTCCTGCACTAAATCTGTGAGCATCCCATGCAGAGTACACTACCACATGCCCAATTGCTACCTTGTTTTCTGGGTATGGATGCAAGGATGACCTCACAACTGAAAGTAGATTGATTCGCAAGCTATGTAGGCCATTGATGTACTTGGCTTATTTTTTGTTGACATGTTATCCATGGGTGTTTTTACAACCAACCAGGCAATGGCAGATGTCTGGTCGACTGGTGCAGGAATTAAATGTGTACTGTTATACTGTATAACTTTCAAGCATGATGCCAGAAGCTTTTGAATCATTTCATTACCTTTTCAATTCTTACACCAAATGGCTTTATCATATTGTACAACTTATTTATGATTGCCATTCAAGAAATAATTACTTACTATACAATATACTTACAGCAAATCTACTAAAAGAAAATCTACACCGGTAAATCTTTTAATTATACTAACCACTTAATACATCTCTTATATTATATGTAATTAGAGCATTTTATAATACATGGACGGAACATGCTCTAATATCCTTTGGCGGCCTTCTCTTAACACATTACACAATACATTACAATACAGATGCCTGCATCTGTATTTCAAGGATTAACTCTTTATTTCTTGACTAGTTCCATTGTACGGCTTAAAAACTCGTATTTAACCTATTCATGCCTAGAGATCTTGTTGACAATTGGCACCTGGGTATATGTAACTTATGAAAATAACTTGGAATAAATCCTAAATTCACAAAATACAAGTAGAAGAACTGTGGGCTAGGATCTAAACTACATTCTTCATTCAAAAAATCATGGTAATATGCTCTGGCCACAAAGATATTTCCAAAACAGTTGGGTTATTTTGGCACGCTCCAGGCATGAATGGGGTCATTACAGGATATGGCCACAGTACCAACCGTACTGGCCACCACGGTACCGTGGTGGCCCGGACGGTTGGGGGTGTGGCCACACTGTGATACAGCAATGCTTCCTGTCATACACACTCCCTAGAGAACGCTACCCACCTGGCCGGCACTGGCGTGCATCCCTTATCTATATGGGTCAAATGCAGCCACCTAGTACCAGTGTAGGATGGAGTGTTGACGCTAAATGTGACAGCCATACAGATTTCCACTTGCAGCAGAAAATTGAGTATAAAGGCGGTTTTCATGGAAATGGCTACAAGAAAGTGGTATATTTAGTTTAGGAAGTATACGATACTCTGGCGTGCAGCTTAATATAGGAGTTTTAGCATGCTCTTGAGGGTTGAAAGTTGTAACAAGTGACTTTAAAAAGTTCTCTGTGACCATATCCTGTCATGGTAAATACTGAACCAAGGAAAGGCACATTTTTCTGGCTGAGCAACATGTAACAATTAAAAAAATTCAAAGTATTTCTAAAATTATAAGAAAATTAATAAGTTATCTTAAAAGTTGTCAGAATGTGTGAGCACTCCAAATATGAATGTGCTAAATCATAGTACGCATTTATTTACAGAGTAGAAGAAAAGTGTACTTGCCAAGTATTGATCTATATTCATGGCAGCTTTGAGTGCAGGTAATACCATGTAACAGGTAATACTATATATATACCACATAACTGTCAACTCTACTGATTTCAGCAGTACTCTACTGATTTCAGACACCAAAATTGCTGTCTACTGATTGAGCACCTGATTTAAAGAAATTAACTGATAGCTACTGATTTTGCTGACTTTGAAAAGTCCTCCATCTTTTTTCTCAGTAAGTAGGTCAGTCTGCTCCTCTCTTTTCAGAGTATCTCACCTGACCCAATTACTGTGTGTAGTAATTGATTCCTTTCAGTAGGTACTCATAGATAATCCCTTATTAATTGGAATTATCATTCAGACACATATTGTTCAATGGCATTAAGAGGTGAAGGTGCATTGTGGGCTAGCATCTCAAGAAAAATATTCAATGACTGACAAGGAAAATTCACCACCTCATAAAATTATTTTGTCTTCATTTTTGTCAACTCCTGTGAAATTTAATAGCCCATTCCAAAGTTAAACTAATCACCTGACCCCTGGTGGCCAGGATTGGAACTAAATAAAATGCTGCGAAAGAGGCTCCAATAGTGAACCATCTGAAATCTCCTGATTTCGTATGGTTGAATGTTGACAGGTATGATACCATGTAACTGGGGGTGGCCAGTTTTTTTTTACAATATTGCTCAATCATAAAGTTGTCACCATTTTGCAAAAAGAAGTTCAAATCAGAAGCGGTTGCTAATTGTCAATTAGTAGTGAAATACTGGTAGTAATATTATTGCTACTTGTATTATTCCTTAGTTCCCGTTAAACAAGCGACTGGCAATTTCCAACAATATTTCTCCAATTCATGTTTTGTGTGTAAACCTCTCAGATGTAAACACGTCTGATGTGAAGAACCCTGTCCACTTCCCAAGGTGTTCACAATTAAGAGATATCAGTGTAATATTGTCACTGTATATTTGCTCCCCAGAAACATGTGGACTATTCCGTGCATAGACAAAGCATACTACACTTTTCATCTATAAGAAATACCACTGATGGATAATACGTCTAATACCTACTGTATTACATAATCATTTCCAAATATTAGTCTTGTGCAAAATATATCAAATTCAGTCCTGGAAACTAAAGATGTTTCTAAATTTACATGCTTTGGGCCCTGTTTTGCATCATCTAAAATTTTACCTAATTTAGAAATTTCTTTCCATTTAACATTTGTAGTGTTAAATCTGCCCTTTTTCCATAATACACTGTCAAATTTGCTGATACCATGTCTGCATGGCTCTTTGTGGAAAAAAGCTGCTCTTCCATTTAAAACACTATACTCTTCTAGGCTTGATGTGACCATTTTTGCATGGCTGTTTTTCATTTTTAGTAAGCTTCTTAAGATATTTAAGAACCATTTCACTTGATAAAACACAGATGTCAATAAATCTGACAATGCGCTATAATAAGGGTGTATTTGGTTTATCTTGGCTGGTTGCAGACACCACAGTCCTGCTGCTCGCTCTTGCTGCGGTAATAACTCACCGCGCTGTCATAGTAATCTTGGGACAGCCAATAACATTGCTCCGGCCTCACTTCTTCTGAGCTGTAATGAAAGAAATCCAGTGAGGAATAAACCAGTAATTCATAAGTTAAGAAATAAATCTTTTTTTTTCGCAAAATACTTGAATTTATTTCAGTATTTTTTCGGTATTGAACTACTTGTATTCCTACTATTGTAACAAGAAATGACTTATAAAAAGGAAATTTCACACTTACACAAGAGCTTGCTATTTATTCATTTAGTTTGTGCTCTTGCCACAAGAGGGAGCTTCTGTATGATAAATAAATCTACCCTGTCAGTATAAGGAGGTGGCTAAGAACATATTTGACAATAATAACTTTATGTTTGATATATAATTTCATGAACTAATTGGGTAAGTATTTCCCAAGCTTGAATATTTCTATCAGTAGAAATACTCACGTTTGTCCGTCACAGAATTTGACGATGATGTTTCCCTGATTGGTTCCAATGATCCAGCCTGGCAGATACATGAGCTGAACGGGGTCCACAATGGCCAGAATGCGATCCCCTATGGCCAGAGGGTGGCGCTTGGTGAAGGCCCCGAATATGCAGGTATGTGATTGGACGTGCAGGGGGCCATCACATGACTCTATGATATACTGGCGACCATTCCCCATCCTCTCTCGCACAGTTCCTGAAACAGCAGCACAGGGAAGGGTGATATTACTGATATCATCATACCTATGTGAAAATGCTTGGAAATTCAATTTATTGTCACTCTGTTACTTTTTCTTCTATATCAAGGGCAAATCGTGAACAGGTAGTTGTTTATGGTGGTGATAAATTTCTCACATACCCTGAGCTGAATTCAAACCAAGACAGAAATAAAAGAGAAAACAATTGCTCAGCAGCAAGACATTAGACCACTCAGCTATCGGGCAGGTCATGAAAAAAATTAATATTTAGGTTTGCTACAGGCATGCTTACAGTGGCCAAGAGCAGCCTGACAATTTTGATGAAATATTGCACAAAAAATAAAGTTGGGAAAAAGTTTGAATGAGGAATGTTACTTATTCAGAACATTATCAAAAACTTCTCTCAAAATATTTCGTAGAATCATTCTTAATTGCGAAGTTACAATCAAAAGTACTATTGATTCAGACTCGAGGAACTCTTAGGCATTAATGAGTTAAAGGAAAGTGATACTCACCAAGTTGAAAGTATCCAGTACTGTCGTCCCTCGAAACTACAACCTGGCCCACCCATTGGTCCTCGCACTTAATGATGTAATCTACATCATGCTCAAATTTCTCTGGCAGGATCTTGTAAACCTCCTCTCTGGGCACGCGGGCCTCACAGCCATCGTAGAAACGAATCTGTGTCCACAGATCTGGCAAGACCTCAAGTATGACGCCTGGTGCGTAGCTGAATGCGTAACTCGGGTGAAGGCCTACCACAGCATCCTTGGGCTGAAAAGTGTCAATCACAGAGATGAGTTGATTTCTATTATATATATATATATATATATATATATATACATATACATATATATATATGTATATATATATATATATATATATATATATATATATATATATATATATATATATATATATATATATATATATATATATACTATTATCTATTATATACATTTACTTGGGAAATTGGAATTTTGGGTCTTGGAATTTTATCAATCATCACTTTTTCAGCCATATTGCTGTTAAATTGTGACTTTCCCATCACAGCATCCTTGGAATGAAAGTGGAAATTACAGAAATGAACTGAATTTGCTATGTATATACTGTATACATTTTAAAAAATTTCTGTACAAAACCAGGGATTTAAAATTTTGTAATTTGTAATTTGTACCTTATTTAATATGTTGTAACTTTTATTAAGGTATAAAAGAAGTCGTTATTCATTTTTCTTTCAGATTTGTTTCAGCTACATAAGAAACTCATCATCGTTTCATACCTGTAGTATATTAGAAGCATCATCATTATCTGTGATGATGTCTTCCCTCCAGATTTGTTCCATGTCTCCGACGCTATCCTCGACAAGATAACTAAAGTCTCCACAACTCTGCTTCACCGAGCCTAAAATAAACAAATGGTAATTAAAAGAGTTGAAATATGAAAGAAACTGAATCAGCATTCGGCAATAATGGTAGCTTGACTAGCTACAGAGAGTTAAGGTTCCACAAAAGGGCCTTGTCATGCTTATGCTCATGCTTAAAAATCTACACATAATCATAGAAAATAATCCTAGAAAAAACACTCATTCATTAGCTAACTTTTAAACTTTTAGAATCTTTATCTTTCACTATGGGTATAAAATGAACATTTCTACTACTTCTATTACTGCTGCTGCTGCTGCTACTGCTGCTGCTACTACTACTGCTACTACTACTACTACTATACTACAACTACTACTGCTACTACTACTATACTACAACTACTACTGCTACTACTTCTACTACTACTACTACTACTACTACTATACTACAACTACTACTGCTACTACTACTACTACTACTACTACTACTACTACTACTACTACTACTTCTACTACTACTACTACCACAACTTCTACCACTACTACTACTTCTACCACTACCACTACTACTACTACTACTACTACTACTACTACTACTACTACTACTACTACTACTACTACTACTACTACTACTACTACTACAGCTATACTACTATTACTACTACTACTACAGCTACACCACCATTACTACTATTGCTGCTGCTGTTACTGCTGCAACCACCACCACTGCCTCCACTGCTGCTGCTACTACTGCTACTTCTACTACTTTTACCAAGTCTTTACTACGTTTTAGCAATAGCCTAGGTGATCGTGATTTACCTCTGTAGTACCAGCCTTCGTCAGACCACCTGGCCAAGACCTCCTCTCCCACCTCCAGAGGCGCCAGACTCTTACGCAGCTGCAGCAGGAACGGTGGCACGATACGCGGGGACGTGCGACCTACAACGAGAGAGAGAGAAAGTGGGACATAAATGCATGGTGACATAATAATGAGTAGAAGGAGCTCATATCATACAAGAGGAGTTATGAACTGATAGTATGATAACCATGACCAGGAAAGGTGACACTGTGGCACTATGCTTGGGGAGTTAAGGGAAATAAGAATGAATTAATAGTACAATTACTGCATAACTGGTATTTTCTACAGGCATTTTCGCTATTTTTGCGCTGCCCATGATAGCGCCAAAATAACATCCTTCAAATAAATATCCTGCTTTGTATATGCTTTATTTGAGTGCTTAAATGAGCGAATTTAAAGTAGCACAAACTCCCTCCAGCAGGGCTGTAAAGCAAAAATTTTAGCACTGCAAATTAAAGCAGTATACAGTATACAAGAGGAGTTATGACCTATAGTTAGAAAAATGATATCTGATAGTATGATAATCATTATCAGGAAAGGTGACACTGTGGCCCTATGCATGGGGAGTTAAGGGAAATAAGAATGAATTAATAGTACAATTATTATGATCCTAATTATTCTATATAACTACCATTACTGTTGCTGCTTGCAGGAACTTCTTTATGTTAAGTAACTAAAAATGCACCACTTAAGGGTGAAAAAGGGGGTGAATGATGCCACCTACTGATAAGAAGCCCCTTCTCCCCTTGTGTCAGCAACACCGTCTCTCCATCTGGTGTGATGTGTGCCTCGACCCCCTCCTCCCCCTCCTTATTTCCATTGCCCTCCTCATCTGCATTGTTCCTGCCATCCTGGAGGCTGGAGTTCTGGTCCGACAGCCACTCCTGAGAAAAGAAAAAAAAACATGTTAAAATAAAGACCCACAAATTTTGAAATTGAAACAAGTTTAAACAATGGAAAATCAATTTCATTCTATGAGAGATCATACATTTTAAGAATTGAGATGAATATACAATACAAAAAATACATTGTTACATAATATCATTAAAAAAAATCAGTTTTAGTGTTAAGTATTCTAAAGCAGGTTTTTGCACTGAAACATGATATTAATTATCATAATTATCACATGTGGACAATAAGAATACAAAGTAGGTATTGGTGTCATTTTAAGTTCTAAATATGACATTAAGTTCTAAACATAAAGGATACCATGGAAGTTTGCTCTTAAAATCGAAGGGTAAGGAATAACATTAAGGATATCCCTATTGACCCTTATGTTTTAAGGGGGATGTTGTGTTTTTGTGATCAAGTTTTCTTTATCACAGCATGAGTAGGGTTAAAAGAACCTTGTTTAAAACCACACACCTGAGTCCGCTTTTCCTTATACTCCTCATCCAGCGGAGACTCCTCTGTCTTCCTCAGCTCAAGGTCGCCATGGAGATCCTGAGATCAAAGGGAAAACATTGTTACAAAGTAAAGAGGTACAGTGGGAACCTATTAATTTTGTAGATGCACCTTGCAGGGGAGGATCCAGGATTTCCTTGCAAAGGTTCGTTTTGTGACTTTTGTCCCTCAGGATACTTAAGTTAGGGTAGGCAGGTATAGTTAAAATGGTACAAATCTAATATAACAGTATTTTCGTACCATTATATATTTTCCCAATGGGCAGTAATGTCAGTTAAATTGTAATAGATCATTTAAGTTCATCCAATACCAAATAAGTGTCACCGATTGAAAGTAATGTGATACTTTAAAACCTGTTTGTTGCGTCCCTGTATTCATATCATTAGATGTTTGGATCTAGTATCAAAATCATGCAATGCCTATCGGGTAATATGAGCTACAAGTCTACAAAGAATATGTGCAGGCAGAGAGACAGAATACGGAGAATGGAAATCAGATGATCTGTTTGTTCTATCCTTGCCACACCTGGCTGGAGGTCCAACAAAATATACCCATTTCTCTGGCTTAACTGTTGACTCCTTCATCTTTGGCATGGATATAAGGGTCTGATAGATATGAATTGATATGCTACAATGTAAACATATATCCACAGACTAATAAATAGTGAGAGCAAAATGTGAGAATGTGTGTGGTGTCGCCTGATGCACTCAAAAACATATCAGAATTTGGTGAAGCAAACATGTTTTGGTATGTCAAAAATGTATGTGTATATCATATGCTAGCTTATATCATGCACTGTCATGCAGACTAATAGTAACACCAGGGACATGCATCGAGGGATAGGAAGTTGACTGTTAAGCCATACATGAAAGGCTAAATATGGCTAGGGCTACTCTACAAAATAGCTAAAGAGTTTGACCAACCAAAAAGCTCCATTTCATTCTTCTAATATATCTCATAATACTTAAATAACCAAGTAGAACTTATGGATAAGTTTGTGCTCTAAAAGTTCAATGAATAGTTTCTTTAGAAAAGTTGCTCCTCCTAATTAAGAAAGCTATTTGTGTTCTTATTTCTAAGTGAATAACTTAAATTGTATATGGTCACAGCCAAATAAATTAAAGGGTATATGGTCACAGCCAATTGGTGCAAGAAGAGCCAGTTGCTACTAACTGCTCGCTGTCTCTCACTGAACAAGGTTTGAATCCATATGGAGGCATGCAAAAATGTTGCCAGTTACTTAGGCTTAGGCAGTTTACGCAATTTTCAATTTTCAATAGTGTTATACTGCTAAACAATTTTAAACTGACTGAATTATTTCTTCACTGATCTAAAAATTTACTGAACAATTATTTATTGAGTGTATTTTTATGGAAGGAAAAGAAGTGGGGATGAGGTGAAGGGAAGAGGGAGATAAAAGCATATAGATAAAGGTCATTTGAATAGCAGCTGAACAAAAAGTCTAATAATATATAATACCGGGTAATTTGTTATGTTCCAAAGAACTACTTTCAATAGATCTTACTAAGAATTATCACTTTCAGACAATGTTAACTTCAACTTATAAATTGAGAAATCTGGACTCATCATTAATTTTCAAATTTGGGAAAAATGATATGTTATTTGGTCTTTTTGGAGAATTTGCATCACAACTGCTCGTAGTATTTGAGTGATTTTTCAAGTTGAACTCATGTAATATTCACAAAACTAAATATTCATTTTTACCTAATTCTATAAAGATTAATTTATTTTTGGTTAGAGAAATAGGGAAAATGAGATGTTCACAAATCTTAAATCCCTGTTTGATTTGTCACACTGTACATCTGTTTAAATTAAATTTAATCTGTTTAAGTCTATTCAAATGACCTACAATAATAAGAAAGACATGAAGGGATATAAAGAAAGAGAGTACCTTGAGAGAGACACTACGTTTATAAGAGACCAGAGGCTAGTAAAGAAAATTAGCGGAAAAGTTGCTGGTTACTGAACATCACACAGTACCATCAAACATGCTAAGAAAAACACTGACAGACTTTAACCAATCAATACTTGCAGTGGCCAAAACCATTCTGACAATTTTGATGAAATATTTCAGGTCAAGGCATAGTTGGTAAAATATTTGAAAAAAATGTTATTTGGAACACTTCCAACAACTCATCTTCAAATGTTTTGTAAAATATTTTATGTAGAAGTTATCGTCAAAAGTGTCTTAGATCCAGAAAAAGAATTCTGGGGGAACTCTTAACCCTTCAGTCTGTTGCAACCAAATAAGGCCCAACTAATTTGGTGACAATTCAAGATCTATGGGCATGAAAGGGTTTCACAGTGTATATCATAAATCAAGAGTTAACTTTTAACCCTCTGATCCAAAGAGTGTCCTACAGCTGACGATCTCATGAGAATCTTTCCCATTAATGTATCATATGGAAAATATCTCTAAGACATTCTACAAGAACCTACCTTCTTCTCTTTGTTATTGGCCTCATCCTTTTCCTCCTCATCATTATCTCCTCCTTTTTCTTTAAGCTTGCCTTTCTTGGCTGCCAACTTCTTTGCTGCTCTCCGCAGTTTCTGAGGAAATCAATAGGATTGGTAAATGAATATCAACGATATTTATCATATGTTCCATTGAATCAGAGTCCACATAAGCCTAAACATTTACCTAGCAGGATTGCACACTTCTTGAACCATTTCAATTCCTCATGGAGCATGAAAAATATATACACAATAGATATTCCTTTTAGAATGGAATATTTACTGATAGGACTTTCATTCGACTTGAATAACAAACTTAAATCTTTTCTATTCATATCTGGAGCGTATACATAGTTTGGCACATGGAAATATCTTGATTACAAAGCAACACCTGAGAAATACTTATCTGATAGTTGTTGTATTTGTTTGGTTTCAACATTCCCCTCAAAAGTAGTTTTTGAATAATACTCTATTTGATGAGTTATACTTTTAATTGTCAGAACACAAGAGTGATCCTGGTGCAAATGGATTATCCAAATGCCACTGGAATCCGTTTGTGATGGTTAATCTATAGATTTCAGTGACATACTTTATAATATAAGTTTAAAAGTGAACCAAAACCATTTTACAAGTAAACCATAACCATTTTAAAGTGAACCAGAACCATTTTACCAGTTAATAAAAACCATTTTACGAGTGAAAAACATGAGCCAACATTAAGTGCATGATCTCTATGGAGTAAGAATTTGACTAATTAGATAAAAAGAACATACCCTTTGTTGTTTTTCCTGTTTTCGTCTTTGTTTCTCTAGTTTTCGGTGAAGAATGACAAGTTTTTCTCTTTGTTCCGCCAGAATCTTGGCTTCTTCATCCCATGCCTTGAGACGCCTGTGCCTCGGACCTGAAACATCATGTATTATAAGCCATGACCACCACTAAATGACGTATGAACTGAGAGCAGTACTGAGGATATGATATGAACTATTACATTTAGTCATACAATCATTTGCACATAATTACGAAACTAAATTCATGATATTACCTTCCCCTTAAACCAATAACCTCTCTATAAAAAGATTTATGAATGATTCTCAGTTACTTACTCTCCTTGTCAGAGCTGCTTGACCTCGACCTTGACCTAGATCCTGACCTTGATCTGGACCTTGACCTTGACTTGGATCTTGACCTTGACCTAGATCTTGACCTACTACGACTTTTTGACCTACTTGAAGACCTGAATATTGAAATGAAAAAAATAATGCCTTTCCGTTTACTTAGAAATAATTTAGCTTGTGGATACTTTAGGCAATAAATGAAATTTAGTATTGGACACAACTTCATTGAAGAAAATCTAGATAGACATTTGAGGGGACAGGTAATGTACATTTACCTTATATATACTCAAAAATAAGGCATAAGTCTAGTGAATGTAAGTTTCTTTTTATATTAATTGAGATTTATATTATTTGGATGCTTAGTTCACCTACAGTAAGTAGGAATATGTTTACCTTTCAAAACATAAAATTTCAAGAACTTTATTTGAATCTTAATAGATACCTGTTACACTAAATCATTTTGTATTTCTTTTAATTATGATCTATTTTCCAAATGTTTGTTTACATTAAGAACAAACTTTTTTCAGCCGTCAAAAATCAGTGTTATCATTTGCTTTCTCACCTACAGTAAGTAGGAATATGTTTACCTTTCAAAACATAAAATTTCAAGAACTTTATTTGAATCTTAATAGATACCTGTTACACTAAATCATTTTGTATTTTAATTATGATCTATTTTCCAAATGTTTGTTTACATTAAGAACAAACTTTTTTCAGCCGTCAAAAATCAGTGTTATCATTTGCTTTCTCAATTGAAGATGTTTCATAAATGTTCTGTTGTTAGCATTTTTTTTTCACAAAGATTATGATTTAATCAGGGTTAGTTAATTATATACATTTCCGATTATCTAAATCTATTTAGTGCCTAACATTAAGTCACAGCAAAATGAGTTCCTATGCTATAACCTATTTTTAAACAAAACTAATAAACCAAGACAACTAATAAACCAACCAAGTGCTTGAAAGTAGTTCTTTCCTAGATAATATATGTGCAACATAAATTCTAAAATTTTATCCTATATTTAACCCTATATGCTTAACGAACAGGACTTTGCAACAAAAATTATGCACAATTTTAACAATAAGATATGCTATTGATATTACCTTAGCAATAACATTTTAACTCTTCTCGTACTAACTACATCTGTAGACGATTACTACTTGCTTCATAGACAATCTAATTTTTCTAAATTTAGTATTGTCAACTTCAAAAAGATAGCTTGTAAAAAGGGAACTGCCTTTATGAGTAGATGTCCAGCCAGCAGCTTAATCAATTTTATACTGGTAAGCTGTACTGGTAAGACAAAGTTTAAAACATTATCAGTAATTGATGTCGGGATCTCAGATTCTTTCGAAAATAACTTTGAAAATGGGAATGATTGTGCAAAATATTTGAAGGATAGTTGTTGATAATGTGCTGATTAACATTTCTCTATCAAATATCTTCTTAATTATACTTTTACCTGCAAGATTTCATCAAAATTGTCAGGCTGCTTTTGGCTGCTGTGAGCATTAATGGAATAAATGATACAGAATTTTTCCCATTGTTTGATACTGATATCTCTTATCATAGCAAGTGCCAAACGACCAAAACTTAATCCTCTATTGTTATTGTGAAGCAGCAATTTCATAGTGGGATTTGGACAGAGGGATTGCTTCAGGAGAGAGGGTGCAAAATGTTAGAGGGAAATGCCAGGATGACACTCTTCTCCTACATTCTCTTTACTAAGGGTCCAGCAGCAGTGGTTTATCTTACTAACTCAAGGGGCAGCCCTGATGGCCTAGTGGTCTAAAGTGTTGCCACTGGCTGGTTGCTGTCTTTCACCACTGTCTGAGTTTGAATCATGTGGGGCATGTGAGAAAGTTGCCAGCGACTTGGGCTTAAAGGCAGTGGATTTCACCGGGTAACTCGGTTTCTTCAACCTCTTACAACTGGCTTGTGACAACTATGCCTCAGTGAGGCAGAAAAAGTGAAGATAAATGAAATTCTAACTGATTTGGATGAAAAGAGGGGTAGTGAAATGTGCATTTAAATGATAGCACTTACAGAGTAGGGAAAATTGTAGTCATACCATGACCGATATTACACTAAAATTCATTACTACTACTATATAGTACATATATACAGCTAAAGAGTAAGTATGATTATTTTGCCTAAGAACACATACCTACTACGATGAGCTGTTGCAGTTGGCTGAGAACGAGGAGTTGGAAAAATCTCTATGTTCGGGCTAAAACATGCAAACAAACACAACAAACAATATGCAATGCAGCAAACACACACAAGAATACAAATAAAACGTGAAAACAATTAAGAATATTAGAAATCTAAAGAATATTTTAAAACAAAAAAAAAACAAAAAAAAGAAGCACATTCCTCAATTTTGAAAAAAATATGAACATAAGAAATCTCAATTGAATTTCTTTTTAAATCAATAAATAAATAAAGGTAAATGAAGAAAAACACATTCCTCAATCCAAGCATGTTTTCATTGTTTTTATCAAATTGATAATAAAAGTGATCAAGGGCTTAGCAAGAACCCTATTTGCATCTGGAGTGCAAACAGTCTCTGACAACTATGAAAAAAACTCATTCATTAAATGATATTTGAACAAATATTAGATGAGGGTTTATAAAATCCAACAGGATAACATTTCTCAGTCAATTTCTTCCTGAAATGATACTCTGATACCCTGTGATCTTCGCATATGTGTCAAATTATGTGTAGGTTCCAGATTAAAATGTAATGACCCCTTTACATTTCGAGGACAATTTGCAGACAACAAATGCTGAGAGAATGAAGTGGTTGATGTGATGTTGTGTGTTTTTTACCTGTCCTCGTCTTCCTTCGATACGTCTTTGATGTAGCGGCAATCGAAGGTGAACCTGGCTTTGCTGATCTTGACCAGGTGGTTACGCAGTGACGTCGCCTGCAAGAAAACACAACCTCTTATTCTACTGCACCCCTATAGGATTTATAGGTTGATTGAGAACATTATAAGTATTCATAATGATAATGATGATAATAATAATAATGATCATGCTAAAGATGATGGTGATTATGATGGTAACGTTTATAATATTGATAATAATAAATGAAATGATAATGAAGACGATGATGATGATGATAGTAATAATATAGTAATAATAATAATAATAATAATAATAATAATAATAATAATAATAATAATAATAATAATAATAATAATAATAATAAAAATAGATAATAAAAAAAATAAAAAAATAAAAATGATAATAATAATAATAACACTGGCAAGGAATAAATTGAAAGCAGACCTGTGTCTTTTGTGTCTTACCTGTTGTCCGGTGTACATGACAATGGTGTAGAACTTGGCCTGATCCTGTATGCGTTTGGGAGTCATCTGTACAATGGCAGGAACGTAGCACTCCTGTTTACTCTCAGCGTGCACCACTCTGGCCAGCACATAATCACCCACCTGTAAGAAATCACATAATCAGAGACACTGATCTCTTTATTTTTGTGGTCATTCGTCCTAATTTGGAAAATGATGTATGCTTTTTTGTAAATTTTCCTCATGTAATGGAAGAGTGGGGGGTTGTTAGAGTAAACACCCCAGCATTCTTCTATGTCTGGAGCTGTGGGCCTGGTTGCATAAACCATCTAAATGTTGCATAAAACATCTAAAGGCCAAGGATTTGCTATTCAAAATTAACAAAATCTTGGTCTTTACTGAAAACCTGAGAGATTCTCAACCCTTGTGCTGCTGATGACTAATTTGGTCATTACAAAATGATGCAAAAAAAAGCTGGAAAATGAATGAAACCCTGGCACTTCGGTACTCATCGATAGTACTCTGCCAAAGCTTTCCAGGGTTGAAAAGACTTTCAAAATGTTCTGCGATCTTGTGCCTTTGATAAAAGTAAATCAGAAGGGATAACCTTATGATGATTTAAACAGGAGGGCTGTGAGTATATCTTACCCTGAGTGGGGGTCTTGCGATGGCCCCTGATATGGGCATGATGAAGCGTGTGGGTACAGTGGACTGCCCGCTCTCGTGGTACTCCACCAGGGCATGGCGGGCATCGGTACACTTGATTACAAAACCTGCAACATATAAAACACCTGTTAGAACTTGCCATATCAAACAAACACACAAAGGAAACAAAATACAAATCAGAACAAACCACAAAAATACTAAAAAATATAAAAAATACAAAAAATACAAAAAAATGATAAAAAAAAACAAAAAAAACTGGAATTCTTACCTTACCATATCAAACTGACTAAGAAAACAAAGATATCACTACTTTCCAAACAACAATGTATATCAAACAAAAAAACAACAAACAAGTACAACAGTGGCTGACTTCAAGTACGGTGTTTACACAGATGTTAACATTACTGTTAGTGTTCATTCAAGTTGCATGTTACCACCCCTGGTATATGTTTATTTCATTTTCATTATTATCATTATTATTATAATTATTTCTTTTTTTTTTGAGGGGGGGGGGGGGGGGTGGGTGGGTATTATCTGTTGACTCACCAGGGTAGTAGAGACCATCCTCCTCAGATCTTGCGATGACATTCTGACCTCTGAGAGAGTCCAGCACCCTCTTGACCTTCTTCTGGGTTGTAGGTGCACCTCCTCCTCCCCCTGCCACGGCGGTGGCGCCCTCTTTATCACTCCCCGCACTCTTATTGGAACGTGCGCTACCCAGACCCTGCAGAGTCAAAAGAAATTGCAATTTGAGTATAATGGGGCTGATAGATTTGACAAATTCACCACTCTGGCAAATTTACACCATGCACATTAGGCAAGACCATCTCAATTGTCTTAGAGATTGTATTGCTTTCTGTAATATGTCTTATTGGAATAGAACAGCCTACAGATTGATAAAAATGCATTAGTGATATGGGGCAGATAGATAGATTTCACAGATTCACAGCTCTTGCCCATTCATAGCATACACAGTAGGTTAGACCAATTCCACTGTCTTACAGAGTTTATTGCAACCTATAAATGTATCTTTCTTATCTGAACGAGTGCTCCCCAGACATATATTGTAAAAAGGCAATATTTGGGGGCAGATCCAGGATTTCTGTGGTGTTGTTTTTTTCTGCATGAGGGGGTTTCCTTTGAGAGAGAATTTGAACTACCACATGGATTTTGGCCAATAATCCCCAATACAAGTTGGCATCAGATGTTTGTGGGTAATATTTCAATTTGGATTCACAAGGGTTAACATTTAAACTTGAATGAATAGTCGATGAAGATCAATCCTATGATAACTATAATACCCAAAATGAAAAGGCCAAAATGATCAAAATTGTTCAAATAGCCAAAAATTCCAGTTGTGTAAATTTTTCTTGTTTTGCACTTTTCACAATTAGCATCCATTTGCTCTGGGTTATAAATTTCTAGTTTGAAAAACATTGTGGATAATTAATCAATAACACTTTTGATATTTGGAATAAATTACCCACCAGAAAGGCGTATAAAACAATAGCATGATAAAGACTCAATATACTTGTGCGTGCTCAGGAATAAATTAAGGTCCAAAAATTAATAGAGATATGAATAAAGAAGGTAACTCCTTAGATCAAAGTGGCTACATTTATCATATGATAAATTTCCTAGGAAACTCTCAGACTTTCCCAAAACCATAGGAATTTCCCGGTATTCTAAGCTCCATTGTTCAAGGGCAAACTAGGATGACTTTCACTTCAAAAATGACGTTCACAAAAAAGAGAACAAAGAGAAATGATCATGCAACAAATATCAGATTTTAAAATTAATTTAGGGAAAACTCTTTCTATAAAAATATCAAATACCCAACTGGTTAGGAGCTCTATAGAGATATGTCAAAAAAAGTTACCTAATTTCTACAAAAAGGAAAGGACACTTTTACATGCTTTGGTAAAATTGTGAATAAAATGCTACATGGTTTGCAAAGTAGAGGAACTAAGAAACATGCACCATAGAAACTAAAATAACTAGAAAGAGTAGCAATAGGAAATAACAAACACTCAGAGAGAATGCTAAAGTTTACATACACTCTCTATATGAGTACATTGCTATTACTTTCTTTCAATGAATCATTAAAAGAATGAAATTTACAAATTTATTTACAGGTGAGTTTTTTGTCTGCATTTTTCTGAACATATCTCTCCTTGAAATGTTTTTCTAAAGATGTATTTGTCAGGAAAATATCACGAAAATGATCAGGCACATTTGGAATTTCCTGCAGCCAGGAATAGATTTGGAAACTTTGAACATAACTCTCCAAAAAGAGTTATGTTACCCTATTTTAGTGCAATTTCCACTGCATCTGAAATGTTGTTAATGAATTTTGTCATGAATGTTATAGTCATTTTATCTCTTTATCACGACTTGCCATTTTTTCTCACACAAGGTCAATCTACAAATCTCCTGGAAGTATTACATGTGAAATTGTGAGAAATTCTAAAAGGTATTTCCAAAAGTATCATAGATCCAGATAATACTCTTTTGTGCAACTCCAAGTATGAAAGGGTTAAGTCAGCCAAGTTTTCATAGCACTTTCACCTAGTTTATTGAAGTTAACCCATTAATGCTCAGTTGCCAAAAAACAGCCTGATAATTTCTGTGAAATCTTGCAGGCAAAGGCATATTTGGGAAAAGATGCAATGGAGAAATGTTAACCAAAGCACTAGCGACATCTCTGCATGAAATATTTTGTAAAATTACCGTATTGTAAATTTCTAATCTATTCATCAAAAGTGATGACAATTTCTGGAGGAACTCTTAAGCATGGATAGGTTTACCAAGGACTGATACAGAAAAATCTCTAGGTTTACTATGAAAGTTATGGACTAAATGCTATGAGAAAACAATAGCACCAAGCACATTTCTAGACCTAACATTACAGACTATTACCACAACCTACCTCAAAATGTACCATCCTTTTCTTCTGAAAAAATGAGTATTGGAAAATTCCTGTTTGAGCTTTGGCCACATTAAAAAAATGATATGTCATTTTAATCACTAAACTATAAAATATTGATGGAGCCTAATTTCTCATAATAAAAAGCAGCAAAAACAAGGGTAGCAATTGATGCTTTTGTTGAAAGAAAAGGAATTTTCAGAAAATATTTGGAGGAGAAATGTTGATTGAACTCCAACCCACAACTAACCTTCAAATATTTTTTGAATATTTGATCAACTTCAAAGTTATTTTCAAAAGTATCAAAGCTCCAGACGACTCTTGTTGAGGAAGTCTCCAGGCATGAAAGAGTTAAGCATTAACCCATCCACATCAGGAGTGCACACATGGTCTGGCACATACAGCAATATCTTGATAACAAAGCAATATTCAAAAAAATATTTGACTGAAATTTGTCATTTAAAATAGGTTTAATAGTTCCTCTTCAAACCTTTTTCAAATAATGCTTTTATCGATGATTTATGTTAAAAGTTGTCAGTTTGTGTATGTGCTTCAGATGCAATGGGTTATCAAATGTTTTGATTTTGCATGTATTTGTGTGTATGTCAGACAGAAAACAGATAATATGCATGAACAAATACCAGTGTAACATTTAGCCCATTAACCCATTAAGAATTCCTCCAGATATCATCGTCTGGATCTAAGATACTTTTGACTACAATTTTGGAATTGAGAATGATTTTATAAAAGGCTTGAAGGAGAGTTGTTGGTAATGTCCTAGAGAAAATTTCTACATCAAATATTTTCTTTACTATGCTTTTGCCTGCTATATCATATCAAAATTGTCTGGCTGCCTTTGGCTGCTGTAAGCATTCATGGGTTAACGTCTGTAGCACCAAAATGTCTTGATATAGATATACCGGTTATATGATATATTTTAATTTACTAAAAAAACCAGTTACTATTGAAAATATTTGGAGAAATGCAGTTGAAGTGAAAACCGTTAACCACTTCTTGGGCTATAGAGTATTCTTGCTTATTGTCTTGTACATTTTAACATGTTTTAGGAAAGGGTATAGTATCTAATAGCAATACACTCAAGCATTGTCCCATTGATCAGTGATTCAACTTTCTCTTTTGTGCTGCAGAAATAATAACCTTCCCAGAAAGTTAGCCAACCAGTGTAGTGCTGTCAATGGCCTATAGAGGGCACCATATGGTCCCATATCAAGTGCTTTCTGGTATACTCAAAACTAGTTTGTTGCCACCATGTGAGGAAAATATGAACAAACATGACCAATTGAAGTACTTGTAATCAGGTCACAGGTCAAATTAATTTAGTACTACCAAACTAGCAACTTTTGTGGTGCAAGGCCAGTAAAGCCTTTCAGAAAATATCTGGATGTACTTTATTGAAAACAGATTTGATTAAATATGTGTATTCAATCAGTTGTTATTGTTTAAAACATCTGTTGCATGTCGACCTCCAAAATTGCTGTGCTCCAGGATGAACGGTCTGTTATCCAGAAATTCAATACTTGGACATCCTTGGAATATAAAGAGCCCTCTAACAGCCTATATTCTTGGCGAGAATCTCCCAAACTTGTAGCTTGCTACTTTAGCTCTTTCAGGTAAGTATTCTTGTCTTGATCTTTCCTTTCTTATCACTTGTAGAAGGTCAAGAGGTCAAGAAATCTATTTTCCAATTCTGAGTTGACCAATGAGAGGGCAAATAAAAAACCATAGAAACGACATATTTTTATGTATTTTTGCTTAAATCTTTATTGCCTTAAACTGATATGTATTCATCACAGAAAAGAAAGAAAGTTAAACTATTCATAACCAAAGTAAGATGACATTCCTCTTTGAGGAATATTTTCTAGTAATAGTAGCACTTAGAAAATGTATCAACCAATATGAACTGATATCTTAACTCATATATTTCTGAGTTGTACACATGATCTGACAAAGTCAGACTATCCCTCATTAAACCATTGATGCTCACAGCACCAAAACAGCCTGACAATTTGGGTGAAACCTTTAAGGTGAAAGCATAGTTGAGAACATATTTGAAGGGGAAATGTTAATCAATATATTACTAACAACTCTCCTTCAAATATTCTGTAAAATAATTCTGATTTTTCAAGTTACTGTGAAAACATTTATTGATCCAGACAACATTTTCTTGAGGAATTTTCAAGCATCAATGGGTTAAGGTGGGTCCAGCACTTAGGACATTAGCTAGCATTTTCGTCATTTATAGCTTGTAGGGGATTGTAACACCCAGTAAACTATATATTTTCTAAAAGAAGAGCTTTCTAGCTACATCTCAGTGCTATTTTGATTTGTCTATTCTTAGATGTCAGAGTTTTATTGAGAAAAATGTAAAATGTTATTTTTCCAATTAAATCACCTTCAGCCCGGAGCAGCGGGACAGAACGCCAATTTAACTTGGATGGATTACAAGTTCATACATGTACCTAGAAAAGGGTGTCTTGGATTTTTTTTTTGCATTATTGTGGCAAATATTTAGTGTCAAAGCCAGGTGGGTGTGGTCTTTCCAGAGAAATGAGTTAATTTCCCTCATATCTCGCGAAGTGGGCGTCCTATTGAAAATCCAAGACACCTTTTTCTAGGTTCATAAATGAACTTATAATCCATCCAAGTTAAGTTGGCGTTCTGACCCGCTGCTGTGGGCGGAAAGTGATTTAATTGAAAAAATAACATATTACATTTTTTATAATAAAACTCTGACATTTAAGAAAAGCTAAATCAAAGTAGCATTAAGAGGTAGCATAAAAGGTCTCCTTTCAGAAAATATATAGTTTACTGGGTGTTACAATCACCTACAAGCTGTAAATGAAGAAAATGCTAGCTAATGTCGGAAATGTCCTAAGTGCTGGACCCACCTTAAAAGACATTTGGAGGAGAAATATTTGACAGAACATCCTTTTTTCATGTTGGGTTTTATCATGCTTTCTCAATTGCTTATCATAAAGGAGTATATTCAATGAGTTTAAGTTTGTCAGGCCATGTGTCTACAGCAAATGAGTTACATGTTAAAATTACACAATCAGCAGGTTTTTGTGTAAGTAATCTTCAGTCTCGTTTTGTGAACTAATTTTTCCATAAATTTCAAATTTCAAGAGTTTCTTTCCTCAGACAACCTGGGCACCGATAGGTTAAAAAGACAAATAATCTTTAGCTACAAAAATACCGGATTAAAAGGGTTTAGTAACTTTGTCTTATGTTTTGTTTAACCTTAAATGTTCAAAAATTGGGGATGTCTATTGAAAACCCTTGAAATTTGCAGGATAGTACATTCAATTGAAAATGTGACAACTTTAACCCCAGGGACATCTACTGTAAAAACAATGAATATTAGTATCACATACTTCATCAGGACATTCTGCTAGGAGCATATGATTTTGTGTGTGAAATAGAATAATATTACTTATGTTAAAAATGATGAACATCTACCGCACAAAAATATTTAATATCACAGTTTTATCTCGGCAAGAAAATGAGAAGTTGAGCATAAAATGGAATAATATATTGATGCTAAAATGATGAACATCTACCTTAGAAACCAATGAATAGCACATAACTGAGTCATATACATGATAAAGAACGGATTAAATGGTGCTTAAAATGGATAAATATACTGATGTTTAAAATGAGGGACATCTACTTCACGAAAACAATGAATATCACAGTCTTATCTGGAAATCCAGGAACAATATCACTTCTTTTGTTACATGATCATTATTGGATTACAAGGAAAGCAAGCTCTATACATATCCTCTCATATTTACAATATAGTATAACATATTTCCCCTATTTGCACCTGAAGTTCACGTAACACATGGTTGCAAATTTTTAACCCTTATGCTGCTGGTGGCTAATTTTGCCAATACAAAATGATGAAAAAACCCTTAAAAATGACTGAAACCCTGGCATAAGGGTACTTATCTGAGAGAACTCAGTGAGAGCTATCCAATGAGCACCAACATGACTGGGTTCAGATGGTCTTCTTCTTTGCGTCATTGTGCTTTGGACAAAAGTAACCTTAGCAACTCTTCATATAATGTAAAATCTGGAATTTCTTTGAAAAGCCCAACTAGAGCAATGACTTTTAGTCAAAGACTTCTTTCTCAATATATTTCTTTGTTCTGATGATATGTCCAAATGTGCCAGACCATGTGTATGCTCCATATGTAAATGGGTTAAACTACTCATGCCTAGAGATTACCTTTACAAATGTTATCTAAAATATCATACCTAGGAATTGAAAAAGAACCAATCACACAATATTGGAGAGAGAGGGAGATAGAAGGAATTATTAATTGGACTGCTTTTCCTTATTGCTCTGCGCTGCCCAGAAATATATCGATAAGACAATTGAAACAACTTTGGATGCTAAAGGCATGAATGGGTCATTTCAAGAGTTCAACAAATACGCCAGTTTGAAATAAAGAAAATACCACAATAATATGCATTTAATATGTTTCTGACCCCTTGGACTTTCTTAGAATAAACGTATGTATCCTTCATGAAATATTTCTATTGTTATGCAGTGTCAAATGTCGGTTTGTTTCCAATATATTGACATTATGTTGCAAGATTGAACCAAACATATACATTCTTGGTATGATGATAATGAATTTGACAATACTTGGGCAGGCATCGAATCCAACCGTTAGAATCAGAATTTATGTACATTTTTTTCAGAAGATAATTTGACATGGAAGATATATCCAAAAATAGTGAGGTCCTTTTGGGGCACTTTTTGGTATAAAAATTGTTTTGTTTTGCACATGCTTGCAAATGTCATGGTCATGGCAGACACAAACTGACATGACACTGCTAACAGACAATGAACACAAAATGCCACGAAATAGTTTTTTTTAACCCTTTTGCATCTAGAGTGTGCAAAGGTTGGTAAACTCTGAAGATAACTCGTCAACATGAGTAAAATTTAATAAATGCTTGAAAAGAGATCTTTTAACCCATTATAAACAACAACTTCCAGGCAAATATTTCTGGGATATTACTTTGGAATCAAGATACTTTTTTTGTATATATATGAAACCATGTGTTAAGTGTACTTCCCAGGTATTAAAGGCTTAAGAATACTACTAAGCATGAACAGTTCATTTCTTTTTATAAAAATCTGCAAGGTACAACATACAATGAACTCATAGAGCAGTTATACAGAGTTCTCATGAACACATTCAGACTTCAGTTTTACTGAAAAATGTCATATGAATGCCCTAATTGTTTTGAAAATAAACCAGGAATAAAGAATTAATTTGGAATGCATATTAACAGGAGAAATGATGGCCGGGTGTAATTAACCTTTAAAACAAGACACTAGTAACATTTTCATTAGTAACTTAACATACATCAGAAATAAAACTTAAAAGATCACATATGCTCACATTCCTGCAAATGACTAGTTACATTATGTACTACCCTGCAACCCACACTCCTCTCAAATACAATGGGGAAACTATAGTATTGGTTCTCAAGGGGTGCTCTGTCACTTTGAGGAATAACTAAGAACATATGTTATACATTGTCATTCGCAATTATTTACATACATACTATTTTTCAAAATCAATTAATCCAAAAGTTATTGGAAAAAAATTGAAATTGATTTTTAGCCAAAGATAATCTCTTTGCCTAGTGACTGAAATATTGTTAAACCAAAAATAAAGATAAGAAAAAGTAAATAGATTTTAATCCATTGGCAATCTTTTTGCCTTCTGACTGCCCTCCTTGTAGCCAACAATAGCAGCACTCCCATTGCTAACAATATAGAATCTGGCAGCTCTAGCAGTCCACTTATATCATTTTGCATTTAGTTCTATTGTTTTCTTATGTTTTGGATCTAGGGTGCGTGGGTGCAACTCTAAGTGCAGGTATAGGGTAGAGTACAGCAAGGGTATAGTTATTCAAACAGGGTGTTAGCCAGGATGCAGGAACTGGGTGCCCAAATTGGTAAAATCATGTAAAACCTTTTGAGTGGCCAATTTTCAAGGGAGCAGCTCTACGGGAGACCACAATTACGTAATTGAATATTCAGATGACAACCATTAACATAAATATATTTATTGAGAAAAGGCATGATATTGATATGTCATGGGTATAATACTGTGGTGAAGATTTTCAATCATTTGCTTGAAATTGACATTATAAGGAATTCATCACAAATTGGGTTATCCTGATGTGTACTTTTTTAAGGGTTAAAGTATCCAAATGATGGCCAGACACCCTGCTGGCTAAATTCAAATCACAGCAAAAGAATGAAAACATTGGGTGGGTGGCCCATTTACATTTGTAACACACACATGGTCCGACAACATTGATCATCACTCGTCAAAATTAGAAATAACTAAAAATATATATGAGGGATTGCTAAATCCGACAGGATCTCTCAGACAGACATTTCTCAAAACATTGCTTTCTCATCAAGATATCTTCACATGCATCAGACTATATGTAAGCTTCAAATATGGAAATAGGTTAATAAATTCTACATGCCCAATCCAGAGGGCACTTACATAGTAACCTATTACCACAAACACTTGGCTCCTAATTCATGGCAAATGTTGAGTTTAAAAGCTATATCACTGCATAGGTCATCAAATTGTGTAGGGTCTATACCTTTTCAAACATTTTCATTGCTTTTTAAATTCTTGTTGCTAACAGAATTGAGACATACATTTATCCACTAGTTTGGTCTCAATCAATACTGTTCCAGATCATAACATGTAGTAGATATGATATCAAATGACACACAGCTCATATCCAACCCATCCATGCCTGCACTGTTGCAAAACATCCCTATCATAACAAGTGCCAGAACTAAAGATACAGGGGGCACTGTGATAGTTATAGTCAACTTACAATTCAACACCTATCCTGCCAAAAGCATCTCCAATTGTGTTATTGCTATTTTCTTTCAATTGCTTTCAGTCATAGTTTTCAAATATACAATATAAGACAAATTCATCAATTGCATAACTGCCACTGTTACCCTGGAGCTTTGCATATACCTATTACTGCAACATAAATTCAACTTAAGATAAGCAGACTCACAATTGCGACCAATTTCAGTAATATCTTTCAGGTAAAAGCATATTTAGGTAAATATTTGGAGGTGAAATGTTGTATTGCTGTATTGCTTGCATATCCTACATTCCTACATGGTGATTACATATATGCTGTTTCCACTAAATCATATTCATAATAGATACACAATACACATATACAAAAAGACCCAATTATTTAGGTGAATATATCTGAAAATATCTTCAGATATTTTGTAAGTTCCTACTTTATGCCTAGGTATCTTTACTGTAAATGCATTACAGGTCCAGAAGACAGTTTATTAGGGAGTTTCCCCACATGAATAGGTAAGCCATTCACACACATGGCCTGACACATATGGAAATGAATAAAATTGAGAACAAAGCAATATCATGAAAAATAAGTGAGTAAAAGCTTTTTTTCCTCTTTTCTTTAACAACCCCTTGTATGTTTGTATGCAAATGATTAATGTTTTAGTATGTAACATATATATATATATAGATATGTTTGTTTGCAAATGGTCAATGCTGTGTAAGTATATAATGTATATATAGGTATGTCTGTTTATGAATGGTAAATGTTGTGTAAGTATATTACATATATATATAGATATGTTTGTTTGCAAATGGTCAATTTTGTGTAAGTATATAATGTATATATAGATGTGTTTGTTTATGAATGGTCAATGTTGTGTCAGCATATAATGTATTTACAGGTATTTTTGTATGCAAGTTGTCAGAAGCATTATGTTGGTATTGCGTAGTATCAGAACAGTATTCTTTCCAGGATGGGGAATCTTTTTCTAAGAAGGAACCTGCAGGTTATACTTCTGAAAACAAACTAAAATGGGCAAAATTGTACATTGCTAAGGTTTGAAGTGTACAATTTGCACAAAGCTCTTCATTATCTTTCAGTTTTTTTTTATATCCGTATAACTATTTTCATTTTTTCTGAAATTGGAATTTTTACTAACAAATACAACTTATTTTTTATTTATCATTTATAATTTATTTTAAACAACCAGGGCCTCCATGGGTATATTTTCTGCAATGAGCAATACATTTCTGTGAAATCAAAGACTCTGAGGTGGATGCTTACACTTTACAAGTAATAAGCAAATTAAGACATGCATTTCAACATAGTTCCTAGGACTATGTCTGCAAAGTGTGTGTTAGGAGAAGACAAGTGTAAGGAGAAAAGAAAAAAACAACCAATTTTAACCCATTCATGCCTGTAGCTGACAAAAAAGGATGTACCGTTTTGCTGATATCTTTTTTACTTGTCCAGGTTGCTCTGCATAGAGTTAATTTCAGGTTCTTTGAGTGTGGAGTGAAGTATTTTTTTTCATAAATCTTGAATATTTCTTCATTCAAAAGATATTAATGTTTGTCAAACCAGCAGAGCATTAGTTGAGTTAAAAAGGAGAAACAAGCGAAGCAAAATGAGAGTCAACAGGAGAAATAAGAAGGGGCAGGAAGGGGGAAAGGGGGTGGACTGATGAATCCCAGAAAGGGATTAAATCCCGTATGGAATAAATTTCTGCGATGAATGGGAATTTACAGAACCATGTAGAGACAGGGCTTTGCCAGAAGTGCGGGAACCATTTGAGCGAATGGAACCGGCTTTGTGCGAGTGCACTGAACCAGATTTATTTGAGGAACCAGACTTATGTGAACTGCGCGAGCTGCCAGATTTTTTTGAGGAATGCGAGTGAACAGAGCTTTTCTCCTCTTTATCCCCAACCCCATTCTCCTCCTCCTCCTTCTCCTTATCACCATCCCCATTATCATCATCATCAGATGATGATGACGAGGAGGAGCGGCCATTTTCCTCGCCATTTTCCTCCTTTGCGGCACTCAACAGCGAAGCGCGAAAACCACTGACCTCATAATCCCTGGCGCTCGATATGGCACTGGCCGCGTCCTCGTACGCATCCTCGTCGTCGGACTTCGTGTTGGCATTCTTGCCGACTTTCTGCAGATCGCGGGATTGTTGGAGGTATTTGTTTCCTAGCTCAAGTTCCTCCTCGAGCAGAGTTATGTCTCTCTCACGCAGCGGCCAGCCACAGCGGTCAAGCGCCTGCATCAATGCCAGCTTATTGTCAACAAACGACACCGGACCGTCAGTGTCAAACCTGAACACAAGAACCAAAGACAATGTTAACAATTCATCATTCTTCTCATCATCATTCCTATAATCATTATAATCATTATCATTATTATTACTATCATTATTATTATTATTATTATTATTTTTATTATCATTATTATCATAATTATCTTTATAATCATTATTATCATAATTAATACTATTATCAAGACAATATTATTATTATTATTATTATTATCAACATTACTATCATAATTATTATTTTTACGATCATTATTATCAATGATTATTATTATTATTATTATTATTATTATTATTATCATCATTACTATATCCTTTTTATAATTATAATTATTGCTTATTATTATTATTATTATTATTATCACTATTATTATCATTTTCATTATCATTATCAGCATCATAATTATTACAATTATCTTTCTTATTATCATCGACTTTACTATCATAGAATATATATTTGCTATACAATTAGAAACACTTACTGATCTCTTTCCTCCAAGGGCAAGGCATTCCATACTATTGTATTCAAACGTCTGAAATATATATATGAAATATAAATGTCTTCAGGTTCTACTGAACCACCACCTTAACCAACTGATGTTTGCAGTGTACACATGATCTGACACATTGGGGACATAATAACCATGCAACTTTTTGAGAAAAACTTGACTGCAAATTGATGTTACAGTAGGGTACAACAAAACCTCAGGCCTACCTACTACCCAACATTAACCACCTAAACTACAACATTATAGCTGATGATCATTACCCAATAAGGATTTCATATTAGCTAAATCAAAACTAAAATTACACATCCAATATTTATATAGGCCCCCAATTTATCAGGTTCCAGTGTATTCCAAAATTTGAGTGGACTTACTTTTTAATTTTTTCTAGAGCTTTTTCCAGCCTGCCCTGATAGGCCTCTAGGTCCACGCCGTTAGGGTTGACAAGCTTCACCTGTTTACGGTTCCCAGACGCATGAGCTATCGGCAGAATCTGGAAAAATGAAAAATCAAATGCAAATAAAATTAGAACAATGTAAAAACCATTTAATTAACTCATCCATGCCTGTAGCGCCCATCTGTGTGTTCCTGACTATTCTAGTGATATCTTTGTAACCAGAGCATGTTCTGGGAAATATTTGAGGAGAAAAATTGATCAGTATCTGACTCATATCTCTCTTTAAATATTTTGAGAATTTACGACTAATTCATAGGTTATTCATTTATTTTCCAAAGTATCATAGACCTAAATGACACTTGAAAGCTTGAATAAGTTAACACATTTATCTGGTGCATACTTGTGTTCTGACACAAATGGCATTATCTTGACCACCAAGCAATACTTAGAGATTTGTCCGAGAATTAATTAAGTAATTGATATAGTTTTTCAAGTGGGTTCATGGTTATATTTGAAATCATAGTATCTGCTACTAACCTCATCAAATACTTTTGAGAGTACATGTTTGTCGATGATGGGGACATATTTTGGCTTGTGTGGAATCATTGTGGGAGCTAGGGCATCTAGGATGGTCAACTTCTTGGCTGCCAGACCATGTACAGACAGCCACTTCTTAGATGACATGGTACTGAAAATATAAGATAAACCAAACATCAGAATCAAGGACAATGAATGAATAAATCACTGTTTACGTTACATAGATATTACAAAGTACCTTAAATTAGGTGTGATATTAATTGGTCACACTATATGTCCTTAAAAATGTGATAAGAAAGATAATCATAATCATTGCAATTATCAAAAGTATCATAACTATCATTAATATTGGTATTATTATTATTACTATTATTATTATTATCATTATTCTTATCATTATTATCATCATTATTATTATCATTATTATTATCATTATTATTGACAACTTACCCTGCCATCTTCTTCTTCCTTTTTGTTTTCTTTTTCTTTGTGACCTCATCTTCTACAATAATAAAGCATATGCATATAACCAACATTTGAAATCAGTGTGATGGAACATGCATGCTTTTTAAAATTTTATAGTGAAAGGGTTGCAGTACTACATAACTATAAATAAAATCAATAGAATTAGTTATCAGTATGAGATAAGTAGTTTATATCTAGCCCAATACATGACTATAAATGGTGTTTAAGGCAACGTTTATGCATATAAAATACATATATATTTATAAATATTCTTCTTCTTTGGTCTGTTTATACCTTACCTGAGTAAACTGCCTGTTGTCTCTGCCATTGTTTATCAAATATGTCCTTTGTTTCAGGTAGCAGCCACTCAGAGGGCGTAAATCTCCCGCTACTGTTCATGGTTCTCAGCAAGCTGGTCCTCGTGTGACCTGAAGAATTGTATATGAAATATATAAACAATACAGTACAATTTCAAATTAGAGCAGTGTGCCTTCTCGGAAAGTGGGCACGATTAGAGACAATAGACTGTGCTTTACTGGCACTAGTCAGTTATTTAGGGTCCTGACTATGTTGGTAATCATTCTTTATAACAAAAGTGTCTTTTGCAAAATATTTGGAGAATCAGATCTTATCCTATAACTTTTCTTCAAATATTCACTTTGCACTGAAGTTATTTGCAAAAGATGGCAATTTAAATCATTACGAAGAATTTTAAGTATGAATTATAGGATAAGTTTCCACCTCCACACTGGATACAAATGGTTTATTTTCAGAAGAAATTTAAGTATGAAAGGATTAAACATCAAGGTCATAGCTCCACTCTGAATGCAGATGGTAGTGATAGGTACCAGTTCTTTATAAGATACAAAAAAACAATATTGAATGGGAATAGGTATTGTAAAGAAAAAAATCAATATCATATGGTTTCATTAAGACTTATAATATAAATGAATTTTCATTTATTTTAATATAATATAAACATATATATAGTTGACTTAATTGCTTCCTGGACCTCTCCATATGAAGTCAAGTTTCCCAAGCTAACAGTGCTAAATTTCGCAAAATTTGGTTTCTGGTAGGCAGGCAGTATCGTTAGAAACATAGTATCATAAGGAAATAAGGTACACTACCGTATCGTTAAGATAATATCAATTCTATATTGCAAAAGTTGCCAATCCATTGCAAATGCTTTAAGAATGTACCAAAGAAGAGATGCCACTGACCTGCCACTAGGGGTTTTCTCCCACTCTGTGGTCGTGGGTAGCTGCTTGTGCGCGACCGTGATGATCTGGGGGTGCTGTGTGCCGACATTGGGCGATACCCTATGGCCGTAGAAGGACGGGGTGGTGGCGAGGGCATCGATGTGAACCCGGTTCCCGAAGACATGCTACTCCGGGCGCTCAGCTGAGTACTGCTTCTCGCGCTGATCTGTCCAGTGCTACGAGCACTTTTTGGCCGGTTGCCAACCCTGTACAATTCCGTTGGTGGGAGGGCTGGTACATTGGACGGTTTGTCTCTGCCAGAAAGTTTGTGGTCTCTGAAATCAACAAATCACACATGAGTTTATGAACATGTGTTGCAAAACTTTTACCCATTTATGCTTGCAGGTGCCTCCGTGCTCTGTTTTTGATATACCTCTCCAAGATAAGTATCTTTCGGAAAATATTTCAGGAAATATCTATCAAATCCAGCCAACAACTCCCCTTGAGAAAGTTTGTGAATTAATGATTTGTTACCAAGTTATTTTCAAGAGTATCAAAGAAGTAGACATCACCCATGGATTGCCACATTACTAGCACATAGCCACCATACATCATAGCAGAACCGCAGGTATGCCACAAGTCTGCCACTGTACAAATATGACATATTTGTCATAAAACGAACACACTATCCTTCAATTTATTTGTAAGATAATCCTCAAAAGCCAAATTATTTTCAAAAGTGTAATAGATTCAGACACCAATTTAGAGGAACTCTTGAGCATTGATGGGTTAACGGGTTAAGCATTTACCTGCTGCATTTCTTGAGGCCATCTTTACTCCATGCCAGCGCTGCACACTCGTCCCTCAGATTGGAGACCTTCTCCAGGTACTTGAGTCCTGTCTGCATCTCCTCCTTCAGCAGTCGAACATCTTCACTCTGAAACACATCACGCAAAACATCATAACACACTCGTCCCTCAGATTGGAGACCTTCTCAAGGTACTTGAGTCCTGTCTGCATCTCCTCCTTCAGCAGTCGAACATCTTCACTCTGAAACACATCACGCAAAACATCATAACACACTCGTCTCTCAGATTGGAGACCTTCTCCAGGTACTTGAGTCCTGTCTGCATCTCCTCCTTCAGCAGTCGAACATCTTCACTCTGAAACACGTCACGCAAAACATGATAACACACTCGTCTCTCAGATTGGAGACCTTCTCAAGGTACTTGAGTCCTGTCTGCATCTCCTCCTTCAGCAGTCGAACATCTTCACTCTGAAACACGTCACGCAAAACATGATAACACACTCGTCTCTCAGATTGGACACCTTCTCCAGGTACTTGAGTCCTGTCTGCATCTCCTCCTTCAGCAGTCGAACATCTTCACTCTGAAACACGTCACGCAAAACATGATAACACACTCGTCTCTCAGATTGGAGACCTTCTCAAGGTACTTGAGTCCTGTCTGCATCTCCTCCTTCAGCAGTCGAACATCTTCACTCTGAAACACGTCACGCAAAACATGATAACACACTCGTCTCTCAGATTGGACACCTTCTCCAGGTACTTGAGTCCTGTCTGCATCTCCTCCTTCAGCAGTCGAACATCTTCACTCTGAAACACGTCACGCAAAACATGATAACACACTCGTCTCTCAGATTGGAGACCTTCTCAAGGTACTTGAGTCCTGTCTGCATCTCCTCCTTCAGCAGTCGAACATCTTCACTCTGAAACACGTCACGCAAAACATGATAACACACTCGTCTCTCAGATTGGAGACCTTCTCAAGGTACTTGAGTCCTGTCTGCATCTCCTCCTTCAGCAGTCGAACATCTTCACTCTGAAACACGTCACGCAAAACATGATAACACACTCGTCTCTCAGATTGGACACCTTCTCCAGGTACTTGAGTCCTGTCTGCATCTCCTCCTTCAGCAGTCGAACATCTTCACTCTGAAACACGTCACGCAAAACATGATAACACACTCGTCTCTCAGATTGGAGACCTTCTCAAGGTACTTGAGTCCTGTCTGCATCTCCTCCTTCAGCAGTCGAACATCTTCACTCTGAAACACGTCACGCAAAACATGATAACACACTCGTCTCTCAGATTGGAGACCTTCTCAAGGTACTTGAGTCCTGTCTGCATCTCCTCCTTCAGCAGTCGAACATCTTCACTCTGAAACACGTCACGCAAAACATGATAACACACTCGTCTCTCAGATTGGAGACCTTCTCAAGGTACTTGAGTCCTGTCTGCATCTCCTCCTTCAGCAGTCGAACATCTTCACTCTGAAACACGTCACGCAAAACATGATAACACACTCGTCTCTCAGATTGGAGACCTTCTCAAGGTACTTGAGTCCTGTCTGCATCTCCTCCTTCAGCAGTCGAACATCTTCACTCTGAAACACGTCACGCAAAACATGATAACACACTCGTCTCTCAGATTGGACACCTTCTCCAGGTACTTGAGTCCTGTCTGCATCTCCTCCTTCAGCAGTCGAACATCTTCACTCTGAAACACGTCACGCAAAACATGATAACACACTCGTCTCTCAGATTGGAGACCTTCTCAAGGTACTTGAGTCCTGTCTGCATCTCCTCCTTCAGCAGTCGAACATCTTCACTCTGAAACACGTCACGCAAAACATGATAACACACTCGTCTCTCAGATTGGAGACCTTCTCAAGGTACTTGAGTCCTGTCTGCATCTCCTCCTTCAGCAGTCGAACATCTTCACTCTGAAACACGTCACGCAAAACATGATAACACACTCGTCTCTCAGATTGGAGACCTTCTCAAGGTACTTGAGTCCTGTCTGCATCTCCTCCTTCAGCAGTCGAACATCTTCACTCTGAAACACGTCACGCAAAACATGATAACACACTCGTCTCTCAGATTGGAGACCTTCTCAAGGTACTTGAGTCCTGTCTGCATCTCCTCCTTCAGCAGTCGAACATCTTCACTCTGAAACACGTCACGCAAAACATGATAACACACTCGTCTCTCAGATTGGACACCTTCTCAAGGTACTTGAGTCCTGTCTGCATCTCCTCCTTCAGCAGTCGAACATCTTCACTCTGAAACACGTCACGCAAAACATCATAACACACTCGTCTCTCAGATTGGACACCTTCTCCAGGTACTTGAGTCCTGTCTGCATCTCCTCCTTCAGCAGTCGAACATCTTCACTCTGAAACACGTCACGCAAAACATGATAATCCTTATGCTGCTGGCGGCTAATTTGGCCAATACAAAATGATGTAAAAAAAGGTGGAAAATGACTGAAATCCTGGCACATGGGTACTCCTCTGAGAGTTACATCGGCAAGAGCTATTCGCAAAACATGACAACATAGGAAAAGAGTGAAGTCCATGCAAACAGTGCTTTAAAAAAGTTTTTTCTACAAGTACTATCAACTAGACCTTCAGGCATGAATGGATTAAGAACAAAAACTTGTTTTGAATTGAAATGTACTTTTTTGCAATAAGATATCTAATTTACATTAAGTAGTTGTTTTTTACGACTGATATTCCTTCAGAAAAGGGGAATATTCTCTTTTAGTTCCTTATTAAGTGTAACCTCTGGACACTGGCAACTTTCTCGCATGCCCTGAGCCAGATAAGAATCCGGGTAGTGGTGAGAGACAAGGGGCAATCAGGAACAACACACTGAGCCTCCCGGCTATTGGGGCAGGCCCCTCATCTAAGGGTATATTCATTTTCATTCAACTTCTATTCTTAATAAAATACTGTATAACTGGTATTTTTACAGGTATTTAATTTTCGTGATTTTCACACTCTCCATGATAGCGCTAAAAATAACATCCTTAAAACAAATATCTATGTAGTAATAAACATAGAGTTTGAGTGCTTGAATTCATGAATTTAAAGTAGCACAAATACCAGTAGGATTGTAAAGCGGAATTTTCAGCACTCCAAATTAAAGCTGTATACAGTAGTAAAAAGCATAAAAGCCATACCTCCCATGCATCAGGTCCCTCGTTCTCCAGCCCGTCCTCAGAGTAATAGTGATAGCGCCCGCCGGTATCCTTGGCGAGTTGGCACAGGAACTGGTTAGCTTCGGCATCGTTACAGTTGAAAGATATAGTGTGGACGGGGATCGCTTGGCTCAGCAGTACCTGGGCAAGGATGGACTTGGGAGGCTGAAAGACAAGGAAAACATATTCAAATCAGTTGATATTTTTGTCAATGAATTTGAATTTGACAATGCTGGTGCATTTAAACACTCTACCACAAGGTCTAAGCCAGGATTTAAAAGTATACCATTCCAAAACAGCAATTCCAAAATTTCTGCCCGTACATATAAAGTCTTACTGCTTGAGTTTAATGTTTTTCCTTTTTGAGGAATTACATTGTAAGAGGTATCCTAAAACCGGACTCCAGCATACTTCCAAAAAAACAAACATTTCCTGTTAATCAGTATTTTGCATGATGTGTGATTTAGCTACTGATATGGTATTGAGTCCAACTTAAAAATCTTGATAT
>OZ012690.1:38985232-39003825 GCA_963942565.1 Maea johnstoni
TGTATCTATCTGAAACGGAAATACAAAAAATCAAGCATGATTATGTTATTATCATTAAAAATGTTAAAAATCAATTACAAGTTATTTTTGATTTCCTATAGAACACTGATTTTATATAAAATCAAGATGTCAAAAAAATCAATTGTTAGATTTTTGAAGTTTTCTCTTTAACAATGAATTTACCTAAAATCAATTAAGGTATCAAAAATCAATCATGAAAATTTTAATGATACTGTTTTGTTTTATCTGAAACTAAAATCAATCATTCATAAGGTATTTTGGATTTCCTCCAGAACACAATTTTCTAAAATCAAAATTCAAAATTCAATAATGAACTTTTTAATTTTCTTTCTAGACACTATTTTCCTGATATTATATGTTAGAAATTAGACATTAGAATTAGGATTACATGAAATTCCAAATTTAAATTTCCGAAATTCAAATAACCCCTAAGTTACCAGTCACCGGCCAGCACATTCATAATTGGGTTAAAACTAACAGTGTCATCTTGCCACAAGCCATAAATATCTGGGTATAAATGTCAACTGTCATCACTGTCCCCTGCCCTCATGCTGACCTTCAATTACTACTACAAATTGACTTTCTCACTTCCCTCCTCAGGCCATCCAGAGAAAAACACACAAACATCAATAAACTATTACCTAAAAATACCTAGTCACAAATTTCACATCATATTTTTTGTGAAATGTACATTTTGAAAAAAAAATACAGATATTTGTGGATTACAAGTCAGGAGAAGAGATATGTGATGGGAATTGCTAGTGATAGGGTTAATTGAGTTTAGTGGTATGTAAATGCCAGGGAGGGTTGTCTCCCTGGCTACACACAACACAGGCACGCATGGAGCCTCTGAGTCAGTAATGGGCAAGACTATCAATCTCTGGTCGTTAGGGTTAGAGTACTCAACTAGACCGTACAGTGATCAATAAAAATACACACTGCACTTTTTCTTCTAAAAGTAGCATAAATCCAGACAACAATTTCAGATCATCAGAAAATTCTTGATAGGTTTGGGTATGTAGTGTTTGAAGTAGCTTATGATGTTAATCTTTTTGACTCAGTTTTACCCATATCCTGCTTTTATTTGACTTATATAAGTTAGCCTATACAAAATATATATTGCCTGAAAGGTCATTTGCTGAGGAACACATTGAGGATCACTAGCGTACCCTCCCAGCAAGGTGTAAAATCTTTTGGTTCAAAAACATGAAAAAACATGCAGTGTTTTCAAACAGAGCTGCTAGATTTCAGAACTTTAAAAGTCAAAATTAAAAAGAACATTCCCTCAGAAATACTATTAGCTTTCTAATAATACCAAATTTCAAGCAAAGCAGGTAACATTTGATAACCAAAATGCTTGTTTGAAGGCATAATGTTTTGGTGAAATTCAATATGGAGAAAAGAGCTAAAAAGTTTCCTTTGTGTGTGCAAGCCTATGCGAGATTCTGAGATATGCTGTCTCTTACTCAGCTCGGTGATGGCCTATAGACAGTCAGAGTTGGGCTGATTCTGAGGATAAGGGTGAAGGCTTATAACTTTGTAAAAATCTCAACAAATAAACCCCATGAACCACCTTAAAATGAGTAGGGCAACACTATGCATCAACGTCACTACATCAAAAACATGATCTCCATCTGAAGTTGTTTACCTCATGCAACCTCATACCTGGACTAATTGGATTCTGCTAATTACAGGTGTATGTGTGAGTCATATGGAACAAAGGTGATATATACCTTTCATCTCAACTTTCCCATGGAATTTACCTTTGAGATCAAAGTAAGATTGTACAAAGAACTAAGGACTCATAAGCGAGTAGTCTAATGCAAAGAAGCACACTGCATGCTTGCTGTGTGTCACCTACGCATAATTTTCTCCAACCAAATATTGCTGAACTGGCACCAAAAATTGCTGTGCTCCAGAATGCATATACTTAAAGACACCTTCACATTCATAACTACCAGTGGAAAATCTATTGTTCAATAAATATTCAGTCCTAGAAAGTGATGTGGAGACTAATTTTCATCAGGGACAGATAATTAGATTAGATGCTTGTACTTAAAATGTAAAATCATAAAATCTGTGGCTGATATCTACACATTTCATCAGAGTGTTGACAAAAACCTTTAACCCACAACATCTGTAATTGCTAATTCTATTGTTCTCTAATTATGTATTGAGGGAGATTGAAGCAGAGACAGGTATTAATTAGGGCCAGATAATTAGGTGATATCGCAGGTATTTATCACCCAGTGCACAGATGGTCCATCGATTGCTTGTTCTGATGTCATTAATCTTCAAGGTAATTATAATCAGTGGCCGTGGCAACCAGTGCTCTCACTACTGCTGCTGCTTCTCATTGTTTCTGTCTCTATCACAGCAGTTAACCCATTCATGCCTGGAGACCTACTGTGTAACTGTTTTTTTTAAAGGTGTTTAATTTTCGCTATTCTTGCGCTCCCCATGACAGTGCCAAAATAACATCCTTCAAATAAATATTCCGCTTTGTATCTCCTTTGTATCTCGACTGCTTGACTACGCAAATTTAAAGTAGCACAAATACCCTCCAATAGGGCTGTAAAGCAAAGTTTTCAGCACTCTAGATTAAAGCCATATACAGTACATGACAAGTGTTGTCTGTACCTGTCATACTTTGGAATAAAGTATAAATTTACAAAATATCTAGAGGAGAGTTGTAAATAGATTTTTGGTGAACTTTTCTCCTACAAATATTTTCTGAAAATTGCTTTTCTTAGAGCAAAATCAGCAAAATAGTCTGGCGGTTTTGGCTGCCACAGGAATGGATGCAAGGGCTAACCTATTCATGCTTACCCCATTGGTGATTAAGCATTCCTGTAAAAATTGTACTCAGGAATTCTGATATAGTTATGACAATAAGTTTGGAATTGAGTTATTGAATTTACAAAATATTTGAAGGAGAGCTGTTGTTAATGTCCTGATTAACGTTTCTGTATCAAATATTTTCCTAGTTATGCTTTTCAGATTTCAATATTGTCAGTCTACTTTTGGCTGCAGCAAGCATCAATGGGTTAGCCTATTGCATAAGAGTAGACTAGGAGCTTGAAGTAAAGGGTATCTTTGGATAAAAAAAATGGAAAAAGTTTGTGGTATGTTATATATCACACATGTTTCAAAGTCTGTGATTAGTGGGGAGGGGGGGGGGGGGGGAGGGGGGGGGGGAGGGGCAACCAACTGTGGTACCAATTCCCTCCTCTAGGGAAGAATATATAAATACGGCAAGTGTGACTTACTTGCAATGAAGCGTATCTTTGGATCAAATATTGAAAAAAATTTGTGTTATGTCATATACCACATGTTTCAAAGCCTGTGATTGGTGGGAGCAACAACCTGTGGTACAAATCCACTTCTCTTAAGGGTTGAATATGTAAATATAACAAGTGTGAGTACTTACTTTGCGTGAAGGGTATCTTGGGGTCAGGTACCTCCGCTATGAGTGCCTGTATTTGCCCAAGAGTGCTGCGGGCCTCCTCCAGTTCCTCGAACAGCATGATGACATCTTCCCGCAGCCCCGCCCCCGCCGGGACACCACCATATGTCTTCTTCTTCAGCACGATGTTTGCGCGATTATTCACCTCGTTGACCGGCTCCCGCTCATACGAATCCATCTCCATGACAACAGCATACGCGTGAAACCTGATGGAGGTGTTTTTAAAAATGACAGAATATCTCAAATATGAATGCAATTCTCAACCCATTCATGCCTATATAGCAGCCAAAAAAGCCTCACTATAATGGTGACGTCTATCCCAAATGCTTCTTTCAGGTACGTCAAATCTAACAAACAACTTTGTACAGAGTACTGAGGAAGAATCTTTTGGGCCAATGCGTCTAATTATGGGTTAGGAAAACAACTACTTTTTTTTTAGAATTATGGTGCAACATACTGTGTTTTTTTTTATTAACATAGAACATGGGATGGACAGTGATACAAAAAGATGCTATTAGTATATTTGTGTCAATAAAAGATATTTGATTTGAGTAAGATATAGTAAAAATGTATTGTAGAGACTAGAAAATCTTTTCATTCAATGCGATTTTCCAAGACACATTTTTGCTATGAATATATCACCATAATAGTAAAGCCCATTGTGGCCCACTGTAGGCATTATTGGGTTAGGAATGCAATTATTTCTTCCTTCTTTTAACCCAGCTTGCTAGAATAACAAATTTCCACATGGATGGCCATAGGAAGATTAAACATGCAAAGAATTCATGCACCATTTCCTACATCACCATAGAAGCCTTGCATCTTTACTTCTTTATTTATTGGCTGGTGGAGATTACATAATCATGCATTTATAGGATTACATGAATGTGGGAACCACGCAGCAATGCATAACAATGTACAGATTAAGTGGAATTGATTGGATGTCTTATGCTGCACGTCTCATTATAAAAAATATATGTATATATTTATTTATATATGTGCATTTGTAATTATGCATGTCAACTATAACCATGGTTTACAATTGTTGGTTTTGTATAATTATTACGTGCAGTCAATAAACATACAATACAATACAATTGCACATATTAAATGAGGCAATAGCTGCAAACAAGTATACAATGATATAGTATGAATTTATAAGATGTTGGCATCATATATATCCCATTTCCATAAAACAAACATAATTTAAATAGAAAATGTAAAATCACAAAAACATGAAGATATTGCAATACTGATGTTTCTTACCTTCCCCCTGTTACTGATGCCAGTTCTTTCAGGAAAGAAATGGTACTGGTACTGGAGCAGTTATAAGACACAACATGTAGAGGAATACGGGCATTTCGCAACTGAAATTAAAGAGATCACTGGATTAGGCAAAACCAATTTGATTCATTGTCTTAAACATATTTTGTCTGCTGGGAAAGTGGTTCTTAAAAATGGAATTTAAGAAAATAGAAAAAATCTTTTTTTTGGATTCATAAGTTTTGAGTTTGTTTTTATTTCACTCAATCATTCAGCGGAAAAACTTTACAGAAGATTGGTGTAATAATTGTGATTTTATTCTTATCATCTTAAAAGAAAAGAAGCATATCAAAACATAGAAATAAATAAATGAAAACAAAACAAAACTATTAAACAACAAATCAAAAGCAAATAACAAAAAAATCAAGTAAGTATTTTCAATATTTTCCAACATTAGAATATAATGGAAGTTATTCAAAAAAGGAATTACAACCAGAACCCATCAAACAACCGAATGAATGAACAAACAATTTGAATTACAATGAAATATCTTTCAAAAGGTACTTTTTTCAGTGTGATATCAAAATAAGCATGCCATTTTGGTCTGATACAGGCTGAAATTAGTGCAGCCTTGTAGATTCCTTGGCTTATACAACCTTTAAACTAATCTAGAAACTTAAAAAAAATTAAAACATAAAGCAAAAAAAAAGCAAAAATGAGAAATGATTAAGCAATTGAAAAAATAAACATGTAGCAATGATCATTATTTTAAGCTACACACATGTTTACACATTTAGGCCCACAGTCCCTCCCAGAAATGTACCGTGGATGCCTGATTGATTCTTATGAGAATATCTAATATAAACAAAGAAAGAAAATGAAAATTGTGTGGAAGAAATTTTGTTGTTTGTTCTTTCTTGAAAATTAATGTTTTTCCTACAAGTAGTAACTAAATTATGATTCTAAAAGAAAAATATTCCCCTTAAAATTTGAATTTTGGGGTTTCTGGGAGGGAAGGGTTAAAACTATTGGTGTGCATCAGGAAAAGCAGGATATTTGTGATTATATTGCACAATCTCATGCCTACAGATGCATTCATGCACAGCGAACGTTAGCTTCAAGCTCATGCAGATGTGAACATTGTACATGCAATCAAGCTTTGTAATGAATAGTGTCTAGACTACTTCTGCAGCAAATGGGGGAGATCGCACTGATTGGTCTAGACTCAGACCAAGTCCCACTTTGCTCTGCTGTTGCTAAGCAACCTGGAGTCAGGAGTGACAAAACTGTGAACATCCATCATCATCAGAAGTGATATTTAATTCCAAGAACTTGATGGTCTGGATACGTTTTTTCGATGGCTATTCATTGGTTCAACCTCAAAAGCATAGTCTGTTTTCTGATGTTGTATTGCAGGGACAGTTGGGGGACCCATAATTAAGTTTAAAATATGGCTCCACTTAATGAAAATAACAACAAAATATGTACAATAATAAAAATTGTATATGTACAAGGTCTCGACTGTATGATAGTCCCTTTTTAGGTTCTCTGACCCTCTTTAAGATTATTTACCTCAGGATATGGCATCTAATACAAAAAGGCATAGGAAGTCATGTTTAAATCGCATATTTGGGTAATTTTCTAAATGTTTCCTGGAAAAAACAACAAATCCTCTTCAAAGATTTGTGAATTTATACTTTAATCATCTTAATCAATTGTCAAAAGTATAACAGATCCTGATGACAATTACCTGTCAATGGAACTCCTAACTAGTGTGAATGGGAGATAAGGAAACTTGTATGAGACTGACAATGAATAATCAATGTCAACTCGCCAGTTCTTGAGGAACAAATGGGTCATGAACTGATTGCCAAGAGGCATTGCCACTGATGGCTCACGGTCTCTCATACAGCCAGGCTCGAACCTGACCAGGGTGTGTGAGAAAGTTGCCAGTGACTTGGTGTTAGGCAGTGGATTTTGTATGGTACTCCAATCTCCTTCATTATTTAGAACTGCCAAGTCACAACCTTAGCAAAACACATGGCAGAAAAAATGATGATATGAAAATCTTAATTCCATATTGAGGATGAGTCTAACTGAGGGACGAAGGGGAATGTCACCAGTCTAAGCTTTATCCAATCTCTGAGCCGTGGAGTCAGAATGATGGGAAACATCGATTGGGGATGATAGATGACCCCTGCCATTTATAGCATGCATTTCTATCAATTCAATAAGCAGGCAAGCCATCTGACTACTGCTATCCATATCATATGAGTCCCCTTGACAGGAAGGCAGAAATCACAATTTAGCACAATTTAGAAAGAGATTTAGTTTTTTCTAAATTTGGTGAAGGTACAGAAACTATATACTAACTAATTCTTAGCTTACATGCAGTTAACTGACATTGTTTTGTGATTAACCCATTAATGCTCACAGTGGCCAAAAGCAGCCTTACAATTTTGCTGAAACATTGCAGGCTAAATCAGAGTTGGGAAAGTTTTTAAAGGAGACATGTTGATCAGAATATTAAAAACAACTCTCCTTCGATTATTTTGGTAAAATATACTTAATTCTCAAAAGTATCATGGGAATTTAATGGGTTAAACACACCAACATATAGTTATAACATGCGCAGATCTTGTATTGTGCAACCACTTAATCTTAAAAATCATTCCATTCTGCATTAAAGCAACAAAACAAGCACTTGCAAAACCACTCTATTCTAGGAGGCTATACACAGAACACTCATGTACCATTTCTTCCTGTAGTAGAGGGTTTAAACCATTATCATGAAATAAAGACAAGAAAGCATTACAAAGAAGCATAAAGTAAGAGAGTACAGTCGAGGCAACTAAAGGAAAAGGAAGAAATTATAAAGTGTCCACTAGGCCAAGATAACACTTTATACTAGGTGGTTAACTAATGCAAATCCATTACTTAACTAATTAATGTATATTTCATAGAGTAATTCCTGTTTGTTTACCTATATCAAAATTAGCCTAGTGCCAGTAAATAAGAAATGGCATGTTTTAGGTATGTTACATTTCCAGTTGAAGTTTCCAAAGAAAAGATTAAGGGACCTGGATTTTGACATTGAAAGAGTTTTAGTTTTTTTCTATATTTTATTAAGCATGAAACGTGGCTTATAAGCCTCACTTAATGTTGGAACAAACAAGGGTAGTCAAGGGTGGAATGTATATATATATATATATATATATATATATATATATATATATATATATATATATATATATATATATATATATATATATATATACAAATCCTGTTTAAACTTGACTAATTATTTTTTTCAAATGTTGATGTTTTAGCGCAATGTAACCATAACTTGCAACTTGGTATCAAGATGTAAGGTATTAACAGACAGATTGCCAGTAGAGGAAAGATCATAGGTTTAAAGAAGAAAACTCAAGTCAGTGAGAAGGATAGGTATGATAATCCTCGTTCAAGTGAAAGTGTGAATCTTTAAATAAAAATCCAGTCACTTCATCACCTTCACAATCAGAGGAGAGGCAGTGCAGATCTTAAAGACAATAGACAGGTGAGAACAATAGAAGAACAATGGAAGAACAATGGAAGAACAATACAGGTGATGAATAAATAACAGGGCAGGATTATCATATAGGTTAACTGCACAGCCAAAGTGTCTGGACTTAAGAACTACTGTGCATTGTAATATAACCCTCATTTGCATACTGTTAATGTTATGATATAACCATGCTGATTACATAATACAGGTTACTTAATGAGTAACCCTGTATACTCACAATACATATAAGATTGTTACTGTCTTGGGAGGGGTAGAGCTAAATACAGGAAATACTTGATATTACATAAAATAGGCAATTACTTGATAAATCAATTACTTAACTAATTAATTGAAAACAATAAATATAACCAAATACTTTACTTTCAATGCTTATTGGCCATTCCAAGCATGTGTCCCTATTCAGTCCAAAAGTTTTCAAAATGGCAGCAACCATTTCATATGCCTTTGGAGAGGACTATTATGCCAATATAATGTTTTACAGTACACTTTATAAAGTAGGTATTTTGAGAGTGTCTGAACAACAAACAAATTAAGACATAATCATTTCTTAATACTTATAAATAAACAGTCTTGATTATCATTTCCAAATTACCCATTAAAATGTGGTTCATATCTGCTTTTGAGGAACCTTGTTTATATTGATATTAACTTTTAATAGCTAGATTCCCTGAAAAGTATTTCTTTTTCAATATGAACATGCATTGAAAATAAATCTCTGTATACACAGCACTGAATGAATGTGAAGGATTGCTTCCTTTTGTAATGATCTTGGGGAATGCAACTATATGGAAACCATGACAAGAGAAGGAATTTTAGTTGGAAAGCATATTCAAGAGTAGACTTAGAGGGATTAGTTTGAGAGGATTTTTTAAAAGCCCTAACCTCTGTAAGACAGAATGACACTTTCAAGTCAGGAAACAAACTAGTCCAAATACCACTTTCATTTGAATATGCTTTATGTGGAAGTCTCTCTTAAAATGTCATATTTGTCTTTTTAACTTTTTGAAAAGAAAAAGAAACAGCATGATAATGTTTTATTTAACCATTCTGATGCTGAGGCTGTAACTTTCCTACAAGGAAAAAGAACGCAAAAGAAAAGTGAAAACCATCTATACCCTGCCATGATGGTATTCATTTGAAAGCTCTTGCTGAGTACTAACAAATGAGTACCCATGAGCCAGGGTTTCAGTTATTTTTCATATTTCTTTGCATTATTTTGTATCGAATTGGCCACCACCAACTAAAGAGTTAAGAATTTAAGAAGGTAACATACCTGAAACTGTAGAAATAACAGAATAGAGATAAGGCATTTTAAGGCACAAGTATTGAGAGTAAAAGAGTTTAGCTATATTTTTGGATGTGAGTTCAATACAGGATGTAATTTTGGATGAGTTAGGGATGCATTACAATTTGCATCCACCCAATGCCCATATGGGAAAATATATTCAGAGTGGTGGATAATTTCATTAGGTCTATTCCCTATTAAAATGTCAATTTGAGTATGAGAATATATGAAGTAAATGGAAATAAAATTGAAAGGGGTTAAAATGACAATGTCCAGGTATTTTGATAGGACCTCAGCATAAGAGAGTGGTGAATATGTAGAGAGTTCTCTATTATTGAGAGGATGGAGTGTTTTTCTTACCTTTTCTCTGAGGAGTTCTCTTGAGCCGTCACAGGCAGAGCCTTCTGTATAGAGAAACACTGCCTCCACCTAGGGAAAACGTCCAAAAAAACACAATTAGGCAAACTCTAATTGACTCCAGCTGTCAGGATCTGCCATTGGGAAAAAATATGGCCCACCAAAATGATAAGAAATACCAATTTGATACCCCCTCCTCTGTATAATAGTACTACACTTTCCTTATTGCATTCATCAGTGGAAATTGAGAGACTAATAACATGCAACAGGATGAAAATTCAACATTTAATTATATGACTGTTCTTTATTTTTGCACAGCAAAATTACGTGTTCTACAGTACAATGTCCCACTTACATTGCCTTTACTAAGAATGCCTATTAACCATACATTTGCCAACTTTTACTGATAAAATTGAATTCAGCAAAATCTTGAATTGTAAATTTTGTTAAGTTTTATGCACGACAAAATCGTGTGTTCTACAGAAGTCTGTTCCACTTACACTGCCATCCATCAATGCTGTAGTGACAGCCTCGCATGTTGCCGTCCGCGACACCGAGGCCAGCCTGTCCAGCCCCCACATCCAGTTAATGGCGCCCTCTATTGAGGCATCCGTGACAGACACAGCCTCTGGCTGGTACGACTCTATGTCCTCAGCCGCCCTGAAAGGGAAACGCACTCACAATTATAGCATATGATATATGTGGCTTGTATATGTTAATTAACCCTTCCAATGCTGAAGCAACTTTCGTCCAAAGCACAAGAATGCAAACATTTTTGAACACCATTTAAACCCTGTCATGTAAGTATTCATTGGATATCTCTAACTGAGTACTCTCAGATGAGTACCCATTTTCCAGAGTTTCAGTGATTTTTCAGGTTCTTTGAATCATTTTGTATTGGTCAAATTAGCCACCACCAGCATAAGGGTTAAATAGGCTGATATAATATAAATCTCTAATAAAGTCTTTAAAAATGTATTTGAAATTCAATAAAATTATTAACTCAACATAAAAAGCAGTATTACCTTATAAGGTTAAACTTGGCTAGTTGTGAGATCTGCTCCCGAAGCACCCTTTCCAAGCCTGCCCTGAACTGGTCAAACTGGTGTGGAGACATATTCACTATGTCCAGCACTATTGATATACAATGTTCCTCGACGACTCCGAAGATTCTCCTGCTCTCCGTGGTCAGCCACTCTAGGCGGCGCCGGTATAGCTGAATGGCCTGAACCAGGCGATGCTCAATCTGACGAAGCTTTTCTTTACCACATGTCACCTACATAATCAAATAGATATTCATACATATACATGCATATATATATACATGCATATATATATATATATATTAGAGCTGCACTCACCACTCACGAACTCGAGTGGCTCGAGCCCTGGGCCAAACTCGCCGAGCTCGAGCTGAAGTGTTCAAATCGTGAGCTTGTCTATGTTGGGATCACGAACGTTACAGAGAGCACCTAACACATACCATAAACATACATAACTGCTTATCGCGGTCATGTCTTCTTTACAATCTCCAATGTATACATTCAAGCGGTGTTGAGTGTTATTCTGACCTTTGTACCTCGTCAGCACGTTTTAAAATTGAAAAATTGAATGAACATGGCAATTATAAATAAATAGCCGCCAATAAATATTTATTTCTTAATTGATGGGGTGAAAAATAATTATTCTTTTTGACAATCGGAACGTCCGTGAGCTCATGAGCTCACGAGTCAAACGGGTGGTGAGCTCATGAGTTGATCTCCCTCCGTGAGTGCAGCTCTAATATATATATATATATATATATATATATATATATATATATATATATATATATATATATATATATATATATATATATATATATATATATATATATATATATATATATATATATATATATATACATATATATATACATGTGCATGCCTAAAATGTTGTCACAAAAATAAATGGAAAAATGGTTTTAAGATTCAACCCAAAACCTCCCTTCAAACATTTTGTGAATTCATGCTTTTCAAGTTAATATCAAAAGCATTTCACAGTTCTAAATAATACTTGAAGTTATTCGCTTAATAACAAGTCTCTTCTTGATGTGATTTCATGGACTATTGACATTTAAATTAATGGTAATAAAATATCAAATAGCAGTTCAACATATAGGAAAGAAATCCATAACTTACATTAAATGTTTTGCCATCATTTCTATATACTTTGGTGAAGAGTCCACTCCCATACCTTGAGCAAATAGGTTTCTTAACTGATTGGTCAAAATCTGAAAGAAAAAAACGATGTGCATTTAGTATGATAGTCAGACAGGCCAAGCATATAGACTATATAAGCCTGAAAATGACAGTCAAAGTCAATGAAGAGCTATCGCATGGAGAAGCCCAAAACGCCAAGTGCTCTACGGCAATTTAGCAAATGTAATGCTTGCTGTCTCTCACCCCTTCCAATTCTGAGGCTATACTTTCGTCCAAGGCACAAGGGTGCAAAGATTTTTGAAAACCCTGTCATATTGGTATTCATTGGTTAGTTCTCGCTGAGTACTATCAGATGAGCACCCATGTGCCAGGGTATCCATCATTTTTCTTGCATCATTTTGTAATGGCCATTGGCAGCTAAAGGGTTTAAGCTCAAGACTTCCTCTAAATAAGGTTTAATACTGCGAAATGTCCAGGATTTGAATCCAGCTCAAGGAAAAATGTGCCAGTGACTTATGATTCGTTAGTGGTTTCCCTGAGTGCTCTGGTTTCCCACACCTATAACAACTGGCTAGTAACACCTTAGCCATACTGCAATAGAAAAGTGGCAATTCAATGGGAAATTCCAAAAATAAAACCAAAGTTTGCAGCTGATCTTGTGGGAAACTTCCCTAACAGATATGATGTCGACCCTCGATAAAGTAAGTCTCTGTATATAATAATTTACATTGATTAATTTCAGACACTATCCCAATATAGGAAAGAAAAGACAAATAACAAACACCAGTTCTAAAATGTAGCTGGGAATACCACTTGAGGAATTCTGAGAATAAGTTTGAAAAAATGCCAGGATTTCTTTGAAAATCTCAGCCACACTAGGTTAGGGAATATATCATGAGTGGAACCGAGCCCAGCTTATGGAATTTGCAATTTTAGTACTCTTTTATAGAGGGTTAAGTGGCTTCTAAAACTAAGAAGAGATATGTTTCTTCTAAATAGATTACCTGTTTTGGGGATTTATCTCAGAATATCTATATGTTAAGAACATGTAACAATTACAGTGCCAACAAAATCCTACACAGTGGGAAAATATATATTCGATGGCAGCGTAGGTAACCGCTGGGAGGCTTCCCTCTACTACCTGTGGTTATTTCTGTGCCTATGTGTATAGACTACCTGTGTCTGAAACAATGACTGAATTTTAAATCACAATTCTGACAAGCATGTGACAAGCAGAGGAAGTCATGATGAGTGTTTTATAAGCCCATAATACATCAAGGTGACACAGAGTGTGGGCAGAATGGCTCTACTAGACAGATTGGTTGTCAAGAGAATTAATTATTCATAATTTGATATTACGTAATCATGTTTAATGGCCATACCGTTTATGCATTATGTATTTAAATTTGACAATAGAAAATATGATGTAGATTTGGAATTTCATTTTATCATCACTTTTCTGCCAAATAAAGGCTTAATCCAGACTAGCCAGCTACTAATATCAATGTGAAAGCTTGCAGTAGTTTATTACTTTGTATAGTATAGCATAGTAAAGCCCCATTTACACTAGCCAAAATTTTGGTGGCAACGTACTGGCGACCATTGGCGACGGGGGGCAATAAGTGAGTTCGTAAGTATTTATTGACTATATCTTCGATATAAAACATACATTGTACAAACTTGATTCAATAGAAAATTATGGGGGTAAAAATGTGGTGGCAATCCCCCGCAACCATCTTTTGCCACCACGTTGCGAGCAAGTTGCCAGCATAGTGTAAAAGGGGCTTTAGGCAAAGCACATGACTATCTAAAATCATTTGTATTCATATATATGTATATATGTGTATATATACACACACACATATAAAATTATATTAATATATATATATATATATATATATATATATATATATATATATATATATATATATATATATATATATATATATATATATATATATATATATACTGGTGTAGAGACTATCCAAAGTGATGGAGAAGCCTTTAATGTGCCTCAATGGGAACATCATTCATAAATCTTTAGATTCAACAATCCATTATTCATCTGTAATACTGGTTCCTGTGGAAATCATAAATAGTTCAGAATGTACCAACAATGCACATAGATACTTGTAATAACAATGACATTATTATATTGATCAATAAACCAATTTCATATCACCGGCTCCTATTTTCATGATGGATCTATAGCCTGCTGCCAAGACAAATTACCCCTATTGATCAATGTATGGCTGTGAGTACATGGGATTTACCATAGATTTACATGGTCTCCTTGAAGAGCTACTAGCCTACCCTAGATTTCTAGCCTGTCATATGCATTTGTATTGTATTTGAATTTTTCTGTTGCCAAGTACCATGTGGTCAAGGTGGTCTGCTCCTCATGCTAGGGAGCCAGGCATCGTCACCACTGGGGATTGGGGATGGCTTAACCCAGTCATACCTGTAGCACAAAGAACGCCCGTCAGGTAATATCTCTGTGGAAAGAGAATTTTTCAGAAAACATTTGAAGGGAAATATTATTTAGGACCCAAGTCAAAATGGCTTTTCAAATACTTTGCAAATTAATGTTTGCTTCAAAAATTATTTACAAAAGACGTCACTTGTTGTGGAGGTCTCCAGGCATAGATGGGTTGAAGGAAGACATCCTCCCCATACGTGTAGAGCTATTGAGTAAATGTCACTTTACTTGTTAACATTTTGTTCAATCTCTCTAGGCATGCATGAGGTTGTGAGGTCACTGATTGCACTGCTGGCTGCAAAACACTTGTAGGCTGCACACTGGATCATGCTGTAATTATATGGAGCCTATACATGGTGGCTGAATTTCAAATTTGATTATTGTAACATTTTCTGCCACATTTAGGCAAAATCAAGACTAGCCATTTATAACTGGTCCCGGAAACCAAAGTACTAAACCAAAAAAACAAAACAATGGCTAACCCCAAGTTGTTGGCAAATTTCTCCCATACTCCAGCTGGGAGGGATTGCAAGCCTGGCAGTGCTGAAACACAGTGAGCAGTCATTGGCAACACCTTGGACCACTTGGCCATCAGGGCAGGCCCTGTGGTGAGAGACAGCGAGCAGTCAGTGTCCAATGCCTTTGACCACTTGGCCATCAGGGCAGGCCCCCAATGGTGAGAGTCAGCGAGCAGTCAGTGGCAACGCCCTAGACCACTTGGCCATCAGGGCATGTCCCCAATGGTGAGACAGCAAGCAGTCAGTGGCAATGCCTTAGACCACTTGGCCATCAGGGCAGGCCCCCAGTGGTGAGAGACAGCGAGCAGTCAGTGACAATGCTCTAGACCACTTGGCCATCAGGGCAGGCCCCCTGTGGTGAGAGACAGCAAGCAGTCTGTGGCAACGCCTACAACCGCTTGGCCATTAAAGGAAGGCTTTGGTTTCGTACAAAAACTTGTTTGAACTACCTTTATACTACACATAATCACTTCCTGATTGCATTTCCATTCTCCCATGCTAATTTTGGCCCAAACAGCAATTTGTGTATTAAGCCCCTTCCTGCTGGTGTATAGCAACAGGTCCCCATAGCAACCCCAGCAGGAGGTGCAGCATACAGTGAGTGGATAACAGCACCCTCACTGGCACCCTCACTGGCTGCTTTAGTACAGGAAAAGTAATTCTAGCAAGGTGCATGTTCAGGTAGTTTCCTTGAATGGGCAGTGTTTTTAGATAAAAAATGGTAAAATACTGCTCAGCCTATGACTGCTATAGCTACTGTGGAACCTCAGGATTAAGTTTTCATCGGATACCTAAGGATGTTGTAAGAAGGAAACAATGGATTTTTGCATTGAAACTGAAAAGGCAGCTGAAGTGGGACTGTGTTTGGATTTGTTCAGACCATTTTACACCTGATTCATATGAGAACACTAAACATGAACTGGGTCTGCACAGGAAAAAGAGATTGAAGAAGAATGCAATCCCAACTATATTTAGCTACAAAAAACAGGAAGAGACTACTGGACGCAAACAAAGGATTGAGGAACGGGAACGTAAACAGGTAAGGATTCTAGATAAATCTTTTCATTTTAAGAATTATCTTTAATACCTCATTTCAGAAATACTTTACTGGTTTCCTTTCATCAATATCTGAATGTTGATCCCAATGCTGCCTGATTTTGTAATGAAAAAGGGAAACCTGTTTGTGAGCAGTTGATGTGAGAAATGCTTCTTTTTAAAACTTAAAAAATGGGGACTAAAGTTGCACCATCCTTTGCCAACACATACATGGGATGGTTTGAATCCAAGTTTGTTTATACCTACCGGCAACAACCGTTACTATGGGTACGATTTATAGATGACATTTTTGTCATCTGGCAACATGGCCTACCAGCCTTCAAGGACTTCGAAGTCCATTTAAACCAATGTGTCCCTTCAATTAAATTTGAAACAGACATTTCAGACACACAAGTACACTTCCTTGATGTCACAGTTAATTTAGATAATGACAATCATCTAATCACGACCAGCCTCTACACAAAACCTACTGACGCACATAACTACTTAAGTTTTAAGTCATGTCACCCTAGAAATTGCAAATCAGCCATTCCCTACAGCCAGTTCCTGAGGATACGCAGGATCTGCAGTGACACAGATGACTTTGTTTTCCATGCCCGACAGATGACTAAACATTTTCTGAAGGCACAATATCCATCCAAAATTCTACAAGAAGCGTTTAGCAGAGCCTACCATCTAGATAGAAACACTCTATTACAACCAAAACAACCAGTCGATGATGATGATCAAAACGACAACCTATTTCTAATCACCACGTATCACCCTAGTGGACGTATCCTAGGGGACATTGTCAAAAGCAATTGGGACATCTTGGACAAATCCTCGAGCACGAGGGAAGTCCTAGACTGGAAAGTCACTCAAGGTTTCAGGAGACCCAAGAACATTAGGGATCTCCTAGTAAAAGCACTAGTGGTTAATCCACTAGACGTTGTGTCAAACAGCAACCCCTCCAGAACATACAAGAGAAATATCTGCAAAAAACCTAACTGCAGATATTGTCTCAAATTAGATTGTTCGGGCTCAATCGTAAGCCCCATCACTGGTCGCAAATACAACACTATCAGGTGTTGTAGCTGTAAGACCAATAATATCATATATTGTATTACTTGTCAGGTGTGTCACAAACAATACATTGGGCACACCAAACGAACACTGAGTGAACGGATGTGTGAACACTTCCGATACATCACTCAACACAATTCCACACACAGTGTCGGCCGACACTTTAATACGGAAGACCACAATGGTTTAGGTAATGTAAAACTCCATGTTCTACAATTTGGTCAGAAGGACCCCGATTCAAAGGAATCCTTAGAAATTAGACTAGAATATGAGCGACTATGGATACATAGACTACGCTCCACCACACCAATGGGTCTCAATGTCTTCGATTGAAAGCACTGCCCTCATCACACAGCTTTATGTATTCACGTTTGCCCCAGTCAATAACTAATACACAAATTGCTGTTTGGGCCAAAATTAGCATGGGAGAATGGAAATGCAATCAGGAAGTGATTATGTGTAGTATAAAGGGTAGTTCAAACAAGTTTTTGTACGAAACCAAAGCCTTCCTTTAAAGCAGGCCTAGATGCATGTTTGACACAATGGAAATATATTGATAACAGGGATATTCAAGTATATAGAAATTTCAAACCTGAAAATAGCAAATTGACCTTGACTTGACAAAAGGATATTGCGCCCTTTTCTATTAATAATACATGCTTCTTGTTATTTGAATATATGAATAAATTGCTTATTTTGAGCACCCATTCTCTATCATTTCTCTGATGGATGTAGCTATGTGTGGAATGGAGGGTTCTCATTTTTAAGATTCATGAAGAAAAAATTATTAAAAAATCAGGAATATGTGCAAAAATACACCTAAAAAACTCCATCGAATACTGTTTTCTTAATAATCACATTTCCCCTCATTTTACCTGATTGATGTAGCTAGGCTGTGTGTGATGATGGGTTTACATGTTATTGCATATATCGGAGGCTTGCGTGTGCATTAGGAGATTGCATGCTAGGACCAGATCATGTGAGATATGATGCGGCCACCTCTGCGTGTGAAGGCTAGGGGTAGTCATGTATCATTAATATTCCATATTCCCGACTATAACACATCAATATAGATATTGCTATGTGTACTCATTACTACAGTCAAAACAAAAAAACAAGTATGACATTTTGTGAGGCAACTTTTCCCTATTCCACCTTTAACACACAAATTTAACTAATATCCTGCATCCCAAGTCTCAAAGATTTCCTTCAAAAAGCATCAGAATAAACAGAACATTTTGTAAAATGATACTCTTCAGCTTTAGTGAAATGAAAGATTTTCAGCTTTAATAAAATGAAAGGACAAACTACAAAAGC
>OZ012690.1:39004025-39169025 GCA_963942565.1 Maea johnstoni
GGTAGTGCCACAGGTACAGGTATCCACCACCAGCTGCTGCTGCTGCTGCTGATTGGGAGAGGGGGAGAGGGGCAATTGGGGCATCATCATGGCAGTGGCCCCTATAAATCATGAATAACATGAGTTCATCACAGCAGGGATTCCCCAAGCACAGGTGAGGGAATGGCATCACGCCCTCAACGCATCGAGCTCACACGAAAAACCAACAACTCTGGGAATCATGAATTATGAACCACCTTGACCTAATTGGACTACTGCAAATAGAACAATGCGGTTCCTTTCAGGGCAGTTGGGCTAAAATAAAAATTAACCCATTCATGCTTTGAGCTTTTCTTGGTTTGTTTGGATCAACAATAGTTTTGAAAGAAAAAAAATAAAACTCAAATTCTTAACCCATTAATGCTTAGGAGTTCTTTCAGAGATTGCCTTCTGGATCTATACTATCTTTGACAATAACTATGGAATTCATAATTATCATACAAAATATTTGAAGGAGAGTTATTGGTAGTGCGTTGATATTTTCCCAACTTTGCTTGGACCTGAAACATTTCAGATAAACTGTATAAGGTTGCTTTTGGCCACTGAAAGCATTGGAGAGTTTCAGATTTAGGTCTGAAGAACATTGCTTCTTCAATATGCCACTTCTTCAGATGAGCTGTTTTGACCACCAAAAGCTGGCCAAAAGTTGACAATTGCAAAACCTTGGTGTGTCATATATTTTTCATTGCAAAACCTTGGTGTTTATATATTAAGGGAGATCCCAAAATACCATACACATGTAATTACTTACATATTCTTACCTTATGCAATTTCTTACAAATATCTTTTTGCAATGTCATGGGAATCATATCAGTGAGATATTTGATTTTTTTCTTGACATATTCAAAAAACTCTCACAAAAAAATGGTGTCAATTTTGGAGCATGATTTTTGAGGGTTTCGTTATCAACTGGTAGTGCCTATAGGTACCCTTCTGGCTAAGACCTGAACTAGACCATTACATAAACTTACTATCACTATGTTTGAATCCTATCTGTGGTAGGAGATGGTACAGATCCAGTCTGTTTCTCTTCAGCCCATAGTTGACCAGCCATTTCTTGGAGGAGATTAACCCCTTGACGTCCAGCTCCCACTCCTTGGGTGGCTTAGATTGCAGGCTGATCTCGGGGTCGTAGGCGATGTCTGTTGGGACCACATCCGCACCTGAGCCGATGGACGAGGTACTTCTCGGAGTCAAGTCAAACTTCACAGCTGAAAGAGAACAAGTAAGGGAATTAAATACTTGGTACCAAGTCAAAGTGGCCTGTCCCGATGGCCGAGTGGTCAAACACATTGGCAATGACTGCTCACTGTCTCATATTACTGCGCAGGTTTGAATCCTGGCCATGGGCATGTGAGAAAGTGGCCAGTGACTTGGGGTAGGGTGGTTGTTTTATGCCAGGTACTCTAGTTTCCACCACCACTTACAACTGACTTGTCACAATGCAATGTGGTAGAAAAGTGACAAAACACAAATTTGCAATTTCCAAGGTAAAGCATGTGATCTCGTTGGGAGATTTTTTAGGAAATATAAATTTCATGCCTTTATAGCATAATATAATATTATTTTGGCATGAATGGGTTTAAGATATGTAAAACTACAACGCTGGGGATGTGTAATCCTGGCTAAGAGCCATGGTCTGACACTTTGCAATATTCCAATATCAAAACGATACTGAAGTGAAACACAGCAAGCAGTTAGTATACAATGCATTAGACTCCTCAACCATGGAGGTAGCCCGCCACAATTTAGTAATTGGGACAACCAAGCCTTACAAACCAAATTTTCATTAAACCATTTTATGGGAAGATATAACTGCCATCAAATGTCATTAATTACAGTTCAAGTTGCAATAAACTTCTATCTTAATTCAAACCACACATCAACCTGGCCGGGAGGTAGAAGAATTGTCATAAAAAGGCTATCCACAAAGAACACAAACAAGAAATGTTTACAAGTACAATATTAAGTGGATTGAAATGTTCAACTAAGCAATTGCTCAAGTGTTCCTCTCAATGATATCACCATCTGGTTCAAAGCTATTTTTGAAAATAACTTAGCAATAATATACAAATTCGCAAATATATGAAAATGCTTTGAAGTCTGTTCTCTTTCGGTTAACTGAGTAATGTCTAAAATATGCTTTTGTCAGATAATTATCTCCAAAACCATCATTTCACTGCCATTTTGGTCTGTAAAGGCACACATGGCTTACGTGGGTATGTATTTCCTGTATAAACATCTTGTTGTTTTTCAAACTGACTCCAAATGATGTGACCTTAGAGATTAAACCTGTTTTGAAGTCGCAGCCTCTATCACAATCATCATTCTTCATTCTTGGAAAAAGAGGATGTTAAACAGTGTGAGCCTTTTGTACTGAATTGGTATTTGCATTGCATGTAATTTGAAACTTAAATGGCAAGGTATTTGTTTACTTTTCTGTTAGTGTGGTTGTGCCGTCTCTAGGGGCAGAAATAAACACAAGCAGATCAAGGGAGCTTTGGATGGTAATTAAAAGAAGGATATTGGGCAACAGAGCTATCAGGTTACTGATTTGTATCAAAATAGAATCAGTAGAAACATGGTGCAAAATACTGCTGGAAATAAGATATACCGTGTATGCATATAACACTGGCTTAGAGAATGTGTATGCATATTACACTGAGAGTATATTCAACAGTATATTATTTTTGTTGAGATATTTATGACCTGCCATATACAGGCACACATATTTTGGGTATGACAGACGATATGCTTGGTCCCAGTCCCATGCATATCAAGTATGTGTCACATGTATATGACAGACTTTGCATAGCCTGGAACAACTTTCCTTGTCCAATTGAGTCTGTCATATGCAAGTTCACCTGTAGCAGTATTGTAACAACATGTTGTAAGACTTTGAGTACTCTAACATTGGTCAAACAGATACAAAGGAGTTATAATCCATATATGCATTGTAGTTACTTCATTTGTATTACAATATGATCAGTAGAGATATTTTTAAAAATATAGTCAGGAATGAGATATGTTGGTTATTTTCAATCTAAGTTTAAGAACTCCAATTTTTAGGAGCAAACTAAGAAACCTAATGTTGACGGATTCATCCTCACAATTTTCTTGGGATTTAGGGAGGGGGGGGGGGGCATAGTACTATAATACAGTCTGGAATCAACCATATACTTTGGGCGGACCGGCAATCTTCTGAGCAATCTCAGCATACTAAAGTGATAGATATATTTGACTACACATACTAAACTTTTAATAGCCAAGACATATTTGGTGCCGAATAGTTTCTAAAGCAAATCTTTTGTGATTTACAGGTTTAAAAAATAACACCAGAATTGTCTTCATCATTCAGTATATAGCCTTCATCCAGTGTGTGTGTGTGTGTTTGTTTGAGGAAAGCAACAAAAGTGTTTTGCCAGACATGTTTATATGATTTGTAAACAGAAACCTGGTGTTTGCCTTTGTGATAGCCGTTCAGCATGATCTACACAATTGCAATTTTCCAGAATAATTGACGTTTGTCCTAATCTAAGTGCAATTTAGTCATGTAAATGCACTTAATGTGATTACTAAATTATATAATTAGTAAAGAACAAAGAAACAAAACATAACTACAGATAAAATAAAATAAACAGAATATAAAAGAGAGAACTTACAATACAAATTAAATTATCAATTGGTAACAAATGAATGAAAATACAAAGAGGTATGTTCAAGATTTCTTTTGAAAGTTACCCGTTTTGGAAAATATTTAAAATATTTAACCCATATAATGCTATATGGGTTAATTGATATATCTAATGCATCAGTACGCCTTGAAGGCTGAATGACTAACTCTAGGTATTAGCCATTTAAATACAATGTGAATGAAGTATAAGTTCATGGCTCTCACTAGTTTATAGGTTAGAAAGACGTTCATCATTAAAATGAGATAATGATGAAAGTTCAGTTCTTTTTTCCATCTCATCTTGTACTCCCAGAATTCCATTAAGAGATTGGGGTGTAAATCAGCTATGGCCTCTATGAATAATATAGAGATGCTATTTACTTAAAATATTGCAACATGGTACTTTGAAACTCAAGTCAAAATCAATAGTGTGATGAAGGAACATACAAATGGGAAACGACAGATTCATTTGTTCTTCTGTGAAAGACATGCACAACTTCAAAGCACAGATTCTCCTGAAATACTTCAATGGACTCAAGTATATAAATCAGTAGACACAATCTAACAAGAACTTTATACAATGTTGCAGTTCAATGGGGCTAGAGAAACAATGTAACTTCAAATAATCTGTCAAAGCAGTCATGGACAAATTGCATATATATGATTATATATATTATAATTTATATATATATATTATATATATATATATATATATATATATATATATATATATATATATATATATATATATATAGATAGATATATATATATAGATATATAGATATATATATGGTATATGATTTAAAAAAATAAATATAATGGAAAAACACAAAATCTTAGATGAAAGATGAAACAGATGTTATGTTGAAACTTAACTGATTACATTTTATACCACAGGGATTATCTCATACAGGTCTGTCAAATTATTTTTGTGCAGATTATGTACCTACAAGTTAATCCTTCAAGACCAAGTTAATTGATGAAGCCATGAAATACATGTGCTGTACTAACCTTCTGAATAAGCATTTTGCTTGTAGGCATCCACTGAGTAAATATCCATCTCCATGTCCAATGGTCCAGCCAGTGGAAGGTTAATTACTTCAAATTCCCCAAGGTTGCTATCTGACACTACCTCCAATTAGCTAATCATGAGGTGGGCAGGTGCTTGTTTTGGAGTTACTCCAATAGCTGGTAAACACCTGCGGGTTTCGACTCCTGTGTCATCTGGAAATTTTGAATAAGACTGTATTTTGGTTGATGAAGGAAACGTCTACAAGTCCTTTTCCGATCTGCACACTATGGAGGGCTGTTCTCATGTCAACAGCCACGGGAGGCAGGCTCCGCTGTCAGAACACTTCCGCCATTCATTTGTGTTTATCTCCCAGTTGCTTGGTATTAGACAAGCGCAGTGAACCAATCAGCGCTCAGATAATGATCATGTGATTTACTGTAAGAGTGTATTTTTCAAGTATTTTTTATATACAAGTTGAACTACTGATAAAGAATAACTAAAATATAGTTAAATATATAACACATTTATAAAAGTATATTCTAAAATGAGTTAATATATTAATAAGAAATACACAACTTTTGCTGACGTCATTAGAAATTTGTGTAAGGAAAGGAAGAAGAAAATGGCACCCGGCCCACTCAGTTTGTGTTTGAAGGCCGTAAGATGGGCGCCAGTTCTCTTTATTACGGCAGTAGTGGTATGGTCTTACTATGCCTATGTTATACAGATGTGTATTTGTAAGTATCACTTCATTTTGATCACTCAGATCGCAATGGTAACCGAGAAAAAAGGGTGTAAATATAAGTGTTTGTGTGATACAAATTCAATCAAGAAATCGGCCAAGTGCAAAAAATCGTCAATCCTACTCTTGTGCATGTACAATCTTATGGATTCACTTTAGCCTTTATACGTTCAATAGCCCAGAATAAGTTTGTATTGTATTTATATTGGATGTACAGATATTGTTAATCGGTGGCTGCTATGGTGTCTTAATTTAAATCTGAAAAATCAAAGTGTATTTATAAATATCCTGAATGAAAATAAAGGTATTGCCACTATTGGGTGGAGTCGCAAGCCTTGTACCTTTGTCAACAACAGGGGAACTCCCTTCTTGAACTACATTGTTTGATGGGATTTGATATTTCATTGTCATGATTTCACATTTGTTTAATCATTAAGTTAAGCTTTTCATTCTCATTATTCATCATAGATCACCTGTCAAACTTGTCCTAATTTGCCTAGAGAGAATGTGACACTTGAGACGAAGTCGGAAGTGTTGTTATGGTGTTGTTATCTAGGGATTAAGGTATAGCACTTGATGAAGTAAGCTGAGGACCGGACTAATGTGGGTTGCAATTCGGATCAGTCCAGGTTGACTTTCCCCTTGACAACCAGCATTAGGCCTAAAAATTATATTGTTGGTTTCCTGTAACACCCCAAGAAAAAATAGGGTAGTTATATAGGAAAATGCTTTTATTTTAAGAAATATTTTTTAGTGATAAATGGTCTCATAGTTGAGCTGTTCATGTTTTTCATTCGGAATACCATGTTTTTGATTCAAATTGTCATAAAAAGATTTAGGGTAGGGCCAGAAAAATAGGGTAGGTAGAGTTAGGACTGCATACCGCTAAGGGTGAAGCGGTACAGTACCATAACCGGTATCGTCGAAACGATACGGTATTTTATCGGTACTGCTAATGGTATCTTGAACTACGCTAAGTACACATTTAGCGTAGTTCCTGACATAAATCTAAAACGTATTTGTTGTCTGTCAGGTATTTCAATTACAACATGTGATCAGATGTGAAAACTAAGCAGTCATACTTACCTTGTTAACTTGAATAGATCCACATTCTGCTTGAAGGTACGATATATAGCGGCGATAGTTCCATCGCCGCTACAGTTCCATCGCTGCTACCATTAGTGAACTTGTGATTCTTATCGCTACCGCGTAGTGGCGCTGTATTATACAGCGCCACTACGCGGGTAGCGATAAGAATCACAAGTTCACTAATGGTAGCGGCGATGGAACTATCGCCGCTATATCGTACCTTCCAAGTTTACAAGTTCGGCAACCGTAAGTATAACTTTTTACTGAATTATTTCGTAGTATTGAATGTTTGACATGGGTTTGTGTTTTGCAAAATACCGATAAGCATCCCGTTAAATATTGAAACGAGTATTCCCCGGTATTTTGCGAGACGGTATTCGGTACGGTGCTGGTACTGGGTACCGGTGTACAGCCCTAGGTAGAGTTACAGGAAACAAACTATTTTTTTTTAGTTCTTATAGTCAAGAATGTACAGCTTTTGCTATGCCAAAATGCTATAATTGTCAACATTTTCATTTTGACAAGTACATGTAGATGCAGTTGAACGGTTACACACACAGTCGTATCAGTCTTGATATCATCATAAGTGATCATTTTAGGTACTCCGAATGAGGTGTCAAATTTAAGACAAACCTGGCTAATCAAAACACCTATTTATTGACCTCCTCAACTTTGAGCCTAAATTTACTATGTACAACATCTAATTTTAACCTTGCACGGTTCAAGTGATTTATCACTGGTTTGATCTCATTCTTCTTAACTTAATTAGGGATTTTTCTGAGTTTTAATACTAAGTTCCTTCTAAAGACACCTGTAGATAGTAGTTAGGCATGTGAAAACTGGAATCTTCACAAATAAGTCATATCGTCACCAACACTTATTCAAGTATAAAGGATGCTTCAAAGCAAGAACCTTGATTGATTCCTTGCAACTTAGCATAATGTTTAGGTCATTGGTTGATGTTTGACCACCTGCCTAATTTATTTAGGGAACTATAAAATTGTACTGGTTAATCCGTTCATGCTTATGAGTTCCTCTGGAAAGTGTTGTCTGAACCTTTGCAACTTTTGACAATAACTTCACAATGATTTCACAAAATATTTCAAAGAGAGTTGTCAATATTGTTCGGACTAAAATTCATCCTTCAAATATTTTACCAACTTCAAAATTGTCTAGCTGCTATTGACTGCTGTGAGCATTTATTGGTTAATCATTTCAGACTGTTTCCTGATCTTGTCTTTTGTGTTTTACAGTTGCAGTTGACAGTGTAGCTGAAAAAGGTAAATTTGTCTTTATTATTTCCGTCTTCTCTAAATTGTCATTACAAGTTGGGAGCTGGATCTTCACCAGAATTTTAAGATGCCCGTCTGAAACAGCAAACTCAAAATTTCTGTCCATCCAAATTTAGCTACTCAGCTACTTCAAATCATTATAACAACTAATTACAAATAATAGCTTTATATTATGTTAAAAAGGGCAATTAACACTTTAGCCATGTCTTAAAGAAGTTGATTTGTTTGGAAAATCTATTGTTTTTACCCAAGCAAAGAAGCAAAATTGAATGTTTTCTGGCAAAGTCCTTGCTTGGGAGTGGTGAAAGTAGAATCCAGTGGGACTAAAGGCTCACATACTTAATTACTTATCAGTTTATATAAAAGTGATACACTTCAAGAACAGGATGCTGTCCTTTCCTCTCAGTGATCCCATGAGAGGAGAATTTGTGTATTGCCATCAACGGGCCCAGCTCCTGGATGAAGCCATGCATCTCAATTGCTATCAGCTGTGACTCAATGCTCCTCACAAGAGCTCTCTGCAAAGGTTGCATAAAAAACTTGTATCAAACAGGAAAATGGCTAAATTGTGTGCAACAATGGGGTGCACAAAAGGACAGGGTAGTGGAGTTAGTTTTCATAGATTTTCAGTTTGTATTTAACCAGACAAAAACAGCATCACTGAAACTTTTAAATCCACTGGTCCTGAAGTATACAGAACTTTGTAAGTTCAGACCACTACACTGATGCTGATTATACATTATGAATCATTTACTGCAGATAGCTGAAGGAATTCAAAACACCTGTATCTGTTAATAGCAGTTTTTATGCTTAACATATTAATTGAAGCAATGTTTATTGTTTTGCATTGAAAAAAGAGCTGAATTGACATATTTAGCATTATAGATATATGTGTTTGGCTTTTAAAACTTCAAGTAGGGCAAGTAAATTATGTAATATATATTCATTGCCGGCTAGAAGAATTGAATTGCCATAGCTTGTAAATCTATGTGAAAGTAGGGCAAGTAATTTTGTGGTTCTACTAGGCTTATTTGGCTAATGAAAGTGTTTATTGCTGGACTCTGACCTATTGTTCTGTGGCACCTAGCCAGCCTTCCTTGTCAGAAGCTGAAAAACAACAACATCATGTTCCACTGATAGAGGGAAAAGAAGCAGGCCATCTAGGGTTCAGTTAAACACTAGCCCCCTAGCCCAAGGCTACAGAACATCATGGGGGGCTATCATAATATTTGCCTTTCTAGTGCGGTTGGCTATATAAGATCATGCTCAGAGGAGTATCAGGAATATGAACAGTTGAAGAACACCATTTGACACATCAGTTGTCTTTTAGTACTGTCCCAAAACAAAATATAACACAGTGAAACGATAGCTAACAACTTTGAAATTGTTTTTGAGAAAGGACTATGTACAGCAAGACTGCAGGATTTAGCAAAGCTATGGCTATGAGATCTTGGGTGGGGCTATGGCGATTTGAGAAATAGAAGTCCTGTCACTCCTGTGGTCTCCCCAAATTTTTAAACGAAGCCTGGGTTATGTGCTACTGACTCAGGCATGTTTTAACACACATTCTTAGGGATTGGCACAGGTCTTTAGAATTTTTGCCATACAAAGCATACAATACAATACAATTATATCTATGTGTCCTTAATATTTACCGATACAATATCTTAACAACTTGTGTTGTAACACTACTGCCAGCCTTCAGGCAGTAGTGTTAATTTTAGCTGTGCCAATCTCGGCTTGAGAAATTCAATATTCGATATCCATATTTGTCATCCAATATCCAATTTGACAGAAATTTGCATTTATTACCATTCTTCATGATCTAACTTTAGTTGGATCTGTGTAGTTCTGTTCTTTCCCTCTAGGCGGAGCCACAAGAGTTGCAATAGATAAGTTGTTTTCTGCAGTCCCTGATGACCATGCTGCCATGCCTAGCAGTGCTTGCTGTTGGTCATCTTACTATTACAGGGTTTGACAACATGGCTATTTTAGGGCCTGTTGAACTACTAAAAATGCTCTAGGCCCCCAGACTTTCAGTTTTAGGGCTTGAATGGGCACCAAATGGAGACGTTGCCTATTTAGAATGGTAACCCTCAGGTTGTCATTCTTTTCATTCATATTAATATTTATACAAAGAAATGCAACCACGTTTTCAGCGATGTTAGAAGAATATTGAACATGAGTTATCTTTGAGCCCTAATGTATATTTCTTCAGGCCTACGATTTTCTTAAGTTAGGAACCTATTTCAAAAAGAAGTTAGATTCAAAGCCTGGAGAGATGCTGTCCCATTAATAATGAGCCTCTGACCACTAGTACCAACCTCTATAAATGAGAGAAGCGTCCTTCAGGCTAGCTTGATAAAATTCCAGGATAGGAAACTGTTTATTGATTACATAGTTTGTTGTGGTTCTACATAAGAGAACAGTTCTCAGGATAGGGAGCAGGCCCCCACTATAGCTGAATTTGAAGAGAGGGGGTTTATGGCCTTATGATGGTATTCATACTGAATTGGAACATTAAGTGGAAGATTGGTTGGCTTAAACTTGACCTAAAATCTCTAGCTTGGTGGGTGTCCAAACAACAAGTAACCTGACATCCTGCCTTCTAAGGTCCTGTGCTCTGGAGTGTGGTACATTTTAATAGGATTTTCATTGGATTATTGCCTGTTGTAATAGTTATACCCAATTTGAAAGCAGGGGAGTATGACCAGTTCAAGTCAATTTGCATATAGCAGAGGTTTACATTCAGATTTTTATTTACCAGTCCGATGGACTGGCTGCGTCCAGATTCTGTAGGTCCTGCAACTTTTTTTGCCAGTTCCGCCACTTAATGACCCCAAGAAGAGGGTGTGTGGTACTTGAATCTCTGCCAGTCCCACAGAAAGAATATTATTAAGATGAGTCCTTCTATGGCATGAATTCTCCTGTCTGTACTAACAGACTGACGGGAAAGTAGACCTCTGGCGTAGGCTCCGGAGCAGCTTTAAACAAGCTATTACAAGGGACTCATATTTCTGAAGTGATTACACAATGAATTATACAGATTAATTTGTCAAAACTCCAATCACAATCCTTTAGGCTAGGCATTTGTAAACATAGATTTATTTTTACTTGCAAGAACAGGATAAACTGCTCCATTTCAACCTGAACATGTTGAAATTGTGCCTTAAAAAACCTTTATTAGTTATTTTACAGTTCATCACATATTTGAATGAGTTTCGGATTTGTAAGAGAAATGATAATCATAACTCGGCCAATAACTCTTCCTCTATGTGTGAATTCCTGCTTCATTCCTAAATCATTTTCCAACACCAAAGATCCAAATAAGTTTTCGTCAGGAACTGGTTAAAAAACTCACTTCAATAAGTTCCTGTTGAAAAATTGCTAGTATTGCTAGATTTACTAGGTGCAGTTGGATACAGGCTAGTGTACATATTGAAAACAGGAAATGATATGTACAATAGAGAAACGTACTGGCGGGGCTGCACAAAGCACCTTAAATTCAGGAATTACAATAAAATCCCTGTTTAATTATGTAGGACATTTTCCCTTAAGCTTAGAGGTTTCCATGAAATGTGGGAATGTTTTACTTAAACAATCGTATTCAAATACCTTCGTAGCTGAGTTTTTGGGACAAATTTGAAATTCTGTTCCTTTGAATATGTACATTATATCTGGCTTGAGGCATGTGAGAAAGTTAAGAGTGACTCCTTGTTATAAGGTTGTTTTCCATTAATGACTGGCTAGCCATAATTTAACGCTGGGATGTCGCAAAAAAAGAAATGATAAAAATTAAGATAGATAGATAAAGGACTGAATATAATGGAAAAGACCAGGGCCTTCACTGAAAATATTTGGGGAGAAATGTTGATCAATACTCAACTAACTCTCAAATATTTTGAGAGTAGATATATCCTTAATTCCAATGTTACTTTTTAAAGTAGCGGTTATCCAGTTGACACCTGTCAAGGGAGCATGAATGGGTTAAAGGAAGGATTTTTACATGAATAGAGCTTTGAGGGTTTGACCCAGTTAAGTCAGGAGGGAGGAGCTTGCCAACGGATTAGGATGACTTGCAAGGTGTTATTCGTGATGCAGAGAGCAGGCTTTTTATTGCTAGCAAACCATGTGACAGTGTGTGTGCAAGCATGTCAACAGCAACACTCAAGCAGGGCCTGGCAACATATAGGGGCCTTGTAGTGAGCATTCTGAAACTAAAAAGATATCAAAAAATGTTTGGTACTAGTTAATGATAAGGTAGCTTGGTAATATTGCCATATTTTGAAATCTGTGACCAACATATATTTGTTATATATGGTACTTGTTTACAGGCAAATAAATGTTGAACTATTAAAGTGAGCACACACTCAAACACAGACAGACAGACACAGACACACACACACACACACACACATATATATATATATATATATATATATATATATATATATATATATATATATATATATATATATATATATATATATATATATATATATATATATATATATATATACATTACTCACAGTGTACCATTTTTTTCTCATGTATACAGTTGAGTTAATACTATAGATACCATACTGTGAGGGAAATGGTGCATGTATTTTATGACTACACACATGATTAAGCCATCAGGCCACTTGCATACATATTTCCACTGCTGTTAACACGACTACAGACATCTGCCAACATGCGATACTATTGAGCTGCCAGCTGCTATTTGCTATGTAAAGTTACACCTTAGATAATATTTATTGAAAGACAAGTTTGTTCTAAGGGTTTGACAAGTGATCTACAGGTTTTATGTACATGCATCTCATGTTATAAGTACTTGTTGGAATGAATAGAATGATAGTAGATTATACTGGGCAAAATACCAGCTATAAAAATCTTTTATACGAAAATGGATACGTGCATTGACTTTAAAATAGTGCTTTCCCACTTGCCACGGCAGGTACAAATGGGTGCTTGGCAGGTACTTAGCCGGGACCTGCCCAGCCTGTCTTTTGGACAGGCAGTTTCCTGAAAACCTCCCTTATAGACAGGCAAAAATGTCCATGAAGAATTTTCAGTTTTGGCTTTTTTTTAGGCAATTACCACGTCTTTTCATAAAAAAATATCTTCTAGCACATGGCTGTGTAAATAGTAAATTCCCCCTTTTGACACAATAGACTATTAAATGTAGTTGGTATGCGACTATGAAGTAGCTGAGTGGGTAAATCGAACAGGCAGAAATTTTTGAATTGCTATTTTGGCCATATTGACCTATTCATGCCTATTGCCCTGAAACAGTCAACTATTTCAGTGAAACACTAGATAGAACTCCACCTACAGAATATGTTTCTAATCTTATAGGATTGTGATTTTATGTACCATTTTTCACCAATTATTTAAGGCGACACAACAGGTCAGGGTCCTTGCTAATAGGGCATCATTTGGACACTCAGCTACTTTAAATCCTTTTAAATACCAACAACACTCAAAAGCCATTTTGTCAAAAAGGGCTATTTACAAGTTTTTTCCAGTCTAAAAAAAGTTTTTTTCAGGAAAATGCTATTAATCCTTTTGATTTTCTTTAATTTCAATTTTTTATTTGCTGATATTTACTCATCAGACCTGATCGTTAAGATCATTAAGATTCAGAAATTTCTGAAAAGCTTAAAATTGGTAAATCTATGGCATAACAGGGAAAGCAGACATCAGCCCTGTGTGGGCGAGACCATGACAAATAAACAGGATACATATATTAAACTCTGATTCAGGAATTAATAGGGTAAATTGTGATTGATACTGACAGGTGTCTGTTTCAGTCCATCCTCCCCTGCTAATTGAAGTGTTTATTATTATGCCAAGAAATAATATTGTTTGTTTCCTGTAACGGTCTGAAAAAAAATAGGGTAGGTAAGTCAGTAAAGGAAAAAATTTTGCATTATTTTTTTGGTCAAAAATGTGTGTTTTATGCATGTTTTAAGTTGATTGGGGGTTGGAAGGGCGGAAAAAACTTTAGGGTAGGGATTTTTTTGAATAAAAACTTGTTAGGGTACAGGAAACAAACAACTTTTTTTAAGGCCTTTAATATATGTAAGTAGATGTGCCTCAGTCAGTCCTTCGACTATATAGTGTCAATGTGTAACTGCTCACTGCTGGTTTTATATTGCCTTGTGAACATGGTTGGCAAATTAAGATTCAGAAAATTCGCATGAAGGCCAGATTGTCAAACTTCCGACAAGGAAAATTAACCAGATCTGCAGGATCTATCTAAAAGACAGGCTGGATGGGTCCTGGCAAAATCCCTTGGTCAGGCTCTTGCTAGAAGGGTATCATTTGAACACCCAAACTCCTAAAAATCACACAGCTGAAACTTCAATCTTTCTCTATAGAGTTTCTAAAAACATCAATTTTAACCCAATCACATATAGAGGTTGTCTGGACCAATAATACTTATGAAAATAAATAATTTGGAATCAAACAATATATATAAATTAAGAAAAAAAATTGAAAGAGAGTTGTCAGTGAGTTTCAGATTAATTAACATTTTTGCTCCACTTTCTGAAAGACTAATTTGTTATAGAGATATAGGCAAGACAGTCAGGTGGGTATATAGGCGTTGTAGGCATGAATGGGTTAAGCAAATAATCAAATTCCCTCATCATCTCAATGTAACTCAAATAAAATTGCACATTATGCCTATAGATTCTCTATAAATAAATGGTTGTTATCTGAATAAAGTGAAGTCCCACTTGAAAAATAGGACATAAATAAATTGTGAATGCCAATGTTTTATCACCTAGTTCCTAAAATTGGCTAGGACACTGATCCAGACAATAGGTTTGACATGGAATTCTAGGAATGAAGGGGTTTAGGTTATATGTATTTGTCAGTCTGGTGATGACTGTGTTGATACAACCATTGCCTGGGCAATTAAGCATTGACTACACAGACATGTGGTACATACAATTAGGCCTACTTATCATCCAACAGTCAAGCGTGCACTGTTTGCACATACGTATATCATGTAGCCTGTCATCCATATAACCTATATAGTGCCATTCTGCCTTATCTCTCCGGATTGATGTCTGTTGATGATTGTTTTAGGCTAGTTTTTCTATCAATAGTTTCCTGACTTGTTGTGGTATATAACTCTACTGCATAGGAATTCAGATAATCTATTATGACACTGACATTGATCCTTTGTTTGTGATATTAGGAGAGTATTGCAAATATATGAATATTCACAAATAGAATTAAGACATTCTTCAGCATCTATTTCTTGATGATTTGCCACTGTTGATTAACAATATTGATAGAGTTTTGCATTTAGACAGCAATGCACTAATCAACATGAAGTGGAGATTTGCAAACTCAAATAGTCATTTACAGATAGAATTAAAACAATTGATTAATAAGAATTGATTTTGTGATCAAAGTGTCAAAGTGACATGTAAATAGGGAACATTTTGAAGGTGTGATACTCTTGAAAGTAACCGCAGCTGAAAGCATAGATTCACAATTGTTTGCAAGAGTGCTTTTAGTTTAGTTTGCATTTGTGAACAGTTATTTCCTAGGAAGGTGCTTCAGTCGGGAAGCTAGCATTAAAATAGTTAGGTGCAAGAGATATGAAATCAATACTGCATACATGTACATATTCAGTCCTCATTTTACTTCACTATATAAACAAAGGGAAACCTATGATCTTCAATCATTAGTGGGTTTGTATTGATCAACCAATGATCAATGATAGAATTGTTACCTATACCCCCCCCCCCCCCCTAGCTGTAGGATACTTAAGATTCTGACAATAGCTATACCGGTATATATTTCCCCTGTTCTGGTATAGGGATAGTAGCACCTGAAATCTACTTGTCCTGCTCTTACTTCTATTACTAATACTAGGACTTAGCTTTCAAAAACAGTTTGTCTCTTTTAACCAATATGATATATACTGCTATTAAATGTTTATATCAATTGAAAATATATTCAATGTTTGCATAGAAATTCATTAGTGAGCTAGGTCAAATCTTGGATGCTGGACTTGATACGTGATAAATCTATCTGAAAGTGCTATGATCTCCACTAGTATGTTTGGACAACTGAGTTGAATATGATAATTAGCGCCCTGGAGAGGTATTTACAATGTTACTAGTTTGGGCTAATCAGGCTATTGCTAATGTCAAACTCAGCATTTACTTTATACATACCAGCTTGGACACTTAACCTCTCTTTTGATTGTGTAATCACATTTATCATATTTTTCAAACTATTCTAAGCTGTGTATTTTCTTTGCTTTCAGTGGTGTATTTGATACTCTACCACCCGATATTATTTATGTTCGCCTGGGCCTACTGGAAGACGATATTCACAGAAGTGGGCAAGGTTCCTAAACAGGTAAGTGGCAAGAAAATCTCTAGCTTTAAAAAATATTACTAAAATATGTTGGCAAATCCAATTTTTCATTGTTTTAAGAACCCCACAAATGAAACCTTTTGGTAAATTGGAAAAAATAGAATAAGATCACCACAGATTGTAGATTTTCTTTTATTTTCTCCATGATTAAATTTGTAATACCGTATTACCCCGCATACAACACGCACCCCATAGATAATACGCACACCCCCCCCCCCAAGTCCCTTTCCCATACATAAAATACAATGCCCTGTTTATAACACGCAGGCGGAGTTGGGGAGTGGGAATCTTGAACCCAGTACCGTAACCCGCGTTGACTCAGATAATTAGAGGCTTAAATCGTACTGTGTTTATAGTGCTCAGAGTCACTGTGCAAGTGATACCAATTAACAGTACGGGAAAAGTCTATTTTCAAACATGATCTGGTACGTCCAGGGTATCAGAATGGCAATCATCATAACGTCGTCATGGTGACAGGCCAATAGACAATAGGAACCCACCAAAGTATTTTCGACCATGCCCCACACGTCTATAGAATCACTGTAAAAATGTTCTGGTTTATGTACCCGTTGATAACACGCACCCCCTCCTTAACGTAGGTTCTGCAGTGTATAAAAGTGCGTGTTGTATGCGGGGTAATACGGTAAGTTAGTTATATAAACGTTATATTTGTTAGGGAAAACTGCTTTCAAAACTCACAGCCCTGAAGTGATTTCATTTATAAAAATCAAGTCAATATATAACAAAAACAAATTGATCCCTGTAATAAACTTGAAATCTAAATATCATTTCCATTCATTCCTTTTCAGTTTTATTTATCAAAAACGGATTTAGAGAGATTTGAAAGAGAAGATAGCGAAGATATACAGCGTGACATCCTAGCTAAGGCAGCCAGGAATTTGCCTGTGCAGTGTAGAACAATTTCAGGAGGTGAGTATATTATATATCAGACTGTCCTAAATTAAATGTGGATATGTAGGTATGTATTTGGGTTTGTATGTATGTATGTGTGTGAAGTATGTATGTTTGTGTGTGTGTGTGTGTGTGTATGTATGCTTGTATGTATGTATGTTTGTAAACTTATCAATTGTTACCTTTTCTGTGTACGAAAGATGCCTTTTTGATGTAAACACATTCAGGCTAATATTCATTACTGATTTCCTCTTGAATTCCTATAATTGGACCCTTCATTTTTGGATATACTTAGCCAATATTCAATACTTGCGGGGCAAATTCTACTTTTTGCCATGCTAATAAATGCTAGTTTCAACTTTCCGCCCAAAAATGTGTATCCCTGTATAATACCATTGCTTATATACTTTTACTGTCTTTTGTATTTTTCAGCAATAAGATACTGTGAGAAGTGTAAGAGTATAAAGCCTGACAGGGCACATCACTGCTCTGTATGTGGACGATGTGTGCTAAAAATGGACCACCATTGTCCTTGGTAAGTACTCCATGTAAACTTCTTCCTAAAATATTCATTCGATAGCTCTTACTGAGCACTCAGATGAGTACCCATGTGCCAGGGTTTCATCATTTTTGTATTGGAAAAATTAGCTACCAGCAACACACAGGTTGAGGCTTGAATGGATCAAAATAGACTATTTATACTTGTCTCTTCTCTTTGCAGGGTGAACAATTGCGTGAACTTCACCAATTACAAATTCTTTGTTTTGTTCCTGGGCTACGCACTCATCTACTGTTTGTATGTGGCGGCCACATCGTTACAGTACTTCATACAGTTCTGGACAGTGAGTACAAAAAGTTTTGTTAAATTCCAAGATAGCTCTCTTAAACTTATGTATTATGTTTCATTGTAAAAGTTAGGATTAATTCCAAGATAGCTTTCCTACACTTATATTATGTTTCATGCTCAAAGTTAGGATTACATGTCACCTAAGGCTCCAGCTAGGATTTTGGATATGGACATCCAAAAAGCATACTTTATTTCAGGTTTTCCAGGGAAGACTACTAGGTTTTCATGAAATAATAATAGTTCAGGGGTTCATTCATAGAATGTCATTCCTTCAGTTACTAACTTTTCATAATCCCAGCAGGGGAGACATTTTTATTTGTGGCAAATACTGACAGTCAAGATTTTAACTTATTTGGCTAGTAACTCTTAGGCCAACTGGCAAAAGATGAGGTGATATTTGTACATATTTGATTTACAGTTATGTAGATATCCCCTTGACAGGAAACTCAAGAAAAAATCATGGTCCCCAATGCAAAATTGACTGACACTTTCCTTTGTGTTTCAGAATGGTGCTAGTGGAGGTTATGGCAAATTCCACATCCTGTTCCTGTTCTTCGCTGCGAGTATGTTCGCCATCAGTCTGGTCTCGCTGTTTGGATATCATTTATACCTATCCTCAGTAAACAGATCCACCCTGGGTAAGTTACCTCAATGGATGTGAAAAACATGATTATGAATATTCAATAATATGATTATGATAATAATCATTTTGTTGATAATGATAATGAAATAATCAAATAGTAATAATAGCAATGAAAATACTACTACTACTACTGCTACTACTACTACCTCTACTACTACCTCCACTACTACTCCTACTACTACTACTACTACTACTACTACTACTACTACTACTACTACTACTACTACTCCTACTCCTACTACTACTACTACTACTACTACTACTACTACTACTACTACTACTACTACCACTACCACCACTACCACTACCACTACCACTACCACTACTACTACTACTACTACTACTACTACTACTACTTCTACTACAACTGCTACTACTACTACTACTACTACTACTACTACTACTACTACTACTACTACTACTACTACTACTACTACTACTACCTCCACTACTACTAAGTACTAATAAAACTACTACTACTACTACTACTACTACTACTACTACTACTACTACTACTACTACTACTACTACTATTACTACTACTACTACTACTACTACTACTACTACTACTACTACTACTACTACTACTACCACTACTAAAAATAACAATAATGATTATACTTATATTGATTATGATACCTACATTATTGAATAGTTCATTGATATATCTTTACTTTCCTCCCGTGTAGAATCATTCCGGTCGCCTATATTCCGTAGCGGCCCAACTACTACTAAGTACTAATGATACTACTACTATTACTACTACTACTACTACAACTACTACTACTACTACTACTACTACTACTACTACTACTACTACTACTACTACTACTACTTCTAAAATAATGATAATGATTATAATTGTATTGATTATGGTACCTACATTATTGAATAGTTCATTGATATAACTTTACTTTCCTCCCGTGTAGAATCATTCCGGTCGCCTATATTCCGTAGCGGCCCAGATAAGGATGGCTTCAGCCTGGGCAGGCATGGAAACTTCCTCGAGATATTTGGAGAAGACAGGAAATTATGGTTCCTTCCCATGTTCTCCAGGTAGGTAGATGAGATATTCCTCTCTAAGTATGGAATGCTTTCGCATGTTCTAGTTGTATTTTCTCTTTTTGGATAATCTTTCAGTATATTTTATTCATATGAATATGTCTTTTTCTAAAATTGCAGTGATTTTAATATTTTGCATTTATGTGTACCAAAAAACGAGCGAGAAAAGAAAGAAAGTACAGGTACAATATTCACCTTAAGGGGAGGATATAGATCACTGCTTGTATTTCTTTGTCTTTGAGGCTAACTACTATTTCAGGTACCCTAGGTTAAACGTGTCTCACGTTTGGTCCAAATAGTGATATTGCACCTTATTAGCTATGCAGTGGCCAGGCAGGAAAAATATTTCCCATAAGAGCTTGTATGCCTGCCATGGCAATAAAAACTCCATATGTGCTGCAGCAAAACTGGTGAAGTTCACAACAAAGGCAAGATATTCCATCTGCCCCATACATTGCCGTACATGCTTGTACGCTTTCCATTGTGAGTAAAAACTCCTAAGTGCTGCAGCAAAACAGTAAAGCTTAAAGGCAAATTTTCGACCTGCCATATACATTGCCTGAAGAGCTTGTTTGCTTGCCATGGCAAGTAAAAAAATGCATCTGTGCTGCAGCAAAACTGGTGAAGTAAATCTTATAAGAAAAATATTTTCCTTGACCCAGACACAGCTTCTTAGTGCTATCCAGTCTGCCATGGCAAGTAGAAATATCATCTAAACCACTGCAGAAGTGCAGAATGGTGAGGAAAACCAAAAAGTGGCATTTCTGAACAATTGCTGAAACCTTAAGTCGATGTGTGGGTCAGTGCTACCTTGATTCTGGGCAGAACAACTTTTTTTCAGGACTTCATCATGCCATGCCCAGATATAGCAACATTTGGAGTCTTGAACTCAGAATTTTAAGCTTGTTATGTACACATGGCCTTGAGCATCGCTAAAGTTCCTTCAGTTGTTTATTATTGATATTGTCAAAAGTTGCAACTCTCACTTGATACCTGCTTTTTCCTGCGACTTATTGCAATTTGTACTTTATTTTATCAATATCTTTTGCCATTGTCAGGCTAAATTGTGAATGTTCATCGTAGATGATGGAAAAAATTAGAGAATTTACCGGGGAAAAGTACCACCTATTACCCAATTCACTGTCAACTCTCTCACATGCCTCAAGCTAGGTTTGAATCTGGGCAGTAGTGAGAGACAGCAGGCAGTCAATGGCAACACCTTAGACAACTAAGCTAACAGGGCAGGCCCTCACTGCAATATTAATCCATAACCTAAAACAAAGCTTTTATAAAGCAATGCTGCTAAAACCAAAATTGACGTTATATAGGTATTGACAGGGACCACACTGTCAGGTGTCCATTTAGGATAAAAGCAAACCAGGGGCAACTTTTACCAAAACTCAAAAGGGTTTCCAGTCCCAGACACAATATTTACCCCACCACCCATTATACGACCACCACCAAGTGCCTACTTTTGATGAATCCAAGTGAGTGTATTTTTGGCCTGATAACACCCCAGCAGTGTCACTTTCTTACCACATACCATCAGCAGTTCAAATATAGAGGGGGGTTTGAGGGGTTCAATGAACACCCCTTTACAATTCAAAATATTGATTTTTTTGCCGAGCTTTGTCACTTTTCTTTAGTTTCGTTCAAAACCAACAAGATTTATCTATCATTCTGTTAAATGAACCTTTGTACCGAGCAAAACCCCTAATGTTGAAATCCTATGTCTACCCCTAATAATTGTCTCACAATTGTACCACCCAACCAACCTTCCACTGCCAACATGGTCAATGTTCTACTCCTCAGCACTTGTTTAGTGGCAAATCTTGGTTCTCATACAGAACTAGCCCCCCCCCCCCCCCCCCACCTATTCCCAAGGCAGAACTCCTGGATGCTTCCTGCCTTGTTGTGTCACCACAATTGTACACCCAGCCTCCTCCTCTCGTTCACACCATGGTCATTGTTCTGCTCTCTCAGTAGCACTCGTTTAGCAGTAAATCTTGGTTTGTTTTGGCTTGCAGCTGCGGTGAAGGAGTGACCTTCCCTACTCGCGTGCCCCCCTCCAGTTCTTACCACTCTATGGGGAACACACCCAGGTCAGAACATTTCATTTTATTTCTCAGGCTTTCTCTGGTTCACAGTTCTGCTGATAGGGGGCACCACTACACCACACACACCCCTGACATGCCATGCTCACCTTGTTGTGTTTTTGGCCTGATTGTTGTTGAATATTGCTTTCTCATTTCATCTCAGGATAGAAAGGGATATTTCCAAAATACTTGCCTCAAGTCTTGGCTAAATCCCAATCTTGATCCAAGCCTAAATACAAAAACTTCTCTCATAACATGATTATGATTTAATGAAAAAGGTAGTGCTCAATGACACAATTTGAACTTTATTTAAAATACTATGACATTTATCTGAATTATCAAGATTCTTTTAGTTTGACATAGGTTTGTCTATCTATGTCACCTTTTTTTCCAATAATTCAAAAATCATACAATATATATATATATATATATATATATATATATATATATATATATATATATATATATATATATATATATATATATATATATATATATATATATACATATATATATATATATATATATATATATATATATATATATATATATATATATATATATATATATATATATATATATATATATATATATACACACACATACATACACACACACATATATATATATATATATATATATATATATATATATATATATATATATATATATATATATATATATATATATATATATATATATATATATATATATATATATATATGTGTGTGTATACATATATAGAGCATGTTTGTTCTGGTATGTGGTGCCCCTGGTGTTTTAACATCTGCACACTATGCTTGAAGCAGCTTCTACTAACAATACCACATATGCAGCTCATGGTTGGGATTATTCCGTTTTCCCTATGGAACATTTTCAAATTTATGCTCTAAATAACTGGATGAAAATTCTCCCATATCTCAAAACCCTCAATTTGGATACTGTCAACTGGAAACATATCTTATCACAAGTTCTGACAACCAGAGAAAGCTTGTTAAACACAAGATAAGGGTAAAGTGTGAATGTCGTGTTGATCATAGAGAATATTTATCTCCTAGTCATATACTCATAGCACAATAGCCATATACTCAATTACAATATACAAGTTACTGTAAACTGTATATATATATATATATATATATATATATATATATATATATATATATATATATATATATATATATATGTATATATATATATATATATATATATATATATATATATATATATATATATATATATATATATATATATATATTCAAAATTGATAGCATTCAATGCATTCAATATCTCAAAATTTACTTCTTAAACAGAAAATTACTTCATCACATTTTCTCAATAAAAGAGACATCAACATTTGGCATAGATGGTTGAAAACTTTCACCCTCACATAAAATTTTAGAAAATACACAGAATTGACCGCAATCTCAAGTGCAAATTTTTCATCAAAATAGTCAAATGAATTATTTTATCTACCTACGAATGAACTGATAATAAAAATTGACTTTTTCAAGAAAATAATGAATAGAACTGTCGTGGGAACCTCATTGCAATATTTAAATAGGTCCAATTTGGTGATAAATATTTATTAGTTAGTGAGAGTTGTGGTATTTGTTTTAGATGGTAGTTCTGTGCACTTTAAGTCCTATTATCTACTAGATCTACTATAGAGTTGTACATGTTTTGTGGCTGGTGATAAGTTAGACTAGTATTCGTATAGTCAGGTGGTGATAAGTTTATAGTGTATCATTTGTACTGTAGGTGGTGTTGGTGGTATTGTGCGTTTGATAAGAGTGGCATCTGAACTTTACCCTTATCTAGTTTTTTTAGTTTGATTTTGGATTTTTTATTCAGAGGGAAATTGGATATATCCATTTAAAGCAGATTTCAAACTTTACTGTAGGGTTCACAATCAAAACATGCATATATATATATATATATATATATATATATATATATATATATATATATATATATATATATATATATATATATTATATATATATATGTGTGTGTGTGTGTATACATTATTATCAATAACACTTGTCATTTCATTAGAATCTTATTTCTGAAAACCCCAGCCAGAACCATTGCTGTTAACCAGAGACCTGTTACTTTTTTTATTGTTTGATTTTTCATTTTTCCGTTGTTTATCTCCATCAATTTTGTTTTGTTTTAAAGCAAAGTTTATACTGAGAGCGAGTATTGCTTAGCATATCTATTAGTAGTCTAACATAATTTCCTAATTTCTCCTCTCAGTTATTACAAGTATATTTTTATTGTACCATTTCGTAGCAATACATAATAAATATTTTAAATGTACCTCTTCAGTACAGTGTTTTGAAACGATCTGTATTTGTACTAGTATTACTAACTTATATATATATATATATATATATATATATATATATATATATATATATATATATATATATATATATATAGGCAATACTTAGGCAACATTTAGTGCTTCTTTGGTTTGATGGTTTGGTTTTGTCATAGTTTTCTTGACGTTTAACCACTCACTGACAGCTGCTGCAGCGAGAAGAGTTAAATAACAGCACGTGTTGTGTGGTGGATTAATTTTTTTGTGTTTGACATGCTGCTGCCGCCACCACTGCTGCTGCTGCCACTGCCGCTTGTGCCTACTTGTCAACAGTGAGACCCTGCCTTCCGATTCTGCCACACCCCACTCCCCTCAACCACCACTAGCGCCACCACTGGCAAGGCAAGTAACTAACAACACTGATCATCTGGTCTCCTCCTCATGGAACATGCTGGCTTTCTGCATGCTTCTTAACATCACCCCCATCCCCTGGCCCCCCTTTCTCTCTTTTTTTGCCCCACTCCACAAGTCCCCATATCTTGATGGTATTAAGTTAACCTGCTTTAAGGTACAGGTCTCGGTATTGGAAGAAAAACTTCTCCTGGTATGAAAACAAATTATTAAGTCCCCACATTTTTTCATAGAGGTAGAAAATGGACCTATTTTAGCCTGTAGGTCTTGTTATTGAAATATTCACATACTTCTCTTCCCTTCCCTATTGGTGCTGGGAAAACTCTAGGAAAACGCTAGGAAAATGCCATAATTTTCAGGAGAACCTCAGCTACCTATCAAGGGATTGATATTGAAAGAAGCCAGATTTCCTTCAGGATAATGCTAGAAAATGCCACAAATTTCAGGGACAGTTTCAGCTACATTTTGAAAGGGTTCAAGACAAACATACTACCAAGTCCCATATTTTTCCATATTGATCTGAAATGAACCAACTTTAGGCATTCAATGTTGATTTTGAAAAAAATCCTTCCTTTCTTGGTATTTAAAGTTTTATACCAACCTTCCCACCTATTTCTTTACATTGGTCTGAAATTTCTACTTGAGGCTATTGGTCTTGGCTTCTCCTTCTATTGGTATTTAAACCAACCTATTACTAAGCGACCTCCTTTTTACATATTGATTCATAGTGAATCTACAACTTCAGGCTAAGAAAAAAAGCGAATGAAAAAAATTCTTACCCCTTTGTCTTGTCCTCTATCTAGCTATTTGAATTAACTTCTTGTTCTCAGCGACTGGTTTTGTAATAAACCTCTTCAAAATGTTAAATGCTTGTTATCAGTGCTGGTCTTGAAATTAACATTCCCAGCATCATTCTATAAATTGCTCTTAGTTAACCCATTTATACCTGAAAATCTCCCAGAAAAGTTACATCTCGATCTTTGATACTTAGAAAATAACTTCTGTGAATTAATGATTACTTAGCTGTGGGTTTGGTTATGAAACAAAATGTCTCCTCAAAGTATTTTACAAAAAAATAGGTCTTTTCAAAAATTTCTCCTAAAAATATTTAGAATATCAGGGGCTACAGACATGAATGGGTCAACCCAATAATGCTTGCGATGGCCAAAAGCAGCCTAAAAATTTTGGTTTTTTAAAGTGAAAGCATAACCAGGAAAGAGAAATGTTATTCAGTACAGTACCAACAACTCTCCCTCAGATATTTTGAAAAGTCATTCCCAATTTGTCTTCAAGTTTCATAGATCAAGACGACAATTTGTGAAGGGACTTTTAGGCATGAATGGGTGGATATGGAACTAGTCGCCCCCCTCCCCCTTGCCCCCCTTGCCTGTGGGTTGTTTCTGCATGTGTTCTCCAGGAAAGGGTCTCTGTGGAGGTGGTAGCTGGTTGGTAGTCGTGCACAGGAGAACTGCATGAAGGACAAGGTTAAGGAGGAACACAATTTTTGATGACCTCATCAACACATTTTCTCTCTTGTCATGGATTTGTGTGCACATGCTCCTTTTGGCCCTTTCAGCTTAAGTTAAGGTGCTCAGTGGGTTGAAGATAGACATTTTGATATTTTTGTGAAATATATCAACAAAAGGATGTTTTTATGTTGATTACAAGAAATTTCCATTCCCCCACTTTTGATAATTCAAGCAACTCAGTCACACACATAGCGCCCCCCCCCCCCAAAAAAAAAGAAATACAATAGGTCTTTTCTATGGCAGGGCAGATTCACCATGCAGTGGTTTGAAAAATCCTAAACCATGCATACTTTGAGTACATCCATTAAACAACCAATTTTTATTATACTTTTGAAATAATCTCCTGAATAGACTTTAAACTCAAAAACAATTTGAAGGCGAGTTGTATATATGTATATATAGCTAAGATAGTCCGGCACTTTTTTGCCTCATACTTATTTGCATACAGTTTTTGAACCTTTTTGTTTTTGCTTGCATTTCACTCTCTAATAGCTTGCTGTGATTGTGGTTTGAGTTTGTTTAATTCTTTACTTGCATGAGGAACTTGTTAATTATTAATTAATAACTATTAACAAACGTCTTTATTTGGTTGAGTGATAATTATTGTTTCATAACTTTTCATATGGCTGAAATGTCTTTCAATATAAACTTAACAGCTGTATGATAACATTTTAGGATCTTAGCTGGTATTTACTTTATTGCTCACATTTTCATTAGGAATTTGAGAGTGGGAAGTTAGATCTTGTCTAAAGTTGAAAAAAAGTTGATTCCAGGGTCTGTTAATTCCCTCAGCCTATCTTTTTGATTAATATACCTCCCATGTGGTATGCGGTATCCCTTACCATATATTTCTAGGAATTCCTAGGTAGTCAGGAATTTTTCTAGGACTATCCTAGAATCAGGGTCCTAGCCAGGATTTAGAAAGTGGCTGCCCAGAATTGGCTATCCTCAGATTACAACGATTACCATAGATATGTATTTACTTACTGAAATAAGTCATTATATCTTTACACGATGATATAGAATTTATATTTAGATAAAGAACAAACAATCATATGTTTGATATTGATATTTTAAGAAATCACTCACAATAGAATTGGGTGTTCTGAGGGTTGACTTTAGAGGGTTTTGGCATCCAAATAAGGCAGTGCATACGGCAGGAAACTGAAGTTCCCAGCAGAGAGTGTGAGCAAAGTCACATGTTACATTGTTGCAGTTTTTCTATCTCTTGGTTTCTTGGTGCTATATATTTTTGTTTTGCAATTACGGGCTTGATTTTGGGAAGAAATATTTCATTTAGAATGTCAATGATTATACTTTATCATCATTAATTTCTATATGATCATAATTGTTATCTTGATCAATATTATTTTATATTTTATTTTTTAAATTATTATTATTATCATTATCGTTACTATTATTATTATTGTGGTTGTTATTATTATTATTATTATTATTATTATTATTATTATTATTATTATTATTATTATATTATTATTATTATTATTATTATTATTATTTTCATTATCATTATTATTATCATCATCATTATTATTATTATTATTATTTTTATTATTATTGATTACATTATTATTATTATTATTATTATTATTATTATTATAATCATGAACATCAGCATCATCATCATCATCATTATTGCATTATCGTCATCACCATCATCTTTGTAATAAGCTTGTCATCAATTCATCATCATATTTATCATTCTCGCAATCCATTATTAGTGCTACCATTCTCACTACTATTAGTATGCTGATGATGATGATGATGATAATGATGATGATGATGATGATGATGATGATGATGATGATGATGATGATGAAAACGATGGTAATGGTGATCATCATTTTTGTATCAACAAGCAATGGTTCTGGTTGGTATTGGAATAGGCATTAAGATTCTTCTCTTTTCATTCTTTGAGTTGTAAGTTTAGCTGTTGGTACCATAGTCACTGGTGCCACGGAATGCAAATTGGGAAGACCACTCCTTAACCCATTAATGCTTAAGAGTTTCCCTAAAAATTGTCGTCTGGACCTATAATACTTATGAAAATAACTTTGGAATTGAGAATGATTTTACAAAATATTTGAAGGAAAGTTGTTGGTAATGTTCTGAATAACATTCCTCCTTCAAATATTTTTTCAACTTTACTTTTGGCTGGAAGATTGCATCACAATCATCCAGCTGCTTTTGGCCGCTCTTAGCATTGATGGGTTAAATGATAATCATCATCAGCATCAGGATATATTATATATTATTATGTATTATTTGCTTGGATGTCTCTTTCTATTTACTGTAGCTATGTCATCTGTCATCTAGCATACCTTGATTAACCCAATAGCTACTTGGCGAACTTTTCTTATTCACTTTAGAAATGACCTTATCTTTCCTTATCTTTACTGACCTCTTTAGTCTGATAGAATTCTTTTGACATTTCCCTGTAGGTGTTTGACTGTCTTCTATGTCGCTGTCGTGTGCATAATGGCCTGTCGCATCACATTCATTTGTTAACTTACCTTTATGATATCTTTCCATAGATATGTTATAGAAACTGTTTTATTCTCCTTTATTGCAGTTTAATACATTCTGTGTGAATTAATTCTAAATCCGTTAAAGCACACAGCAGCTAAAAGCAGCCTGACATTTTTGGAAGAATCTCTCACGCGAAGCCTTATTTGGCAAAATATTTCAAGGAGAAATGTTTACATCGCCTACAACTCTCCCTCAAATATTTTGTATAAGTGTTTTCAAATCCAAAGTTCTTGCCAAAAGTTTTATAGATCCAGACAAAAAAACAACTTAAGTATTATTGTGTAAATTGCAGTTAAATATATTCTGATGATATAGTTCAGAAGGTTACTATCTTGGTTATACCCATTTGTGGCTGTAGCGGCCAAAACAGCCTCACGGCCAACTTTATCATCATTACTGTGCATGGCTTGATAAAGAAGGGTTTTTGTGTTAGTTCACACGGTTAGCAATGAGTGTGAATCAATTTTATCTCATATAATGAAGTAGTGTTGTGCTGTTAACCCTCCCAATGCTGAGTCTACTTTCTAAAGCACATGGACGCAGAGATTTTTAAAAACAATCTAAACCCTGTCATGTTTGTATTCATTGATACCTCTTGCTGAGTACTCTCAAATGAGTACCCATGTGCCAGAGTTTCAGTCATTGTTCAGTGATTTTTGCATCATTTTGCATTGGCCAATTTAGCCGCCAATGAGCTTTCCAATGAATACCAACATGACAGGGTTTAAATGGTTTTCAAAAACTTTGTGTCCTCATGCTTTGGACGAAAGTAGCCTCAGCATATGAAAGGTAAACTTTGCCACGATTTCTGTGATGATGTGTGTGAACTGCGTGGGATATTAACAACGTGTTTGTTTGTGTGTGTGTTACAGTGTTGGTGATGGGGTGACGTACCCGACGCGTACCGTGGACGAGGATTTTGACAGCCTGCTGGGTCAGCGACAGAGGTGGGCTGAGGAGGGGGATGCTGACGGAGCACTAGGTAAATATACCCCCCCTTTTATTATAACCCTACTACCTCAAACTGGGCTTGAAATCAAATCAGGCTGGTACTGAAGGAGCCCTAGGAAAATGTACCCCCTTTTATTACCCTACTATGTCATACAGGACTTGAAAGCAAATAATTTTAATGGGAAAGGATGATGCTGATGGAGTGCTAGGTAAATATCCATAGTTTTATTTCCTTCACCTGAATTGGGGCTTGAATTAACCTCTCCAACCTGCAACAGGGCTAGATATTAACTCTTTTATGGTAAAGGCTGGTGCTGTTGCAGTGCTAGGTAAATGTATCTTTTATTTCCTTCACCTGAAACAGGGCTTGGATCAACATCATTGATTATGATTTACAGATGACTGGCCTAGTCTGCAGCCAAACCAGAGCCAATAGAGCCCTTTAACCCCTTTTATTATTTGTCACATGACAATATTGGTCACATCTCTAACATGGCAATATTGGTCACATGACATGAACATGTTTGATATATATCATGCCGAGTAATGGAGGCCAAGATTATCACATCTTATCACACATCATTATTTTTGTGGGTTTATAACCTGAAACGATATTTCCTTTCAGCAGATTGAAAGAATGTTTGAAAAATGTGAAAATTGTAGCTGACAGATATCTTTGTTGTACTTCCAGGTCTCTACAAAGTCCAACTTAACACTGATCCTTAAACTGACCCTGTTGACATTATCGTTATCGAAAAAAAAAATCTTATGTATTTCCCTGCCTACTTCTTGCTTCAGAACCTTATCATTATTGAAAAAAAACCTCTCATGTGTTTCCCTGCCTACTTCTTGCTTCAGAACCTTATCATTATTGAAAAAAAACCTCTCATGTGTTTCCCTGCCTACTTCTTGCTTCAGAACCTTATCATTATTGAAAAAAACACTCTCATGTGTTTCCCTGCCTACTTCTTGCTTCAGAACCTTATCTTTATTGAAAAAAAACCTCTCATGTGTTTCCCTGCCTACTTCTTGCTTCAGAACCTTATCATTATTGAAAAAAAACTCTCATGTGTTTCCCTGCCTACTTCTTGCTTCAGAACCTTATCATTATTGAAAAAAAAACTCATGTGTTTCCCTGCCTACTTCTTGCTTCAGAACCTTATCATTATTGAAAAACAACCTCTCGTGTATTTCCCTGCCTACTTCTTGCTTCAGAACCTTATCATTATTGAAAAAAAAACCTCTCATGTGTTTCCCTGCCCACTCCTTGTTTCAGAACCTTATCATTATTGAAAAAAAACCTCTCATGTGTTTCCCTGCCTACTTCTTGCTTCAGAACCTTATCATTATTGAAAAAACCTCTCATGTGTTTCCCTGCCTACTTCTTGCTTCAGAACCTTATCATTATTGAAAAAAAAACCTCTCATGTGTTTCCCTGCCTACTTCTTGCTTCAGAAACTTATCATTATTGAAAAAAAAACCTCTCATGTGTTTCCCTGCCTACTTCTTGCTTCAGAACCTTATCATTATTGAAAAAAAACCTCTCATGTGTTTCCCTGCCTACTTCTTGCTTCAGAGGAGGAAAGCCCGAGCCCGGATTCTATAGAAGAAATCTCCCCTAGTAGTCCAATCAGTCCCGAGAGTACAGAGAGTGCGGAGAATTCTCGCTCACCGATCTCCCCGCCATATTAACCTATGGCAGTAGTCTGCAGTAAGTGCATGCTTTTGCCTACGCATGCCGCTGTTGTCACTCACTAGGCTCTTTTTATTCACAGGATTAATCCTTATGCTGCTGGTGGCTAATTTGGCAATACAAAATGATACAAAAAACCTAAAAAAATGACTGAAACCCTGGCACATGGATACTTGTGTGAGAGTTCTCAGCGAGAGCTATCCGATGAATACCAACATGACAGGTTTTAGATGGTTTTCAAAAATCTTTGTGTCCTTGTGCTTTGTACGGAAGTAGCCTCAGCGTTGGAAGGGGTAAACTCTTTCAATGCTGAGGCTACTTTTGTTCCAGGCACAAGATGCAAAAAGATATTTGAATACTCTCAAAACCCTGTCATGTTGGTATTCATTGGAAAGCCCTTGCTGAGTTCTTTCAGATGAGTACCAATAATATGCCAGGGTTACTGTTATTTTCAGCTTTTTTGCATCACATTATTTTGACCAAATTAGCCACCAGCAGCAAAAGGGTACATGTACATGCACATTTAGAACACCTCAGAGAAGCCCACATAAGTGATAGGTACATGCGTCATTTTTGCTGATCGGACATAGTGTCTTACCCATTCCTGACCCTTACGAAAAAAACACTCTTTTAACTCTTCATGCCTGTGGCTGCCAAAGTAGGCCATTTTGGTATTATCTTTCTAATAAGGTATTTCAAGAAAAACAAACATTTGAAGGAGAAATTAGAATTCGAACCAAACCTACACACACACAAACACACACTCATTGTATGTTAATGTAAATGACAGTGTGTTTGTGTGTGAACACATATACTGAGCGACATCAAATCATTTTCCAAACTCTAAATGTGCACTGACAGTTTTTGTATTTCTGTCAGTGGACTTGGGCAGCACTGTTGGGATGAAAGCAGTTAAAGAGTTTATTATTATTGTTATAATTATAGTTTTCTGTATTGTTGGGCTTTGTTTTATTGTAGGTACTGCTGCTCACGCTTACCGTGCATTACATCATAGAAAAATTTCTAGTTTGCACCTCTAGCTAGTCTGTGTTGAATGTAGGGTCTTAGCCAGAATGGCCATTGGTAGCATCAAAACCCTGGAAAAAATTACACACCAGGACTCAGGACTACATTTTTGGGAGGAATTTTTAGACATGTCAATTTCGAGCAAAGGACTTTTTTTGAGGAATTTTCAAAATAATCAATTTCAAGCATAATAGAGAAATGTTTTGCCTCAGTATAATTCCCATTTCATGGCATACGGATGTTATCTCTTTTCTTAATAAGTAAATGTAAATCGGAATACCTGGGTCTACAAATTCTGGCTAAGACCCTGTTTATTAGTCAACCCTTTTGAATGACTTGGTTATGTTTGTAGGTTTAATGTTTGTGATTTTATGATTACTAAGTTTTTATTTTTCATAGATATGATTCCATTACACTTGTATAATATATGGGGCACCTTTGTTATTGACTCTTGATTTTGCATGTTTTTATTACTTTGTTCGCTTTATGTTTTTAAGGTGGCACTATATATGAGAAAAGTTCATACAGAATGAATATGCTGAGGGTTTCTGATGACTTGCCTAATGTTTACATTACATTTTTAACCTGTCCATCCCTGGAGCACCTAAAAACCTTATTATATTATTGATATTTTCGTGACTTGAGCATTTTTTTTAAGTTATCATATGTGAAGGAAAGTTATTAATCTGAACTCAAGGCACATCTTTCCTTTTAATATTTATTGAATTTATGCTGAATCCAAAAGTTATTTTCAAAATTGTATCCTTTTAAAGATATTTTCAGGCAAAATAGGGTTAAATTACTATATAATTTTGGTAGCAAAAATTAGTAACTCAATTAATTTCTTTTTCTTTAATGAGTTTCACTTATTCCTTTCAGAGCGACGCCCACCAACTCTGTTCACAACTCCAGGCACATACGAAAATAGACTCGCCCTCTCGCAAGACAGATCCGGGGGAGCAGGCAGTGCAAAAACCTAGTACTGGGTGTGTTATGGGTAACACCCAGTTGCATCATGGGACTTTTCATATCGCCTGGGAAACATGGACCATGACAATGACTCTGAAATGGAGACGTGTATCATTATGGAGATTTTATATAGCTAACACAATTATTCAATGCGAAGAGGTGATGTAATAGACAAGTTCACCCATCTAGTTTTTATAGTGAGAAACGATAAACATTTTTCATGCAGATATTGTAGGCTGTGGTTCACTATGTGCAACACAGAGAGAGTTCTATCCTGGCAAGAAAATAGGTCATTACTATTGGAAGAAAGTAGGACAAGGACAGTTGTTTTTCTTAAGGAAGTAGGTCAATAGGTGTGTACATTGAGAAAGTAGGTCAAGGGTCATTGTTTCCTAAGGAAGCAGGTCAAGTGATGTGTACCCGTAAGAAAGTAGGTCAAGGTCATTTGTACCTTAATTGATTGCTTGGATCAATCCATTCCATTGCATCTATTGCTAATTAAGAAATATACTCCTTTCAAAGTTACAAATGCACTCTCACATTAAAAAATGCCTCTATATACTACCATTTTGAAAATTGATGTCTGAATATTTTAGCTAGTTATGTATGTTTGCCCTATAAGTTCAGTGTTTTTGTTGAATCCCACCAAATAGTATAGAAAAGTCCCCACCTGTGTCCCTGCAGCATTTGCTATTTTTCAGTTGTTTGTAGATGTATTTCTAAAGTTAATAGTGGTGTCTGATAACACCGTTAGCCCGGCTCGCCCAGATTTTTGGGGTTGCAGGGAAGGGTATGTTGGGTATTGAAATATCAACCCATGTAGTCCTTCTAGGTTGACAAAAAATGGTGAATATCTTTTGATTCTATAACCCTTTTTTAAGATACCCCAAAATCAAGAATATCAATTTTTCATTTATATTCTAAATGGCACACGCCCAGCTTATTTCATTACCTAGTTTATTTTAATACCTAGTTATTGAAGATGAAATAATTTGATTGGCTTAAGTAGCCTTAATATTGAAGAAAAAGTGATAACTAATTTGACAAAAATTGTGAGGGGTTAGGTCTTTGCAGTGGATTTACAAGGCCACTGCTGGAACTAATTCTGTAAAATGACAAATTTACCATTTATCAATAAAAGTACTTTTTTCCCATTATGCCATTGTCGGACACTGACGAACATTATGCCATTGTCATTGATAACAAATTGGACCATAAATATGTTGTACAAGCCCAATTTTACTATACTTATCAAGCCTAATCAAGGGTTATTTATCAATATATATATATATATATATATATATATATATATATATATATATATATATATATATATATATATATATATATATATATATATATATATATATATATATATATATATATATATATATTACTTTCTAAACCCGTTGATTTCTGAAGTGTACATATTCTGGTGAGTAAGGCAATATCTTGAGAACAAAGCAGCGATAAGGAAAATATTCAACTGAAAGTTGTTGCTCTTGTTGGGTTACCAACCCCTCATTACATGCTTTTCAACTATCACCCTATAATCTCTATTTGATAATGGATGTATTTAACCCTCCTAACGTTGAGGCTACTTTCATTCAAAGCACAAGGACGCAAAGATTTTTGAAAACCATCTTAACCATGTCATGTTGGTACTCATTAGAAAGCTCTCGCTAAGTGCTCTCAGATGAGTACTCATATGCCAGGGTTTCAGTGATTTTCCATGTTTTTTGCATCATTTCGCATTGCCCAAATTAGCCACCAGCAGCATAAGGGTTAAGTTGTTAGATCACATGTGCACTACACTTGCAGGTGGGTTCATCTTTATGTGCCCAGGTGCATCATATATAGGCTTCTTTGCAATCTTCCCTTATTCTCTTTTTAATTTACAAGCTAAAAGAGCACCGAGGGCCAACATGCATTATCATATCATTTTGACCTAATAATAATAATTGTATATTTTGTAGAGAATGGTGAAATGTGCATTATTCAAATTGACCCATTTATACTTAGAGTCGTCCTTGCTACCTATGACAATAATTTAGAGATAAAACAAAACTCCATGATATATTTGGAGGAGGGAGAGTTATATCTGGTTGTGATTAACATTTCCCATTGAAATATTTTCTGAAAAATGTTTTTGTATAAGAGAGAGAGAGAGGTCACCAATTCTGATGTTCTCGGGCTCTCCATGTATGAATGGGTTAATCAAATTAACCCTTCCGATGCTGAGGTTACTTCCGCCCAAAGCACAAGGATGCAGAGATTTTTGAAAACTATCTAAACCTTGTCATGTTGGTATTCATTGGATAGCTCTCGCCGAGTACTCTTAGATGAGTACCCATTTGCCAGGGTTTCAGTCATTTTTCAGTTTTTCTGCATCATTTTGTTTTGGCTAAGTACGCCAACAGCAGCATAAGGGTTTTAATTAGCTGAGTAAAACCATTCTATGACACAACTTGAATGAGTGCCAAGTGAACAGTACTCCATTCACATGTTACATACTATTCAACCTCGTTTATTTTTTAGAGATTGTGTCATATTTGCAAAACATATATATATTAAACTGTTGACCAATACTATGAGAAGTCTTTGGTAGTTTCCTAGCTAGTTTTTAGCGTGAGGTTTGTATATAGGATTGTGTGCTGTTGATATCTTTATGTCACTGTTTCATATTGGAAATAACAGTGTGTTTTTGGAGTGCATCCAATCTGCATTAGGCCAGACCAATTACATTCATTGTCTTAATACCTTTTTGACTTCAGAAAAATTATCTATCATTATTAAGAAAAAACAATAAAAATTGGGATTTCTTAAGATCAGGAAACACCAGTCTCATGATATTCACCCTATCGACAAATTTGATTTGCCTGCCCTGATGGACGTCTGGTCCAAGGTGTTGTCGCTGACGGCTAGCTGAGTTTTTTTTCACAGCCTGGGTTCGAAACCTGGCCAGGGCATGTGAGAAAGTTATCAGTGAATTGGGGTTAGGCAGAGGTTTTTGCCGGGTACTGCAGTCCACTAGCAACAACTGGCTAGTCACAACTGCAATATGGCAGAATAAGTGACGAAAATCCAAATTTATTGGATTTGAGGTTGAGCATATCATTGCAAGTTTATTCTTATTTGCCTCAGGAAAATCAAATATCCAATAATGATAATAATAACAATGATATTAATAATTATGATAATATTATCGATAATAATAATGATGATAAGGAATATATATATATATATATATATATATATATATATATATATATATATATATATATATATATATATATATATATGTATATATATATATATATATATATATATATATATATATATATATATATATATATATATATATATATAAATGATATAAAATCGATCTAGCAAATTAGCTTTTAATTTGAAGAAAAAATTATCAGTTGTAGTTATAAGACAATGAATAGAATTGGTCTCATCTAAGGTCCAGTTTCTCATGTTTGCCTACTTATTCAAAAATCAACACATCAGGACTATCACTCTTGCATTTCAGTTTTGTCTCGTTTCGTTTTATTTAGCCTAGTTTATTTCTTGCATTTACCAGTTCAGGACATATCAAGATGATATGAAATGAAATCCTTAAACAGAAATTAGATATATAAAAATAACCAAGCAGAGTCTTGATATTTTTGAAATATTCAGATGCAAAACATCAGAATCATTTGAACATTTCTGAAATGTGACTTTATCATTCTGTTTCACCTTTGACCTCAATAAATGACTCCTATGTACAGTAGTTAATTTTAGATCTGAAAGAAATCCTGATTTGCATCTTGCAGGATTTTCAAGTTCCTTTTCATGATATCGACATTGTTTTAATAAAAATATAACATGGTTAAACGTGTTAACCACAAACAGACTTGGTTTGACCTAATTGAATATTTTTTCTGGTATGAACATTTTAACCCTTATGCTGCGGATGACAAATTTGGCCAATACGAAATTATGGAAAAAAGCTGAAAAATAACTGAAACCCTGGCACATGGGTACTCATTTGAGATTGCTCAGCGAAAGCTTTCCAATGAATACCAACATGACAGGGTTTCGACGTTTTTCAAAAATCTTTGCTTCCTTGTGCTTTGGACGAAAGTAGCCTAAGCATTGGAAGGGTTAAGTTCTCAGATATTTTGAGACCCTCATGTTCATAGCAGTCAAACCACTAATAACCATTAATCAATTACTAGTAATCAATCAATGCATTATTTGATTAATTATCATAACCATTTCATGCCTTGAATTTCCCCATGTAAATGTGATCTTGATGCTGTGCTAATCTAAAAAAAAGTTAGTCAATAAAGCATATATTTGTACAATAGTAGAAGGAGACTTGCAGGCTATTATTTGACTAATATCTCTTCTTGCCAGATACTGGTTCAAATAGGCGTTCACCTGAAGGATATTAGTAAAATAATCTGACCCCTTTGACAGCTGTATGCCCCAAGTATAATTACTTTGCAAAACTCTCGTGAGTCTCGTCTTACTCCAACATATTTTGTAGAAGTTGACTGAAAAGGAATTTGAATGCACTACTTGGATGTGAAATATGTGATTCCTTAGTAAGGAAACTATTGGAACATGAACCACATTTATTTACCTGATAATCATATTCTGATATGAAGGGCTTGTGAGAAAGTTTAAATTGACTTGGGGTTAGGTGTTAGTTTTCATCGGGTACTCCGGTTTCCTCCACCAGTTACAACTGGCTAGTCATGACTTAGCCGCAATATGGCCGGAAAAATTATGGAAAATTGAAAAACCCAAATTCTGATATGAAGGATTTGATTTTTTCTTATCAAGAAAGTTAAATTGCCAGCATATTAGTTGTAATAAGTCATTTTGAAAAGCCAATTTCAATTAGTGAAGTTAACATATCTTTGTTAGGATGATATTTACTTAGAATGTCTACATACCTGCAAAGAAATTGTTGAAACTAGGCTGTGTGTTTACAACCAATATATAGTTGAACTACGTGAAGAAACTTCATGTGATGAATGCAATTAGAGACTGATACTAGACATGATTTGACCTTGGCCGGTTTGATTGAGGAATGAGGGCCTAACCCTTCCAAGGCTGAGGCTACTTTCGTCCAAAGCACAAGGCCCCAAAGACATTTGAAAACCATCTAAATCCTGTCATCATTGTCATGTTGGTATTCATTTGATAGTTCTCGCTGGGTACTCTCAGATGAGTACCCATATGTCAGAGTTTCAGTCATTTTTTCTGGTCTTTTGCATCATTTTGTAAAAAAGTAGCCACCAGCAGTCTAAGGTTTAAGGTAATAAACCTCACACATCTGGCGCATACTCATCTTCGACACATTTGGAAATATCTATGTTACAAAGCTGTATTTTGAAAAAATCTAATCTAATCACTGAAAGTTGTTCTGTGAACAATCCCTCCTCAAAAAGTTTTCAAATGTTCTATTTGATGAGATATTTCCTGAGTTGTCAGATCATGTATGCACACTTTAGATTTGAAAAGGATAAGGAATCACTTATTTTGTCAGGTGTGCATTGTAGTAGGTGCTGAATGTATCATCTGTCGTTACTAACCTTTTTAAGGCTTGGCCAATTTCTTGAGTTGTTATTTTGGCCTTTTAGAAAAAGTGCATATTAAAAAGGTCTGCTTTTCTCAAAATCAGGAAACATAAATTTTTGCATACTGTTAACGTTTATAACATATTTGGATTCCAGCGAAATAATGCAATTGATGGTATTTCACTTGCTTATTTGATTGAATTTTTTTCAAAAGATTGATGGATTCATAATTGCAATACTTTGTAATTTTTCTCTTTCATTTTAAAGTGCCACAGAGTAATCTTTCTGGGAAAATTAGAAAAATAATATCTGGAATCTGGCATTAAAAAATTGTATCCAATTTGCCAAGAAATTGGATGGTGAGATCTTTAAGACAATGAAAAAAAATGGGTCTTGCCTAAATAAGATATGGAAATCTCATACCATGATAGCACAAATATCCTTAAATTGCAAACAATCACACCATTTTATTTTAGTTTTATTTTTGTAAATAAGTAATCCCATTCCCATTAAAAGCAGCTATAATCATGTCTTCTTTTCTCTTCTTCATGCTTACAAGTACTATCACAAATACATTTTCTAACAATAAATATTGTTTTCTCTGCAAAAGGTTTAAATTGAATTCTAACTTTTTAAACAGTTCGGACAAATTTGATGCAAACTACTCTGCTAAACCATTTATTATCATTATTTTCCTTTTTGAAAATAATTGTATGCGACCTATCACCTGTAATTATTTGAAGGAAATAAGATGGGTTGGTTTTGAAGAACTCTTCTTCAAATACTTCCAAAATATGCTTTTGTCCAAAGAAATCCAAGGATATGGAATTGGGAGATTGTGAAATCGAATCTATGTTAGAAAATATTGATAATGTTGCTAGGCTACTCATATATTTAGACCCTCAGTGTCCCTTTTAACCCATCCATGCCTGTATCGCTCAAAACTGCTTCATTTATTTGTTGATACCACTCTCACCAAAAAATATTTGAAGAAAAAATGTTGATCTGAATCTAAATCATAACTCTCCTTCAAGTATTTGTTCCAATTTATTATTGATTTCACAGTTATTTTCATGAGTTTAACAGGTTCAGACAACTCATGTTAAGGTGATCTCTAGTCATGACTGGCTGAATTACTTGAAGCTGAGCCTTGTATTTCCCCTATAACCCTTATGATGCTGGTGGCTAATTTGGCCAATACAAAATGATGCAAAAAAACAAAAAAAACTACTGCGACCCTGGCACACAGGTACTCGTTTGAGAGTGCTCAGCGAGAGGTTTCCAATGAATACCAACATGACAGGGTTTAGATGGTTTTGAAAAATATTTGGTGTCCTTTTGTTTTGGCCTTAAGTAGTGTCAGCATGGAAAGGGCGAATAGCCAAGAAGCATTTCTTGATTAATAGACTACTTCTATTGGGATTATCATAGTGCTGCCAAGGCAGAGCCCTCAAAGAGTCTTAGTTTACAAATCGTTCAAAGCCTTCCAGCGAGGTTAGGCCTAAAAACAGCTCTTGGGGTCTGGACAGTGAATGGCACAGGTAGTATAATACATGTAATTAAATGGGAAATTCTTGATGTCTTCAATGAATTGAACAATCATTAGTACAAATGGACAGGGTTTACCTATTAATTTGAAAAAAATATTTTGTACATCTTGACATAGATTTCTCCCATAACCCTATAGTTTTCAGATAACATGTAAATGTGTTCATAAATCAGTTCATAAGTTATGAACTTATGCGTTTTGAAATCCTACTCATACTGCTGAAAATTGTAAACCAGTAATCCTCAAAGATGCCCTTGGGAAATATTATATGTATATATGTAACTTACCGAAAAAAGGATTTAGGAATAAAGCATAAATTCACACTATTTAACGAAGAGTTGTTGATTGTGTTCTGATAAATACTTTTTCAAATATATTCCAAAAAGTGATTTTGTTTGAAAGATATTACATAAATATGCAGGTCCTTTGTCATAAATGCCTATTAACTGGCAAAGGTGGGTTCCTCTATCATCAACTCGACTGCCCTGATATCCGAGTGGTCAAAGACATTGCCACTGACTGCTTGCTGTCTCTTACCACTGCCCTGGGGCAAAACCTGGAGTAGATATTTTGCACTCTTAAACATCCAATATTGCCTTGTCGCAATGGCTGTGTAGGGCAGGCGGTGCATGAATGGGTACAGTTATGGCTTTCTCAAACACCTCTTATCACCAAAAATATGAATAACATTACATTTCTTGTGTGTTAGGATGTGTTTATACAGCAATTTACTTCTTGTATGAAGGTTGGCAGTTGCGGGAACTTGGGTTTAAGTAGACAACACTCTAAGAAACTTTTTGGGCCTATGTTATATTAATGGTGTAATTGTCCTTTAATTTGAATACTTGTGGCACAATCCCAAGCTGTTAACTACCCTGCTTTTATTTAGCCAAAACAATATTTCCATTGCCTTAAAGGACCTGTTATGGGGAATACATTTTTCCTCATGAATATATCATCTCAGCAGGATGTAAGATATGAGCAGTAAAATCTGCAAAAGCAACTAGCAAACATGCAGTGTTTTAATATGTAGCTCCTCTCCATGATTACGGACAGGGGACCTTCCAATTTCACAAATACCCATGTGGAGGTCTATCATTCCTGAGGGAAAGGTATGAGATTCTTGAAAACATTTAGATTTATTTCCAATTATATAACTATTTCTTTAGAATTTTTTGTAGAATATAAGAAAAAAGTGTCTTCCATCTTTTAGTTTGCAAATCCTTGAAACAAAGTCGTTAAAATCCAGAGTTATTAACGTATGCATGTGTTTAACTCATTAAGGGCTTGCGCATGGCCTTGTGGTTCTAAGGCATTGCTGTTGACTTTTAGCTGTCTCTCACCACTGTCCGGGTTCGAACTGATCCATCCAGGGCATGTGAGTAAATTGCCAGTGACTTGGGGCTAGTTGGTGGTTTTCGCCAGGTACTCCAGTTACCTCCACCGGTTACAATTAGCGAGTGGAGACTTAGCTGCAATTTGTCAGAAAAAGTGATGATAATCGAAATTCCAAATTCCAAATCAATGTACTTAGCAAATTGTAAGGCACATTAAGTAAAGTGGTCTGTCAGATCTATGAGTGTGGATATTTACAAAGTCCATGATACTATGATTGAGGAAACATCTGTTAAACATCGAACCATCACAAGCAAACGCCTATGGCAATTCATCCGGGTAGTGCATGTTAATTAAATCAAGTTGCCTGCAGATATCTTTTTCGGACAAAAATTGATTTCTGATGAGTTTTGTAAGCAACGATTAGCTCGCAGTACAAGCCGTGATCGTATAGTGGTTAGTACCTCTCGTTGTGGCCGAGAAAACCCAGGTTCGAATCCTGGTCACGGCAGAGCTGAAATAGTCTCTGACATGGCAGAGCGAGCAAACATTTTTTCATATTTTTTTCAATTTTATATGACTTTAAGACAACTATTTTTATTCATGGCAATTAAGACAATAGATATTTGAATCACAATTTTTTTTAATTTATTTGTGTTAAGACCAGGCACATATATTCAAGTATATGTAACCATTTGAATCCATACTATACAAGTATTACTTCTGTTTGCCGGATCCTTGATAGGATATCAACATTCAAAATGACTCAATATTCACAAATTTATTCCATAGGCTACCTTTAGTCCGGTAAAATATGGTTCTAAATAAATGCTTTACAAATTAAATAGATACAGTATTCCCTGTATAAAGGACAATTACACCATGAATCATACATAGGCCCAACAAGATTCTTAGAGTATTCCCACCCCTGCCAACCTTCCTACAAGAAGTATATTGATGTTTAAACACATCCTAAGACGCAATAAATAGAGGGGCCATTTTCATCTATTAATAGTTTATCTCAGGCTGTGTGGTACCCGTAAGTCATTAGCAGTAAGGTAACAGAAAATTATGCGGAGGCAAAAATATGAGATTCTTTAAATATTTAGAATTATTTCCAATTATATAATTATTTCTTTTGGAATTTTTGTTAAAAATACGAAAAAAGATTATCTTCCAACTTTTAGTTTGCAAATCCTTGACACAAAGTCGGTAAAATCCAAAGTTATATCAACGTATGCATGTGTTTAACTTAATAAGGGCCTGCCGGCGCATGACCGTGCGGTGTAAGGCATTGCTATTGACTGTTAGCTGTATCTCACCACTGCTCAAGTTCAAACTCCATGTGAGAAAATTACCAGTGACTTGGGGTTAGTCGGTGGTTTTAGCCGGGTACTCCGGTTACATCCGACGGTTACAACTGGCTGGTCACGACTTAGCCGAATGTGGCAGAAAAAGTGATGGTAATCGAAATTCCAAATTGCAAATCAATGATCTTAGCAAATTGTAAGGCACATTAAGAAAAGTGGTCTGTCAGATCTATGAGTGTGGATATTTACAAAATGTCCATGATACTATGATTGAGGAAACATCTGTTAAACATCGAACCATCACAAGCAAACGCCTATGGCAATTCATCCGGGTAGCGCATGTTAATTAAATCAAGTTGCCTGCAGATATCTTTTTCGGACAAAAATTGATTTCTGATGAGTTTTGGAAGCAACGATCAGCTCGCAGTACAAGCCGTGATCGTATAGTGGTTAGTACCTCTCGTTGTGGCCGAGAAAACCCAGGTTCGAATCCTGGTCACGGCAGAGCTGAAATAGTCTCTGACATGGCAGAGTGAGCAAACATTTTTTCATATTTTTTTCAATTTTATATGACTTTAAGGCAACTATAATTATTTGCTGGCAATTAAGACAATAGATATTTGAATCACAATTTTTCTTTATTTATTTGTTTTAAAAGGGCCCTAAAGGCTCACATACATATCAGCTTATATGAAAGTAATACACTTCAAGAACAGGATGCTGCCCTTCTTTTTCTCTCAGTGATCCTACGAGGGGAGTTTTTTCCATATTGCCATCATCCTGCTCAGCCCCAGGCAGCGACCATGTTTTTCAATTGGGTGGCAATCTGCCCCTTGCTCTGTGCTTCCTGCCCCTAGCTCTGTGCTTATAACAATTGCTATTGACTGTTAGGTGTCTCTCACCACTGCTCAAGTTCAAACTCCATCCAGGGCACGTGAGAAAATTGCCAGTGACTTGGGGTTAGTCGGTGGTTTTTGCCGGGTACTCCGTTTACATCCGACAGTTACAACTGGCTAGTCACGACTTTGCCGCAATTTGGCAGAAAAAGTGATGATAATCGAAATTCCAAATTGCAAATCAATGTACTTAGCAAATTGTAAGGCACATTAAGAAAAGTGGTCTGTCAGATCTATGAGTGTTGATCTTTACAAAGTCCATGATACTATGATTGAGGAAACATATTTGTTAAACATCGAACCATCACAAGCAAACGCCTATGGCAATTCATCCGGGTAGTGCATGTTAATTAAATCAAGTTGCCTGCAGATATCTTTTCCGGACAAAAATTGATTTCTGATGAGTTTTGGAAGCAACTATCAGCTCGCAGTACAAGCCGTGATCGTATAGTGGTTAGTACCTCTCGTTGTGGCCGAGAAAACCCAGGTTCGAATCCTGGTCACGGCAGGGCTGAAATAGTCTCTGACATGGCAGAGCGAGCAAACATTTTTTCATATTCTTTTCAATTTTATATGACTTTAAGACAACTATTTTTATTTATGGCAATTAAGACAATAGATATTTGAATCACAATTTTTTTAAATTTATTTGTGTTAAGACCAGGCACATATATTCAAGTATGTGTAACCATTTGAATCCATACTATACAAGTATTACTTCTGTTTGCCGGATCCTTGATAGGATATCAAAATTCAAAATGACTCAATATTCACAAATTTATTCCATAGGCTACCTTTAGTCCGGTAAAATATGGTTCTAAATACATGCTTTACAAATTAGATAAATACAGTATTCCCTGTATAAAGGACAATTACACCATGAATCATACATAGGCCCAACAAGATTCTTAGAGTATTCCCACCCCTGCCAACCTTCCTACAAGAAGTATATTGATGTTTAAACACATCCTAAGACGCAATAAATAGAGGGGCCATTTTCGTCTATTAATAGTTTATCTCAGGCTGTGTGGTACCCGTAAGTCATTAGCAGTAAGGTAACAGAAAATTATGCGGAGGCAAAAATATGAGATTCTTTAAAACATTTAGAATTATTTCCAATTATATAATTATTTCTTTTGGAATTTTTGTTAAAAATACGAAAAAAGATTATCTTCCAACTTTTAGTTTGCAAATCCTTGACACAAAGTCGGTAAAATCCAAAGTTATATCAACGTATGCACGTGTTTAACTTAATAAGGGCCTGCCGCCGCATGACCGTGTGGTCTAAGGCATTGCTATTGACTGTTAGCTGTCTCTCACGACTGCTCAAGTTCAAACTCCATATGAGAAAATTACCAGTGACTTGGGGTTAGTCGGTGGTTTTAGCCGGGTACTCCGGTTACATCCGACGGTTACAACTGGCTGGTCACGACTTAGCCGAATGTGGCAGAAAAAGTGATGATAATCGAAATTCCAAATTGCAAATCAATGATCTTAGCAAATCGTAAGGCACATTAAGAAAAGTGGTCTGTCAGATCTATGAGTGTGGATATTTACAAAATGTCCATGATACTATGATTGAGGAAACATCTGTTAAACATCGAACCATCACAAGCAAACGCCTATAGCATTCATCCGGGAAGCACATGTTAATTAAATCAAGTTGGCTGCAGATATCTTTTTCGGACAAAAATTGATTTCTGATGAGTTTTGTAAGCAACGATTAGCTCGCAGTACAAGCCGTGATCGTATAGTGGTTAGTACCTCTCGTTGTGGCCGAGAAAACCCAGGTTCGAATCCTGGTCACGGCAGAGCTGAAATAGTCTCTGACATGGCAGAGCGAGCAAACATCTTTTCATATTTTTTTCAATTTTATATGACTTTAAGGCAACTATAATTATTTGCTGGCAATTAAGACAATAGATATTTAAATCACAATTTTTCTTTATTTATTTGTTTTAAAAGGGCCCTAAAGGCTCACATACATATCAGCTTATATGAAAGTAATACACTTCAAGAACAGGATGCTGCCCTTCTGTTTCTCTCAGTGATCCCACGAGGGGAGATTTTTCCATATTGCCATCATCCTGCTCAGCCCTGGCAGCGGCCATGTTTTTCAATTGGGTGGCAATCTGCCCCTTGCTCTGTGCTTCCTGCCCCTAGCTCTGTGCTTATAACAATTGCTATTGACTGTTAGGTGTCTCTCACCACTGCTCAAGTTCAAACTCCATCCAGGGCATGTGAGAAAATTGCCAGTGACTTGGGGTTAGTCGGTGGTTTTTGCCAGGTACTCCATTTACATCCGACAGTAACAACTGGCAAGTCATGACTTTGCCGCAATTTGGCAGAAAAAGTGATAATAATCGAAATTCCAAATTGCAAATCAATGTACTTAGCAAATTGTAAGGCACATTAAGAAAAGTGGTCTGTCAGATCTATGAGTGTGGATCTTTACAAAGTCCATGATACTATGATTGAGGAAACATATTTGTTAAACATCGAACCATCACAAGCAAACGCCTATGGCAATTCATCCGGGTAGTGCATGTTAATTAAATCAAGTTGCCTGCAGATATCTTTTTCAGACAAAAATTGATTTCTGATGAGTTTTGTAAGCAACGATTAGCTCGCAGTACAAGCCGTGATCGTATAGTGGTTAGTACCTCTCGTTGTGGCCGAGAAAACCCAGGTTCGAATCCTGGTCACGGCAGAGCTGAAATAGTCTCTGATATGGCAGAGCGAGCAAACATTTTTTCATATTTTTTTCAATTTTATATGACTTTAAGGAAACTATAATTATTTGCTGGCAATTAAGACAATAGATATTTGAATCGCAATTTTTCTTTATTTATTTGTGTTAAGACCAGGCACATATATTCAAGTATATGTAACCATTTGAATCCATACTATACAAGTATTACTTCTGTTTTCCGGATCCGTGATAGGATATCAAAATTTGAAATGACTCAATATTCACAAATTTATTCCATAGGCTACCTTTAGTCCGGTAAAATATGGTTTTAAATAAATGCTTTACAAATTAAATAAATACAGTATTCCCTGTTTGAAGGATAATTACACCATGAATCATACATAGGCCCAACAAGATTCTTAGTATTCCCACCCCTGCCAACCTTCCTACAAGAAGTATATTGCTGTTTAAACACATCGTAAGACGCAATAAATAGAGTGGCCATTTTCGTCTATTAATAGTTTATCTCAGGCTGTGTGGTACCCGTAAGTCATTAGCAGTAAGGTAACAGAAAATTATTGCTGAGGCAAAAATAGGAGATTCTTTAAAACATTTAGAATTATTTCCAATTATATAATTATTTCTTTTGGAATTTTTGTTAAAAATAAGAAAAAAAATTATCTTCCAACTTTTAGTTTGCAAATCCTTGACACAAAGTCGTTAAAATCCAAAGTTATATCAACGTATGCATGTGTTTAACTTAATAAGGGCCTGCCGCCGCATGACCGTGTGGTGTAAGGCATTGCTATTGACTGTTAGCTGTCTCTCACCACTGCTCAAACTCCATGTGAGAAAATTACCAGTGACTTGGGGTTAGTCGGTGGTTTTTGCCGGGTACTCCGGTTACATACGACAGTTACAACTGGCTGCCATGTCAAATTAGATAAATACAGTATTCCCTGTATAAAGGACAATTACACCATGAATCATACATAGGCCCAACAAGATTCTTAGAGTATTCCCACCCCTGCCAACCTTCCTACAAGAAGTATATTGATGTTTAAACACATCCTAAGACGCAATAAATGGAGGGGCCATTTTCATATATTAATACAGGTGAACTTGGATATGACGGACTCAGTGGGACCAGGAAAATTGGTCCGTCATATGCGAAATCCGTCATATGCATATGATGGACTTAGTCTGTGATATGCAAGTGTGTATCTTATTGCATTGGGGACCTCAGTTGATCTCTAAATAAAAGTCAAAACAGCAAAAGAATATGCCTGCCTGGACTTTTATTATACATTTATTTGTCTGCTGAGAAATACCAGACAATGTGTACTGAGTTCTGTCTGGCCAAACGTAACTCAGCACATGTGTTAGTCTCGGCGAGAATAAGCCGACTGCTAGACACGTGTTTGTCCGTCATACACAATGCTAATTACATAGTAAATAGCATAGTGTGTGCCGTGATATTGGTCCGTGGTAGCCGAGTTCCGTCATACGGAATCCGTCCTACGCATGGTCCAATACATGTAGTTAATATGCATGGGACTGGGACCAAGCATATCGTCCGTCATAGCCAAAAGTCCGTCGTACAGTGGTCCGTCATATCCAAGTTCACCTGTAGTTTATCTCAGGCTGTGTGGTACCCGTAAGTCATTAGCAGTAAGGTAACAGAAAATTATGCGGAGGCAAGAATATGAGATTCTTTAAAACATTTAGAATTATTTCCAATTATATAATTATTTCTTTTGGAATTTTTGTTAAAAATACGAAAAAAGATTATCTTCCAACTTTTAGTTTGCAAATCCTTGACACAAAGTCCGTAAAATCCAAAGTTATATCAACGTATGCATGTGTTTAACTTAATAAGGGCCTGCCGCCGCATGACCGTGTGGTGTAAGGCATTGCTATTGACTGTTAGCTGTCTCTCACCACTGCTCAAGTTCAAACTCCATGTGAGAAAATTACCAGTGACTTGGGGTTAGTCGGTGGTTTTAGCCGGGTACTCCGGTTACATCCGACTGTTACAACTGGCTGGTCACGACTTAGCCGAATGCGGCAGAAAAAGTGATGATAATCGAAATTCCAAATTGCAAATCAATGATCTTAGCAAATCGTAAGGCACGTAAGAAAAGTGGTCTGTCAGATCTATGAGTGTGGATATTTACAAAATGTCCATGATACTATGATTGAGGAAACATCTGTTAAACATCGAACCATCACAAGCAAACGCCTATGGCAATTCATCCGGGTAGCGCATGTTAATTAAATCAAGTTGCCTGCAGATATATTTTTCAGACAAAAATTGATTTCTGATGAGTTTTGGAAGCAACGATCAGCTAGCAGTACAAGCCGTGATCGTATAGTGGTTAGTACCTCTCGTTGTGGCCGAGAAAACCCAGGTTCGAATCCTGGTCACGGCATAGCTGAAATAGTCTCTGACATGGCAGAGCGAGTAAACAATATTTCATATTTTTTTCAATTTTATATGACTTTAAGACAACTATTTTTATTTATGGCAATTAAGACAATAGATATTTGAATAACAATTTTTTTTATTATTTATTTGTGTTAAGACCAGGCACATATATTCAAGTATATGTAACCATTTGAATCCATACTATACAAGTATTACTTCTGTTTGCCGAATCCTTGATAGGATATCAAAATTCAAAATGACTCAATATTCACAAATTTATTCCATAGGCTACCTTTAGTCCGGTAAAATATGGTTCTAAATACATGCTTTACAAATTAGATAAATACAGTATTCACTGTATAAAGGACAATTACACCATGAATCATACATAGGCCCAACAAGATTCTTAGAGTATTCCCACCCCTGCCAACCTTCCTACAAGAAGTATATTGATGTTTAAACACATCCTAAGACGCAATAAATAGAGGGGCCATTTTCATCTATTAATAGTTTATCTCAGGCTGTGTGGTACCCGTAAGTCATTAGCAGTAAGGTAACAGAAAATTATGCGGAGGCAAAAATATGAGATTCTTTAAATATTTAGAATTATTTCCAATTATATAATTATTTCTTTTGGAATTTTTGTTAAAAATACGAAAAAAGATTATCTTCCAACTTTTAGTTTGCAAATCCTTGACACAAAGTCGGTAAAATCCAAAGTTATATCAACGTATGCATGTGTTTAACTTAATAAGGGCCTGCCGCCGCATGACCGTGTGGTGTAAGGCATTGCTATTGACTGTTAGCTGTCTCTCACCACTGCTCAAGTTCAAACTCCATGTGAGAAAATTACCAGTGACTTGGGGTTAGTCGGTGGTTTTAGCCGGGTACTCCGGTTACATCCGACGGTTACAACTGGCTGGTCACGACTTAGCCGAATGTGGCAGAAAAAGTGATGATAATCGAAATTCCAAATTGCAAATCAATGATCTTAGCAAATCGTAAGGCACATTAAGAAAAGTGGTCTGTCAGATCTATGAGTGTGGATATTTACAAAATGTCCATGATACTATGATTGAGGAAACATCTGTTAAACATCGAACCATCACAAGCAAACGCCTATGGCAATTCATCCGGGTAGCGCATGTTAATTAAATCAAGTTGCCTGCAGATATCTTTTTCGGACAAAAATTGATTTCTGATGAGTTTTGGAAGCAACGATCAGCTCGCAGTACAAGCCGTGATCGTATAGTGGTTAGTACCTCTCGTTGTGGCCGAGAAAACCCAGGTTCGAATCCTGGTCACGGCAGAGCTGAAATAGTCTCTGACATGGCAGAGCGAGCAAACATTTTTTCATATTTTTTTCAATTGTATATGACTTTAAGACAACTATTTTTATTTATGGCAATTAAGACAATAGATATTTGAATCACAATTTTTTAAAATTTATTTGTGTTAAGACCAGGCACATATATTCAAGTATATGTAACCATTTGAATCCATACTATACAAGTATTACTTCTGTTTGCCGGATCCTTGATAGGATATCAACATTCAAAATGACTCAATATTCACAAATTTATTCCATAGGCTACCTTTAGTCCGGTAAAATATGGTTCTAAATACATGCTTTACAAATTAGATAAATACAGTATTCACTGTATAAAGGACAATTACACCATGAATCATACATAGGCCCAACAAGATTCTTAGAGTATTCCCACCCCTGCCAACCTTCCTACAAGAAGTATATTGATGTTTAAACACATCCTAAGACGCAATAAATAGAGGGGCCATTTTCATCTATTAATAGTTTATCTCAGGCTGTGTGGTACCCGTAAGTCATTAGCAGTAAGGTAACAGAAAATTATGCGGAGGCAAAAATATGAGATTCTTTAAATATTTAGAATTATTTCCAATTATATAATTATTTCTTTTGGAATTTTTGTTAAAAATACGAAAAAAGATTATCTTCCAACTTTAAGTTTGCAAATCCTTGACACAAAGTCGGTAAAATCCAAAGTTATATCAACGTATGCATGTGTTTAACTTAATAAGGGCCTGCCGCCGCATGACCGTGCGGTGTAAGGCATTGCTATTGACTGTTAGCTGTCTCTCACCACTGCTCAAGTTCAAACTCCATGTGAGTAAATTACCAGTGACTTGGGGTTAGTGGGTGGTTTTAGCCGGGTACTCCGGTTACATCCGACGGTTACAACTGGCTGGTCACGACTTAGCCGAATGTGGCAGAAAAAGTGATGATAATCGAAATTCCAAATTGCAAATCAATGATCTTAGCAAATCGTAAGGCACATTAAGAAAAGTGGTCTGTCAGATCTATGAGTGTGGATATTTACAAAATGTCCATGATACTATGATTGAGGAAACATCTGTTAAACATCGAACCATCACAAGCAAACGCCTATGGCAATTCATCCGGGTAGCGCATGTTAATTAAATCAAGTTGCCTGCAGATATCTTTTTCGGACAAAAATTGATTTCTGATGAGTTTTGGAAGCAACGATCAGCTCGCAGTACAAGCCGTGATCGTATAGTGGTTAGTACCTCTCGTTGTGGCCGAGAAAACCCAGGTTCGAATCCTGGTCACGGCAGAGCTGAAATAGTCTCTGACATGGCAGAGCGAGCAAACATTTTTTCATATTTTTTTCAATTTTATATGACTTTAAGGCAACTATAATTATTTGCTGGCAATTAAGACAATAGATATTTGAATCACAATTTTTCTTTATTTATTTGTTTTAAAAGGGCCCTAAAGGCTCACATACATATCAGCTTATATGAAAGTAATACACTTCAAGAACAGGATGCTGCCCTTCTTTTTCTCTCAGTGATCCCACGAGGGGAGATTTTTCCATATTGCCATCATCCTGCTCAGCCCCAGGCAGCGACCATGTTTTTCAATTGGGTGGCAATCTGCCCCTTGCTCTGTGCTTCCTGCCCCTAGCTCTGTGCTTATAACAATTGCTATTGACTGTTAGGTGTCTCTCACCACTGCTCAAGTTCAAACTCCATCCAGGGCACGTGAGAAAATTGCCAGTGACTTGGGGTTAGTCGGTGGTTTTTGCCGGGTACTCCGTTTACATCCGACAGTTACAACTGGCTAGTCACGACTTTGCCGCAATTTGGCAGAAAAAGTGATGATAATCGAAATTCCAAATTGCAAATCAATGTACTTAGCAAATTGTAAGGCACATTAAGAAAAGTGGTCTGTCAGATCTATGAGTGTTGATCTTTACAAAGTCCATGATACTATGATTGAGGAAACATATTTGTTAAACATCGAACCATCACAAGCAAACGCCTATGGCAATTCATCCGGGTAGTGCATGTTAATTAAATCAAGTTGCCTGCAGATATCTTTTCCGGACAAAAATTGATTTCTGATGAGTTTTGGAAGCAACTATCAGCTCGCAGTACAAGCCGTGATCGTATAGTGGTTAGTACCTCTCGTTGTGGCCGAGAAAACCCAGGTTCGAATCCTGGTCACGGCAGGGCTGAAATAGTCTCTGACATGGCAGAGCGAGCAAACATTTTTTCATATTCTTTTCAATTTTATATGACTTTAAGACAACTATTTTTATTTATGGCAATTAAGACAATAGATATTTGAATCACAATTTTTTTAAATTTATTTGTGTTAAGACCAGGCACATATATTCAAGTATGTGTAACCATTTGAATCCATACTATACAAGTATTACTTCTGTTTGCCGGATCCTTGATAGGATATCAAAATTCAAAATGACTCAATATTCACAAATTTATTCCATAGGCTACCTTTAGTCCGGTAAAATATGGTTCTAAATACATGCTTTACAAATTAGATAAATACAGTATTCCCTGTATAAAGGACAATTACACCATGAATCATACATAGGCCCAACAAGATTCTTAGAGTATTCCCACCCCTGCCAACCTTCCTACAAGAAGTATATTGATGTTTAAACACATCCTAAGACGCAATAAATAGAGGGGCCATTTTCGTCTATTAATAGTTTATCTCAGGCTGTGTGGTACCCGTAAGTCATTAGCAGTAAGGTAACAGAAAATTATGCGGAGGCAAAAATATGAGATTCTTTAAAACATTTAGAATTATTTCCAATTATATAATTATTTCTTTTGGAATTTTTGTTAAAAATACGAAAAAAGATTATCTTCCAACTTTTAGTTTGCAAATCCTTGACACAAAGTCGGTAAAATCCAAAGTTATATCAACGTATGCATGTGTTTAACTTAATAAGGGCCTGCCGGCGCATGACCGTGCGGTGTAAGGCATTGCTATTGACTGTTAGCTGTATCTCACCACTGCTCAAGTTCAAACTCCATGTGAGAAAATTACCAGTGACTTGGGGTTAGTCGGTGGTTTTAGCCGGGTACTCCGGTTACATCCGACGGTTACAACTGGCTGGTCACGACTTAGCCGAATGTGGCAGAAAAAGTGATGGTAATCGAAATTCCAAATTGCAAATCAATGATCTTAGCAAATTGTAAGGCACATTAAGAAAAGTGGTCTGTCAGATCTATGAGTGTGGATATTTACAAAATGTCCATGATACTATGATTGAGGAAACATCTGTTAAACATCGAACCATCACAAGCAAACGCCTATGGCAATTCATCCGGGTAGCGCATGTTAATTAAATCAAGTTGCCTGCAGATATCTTTTTCGGACAAAAATTGATTTCTGATGAGTTTTGGAAGCAACGATCAGCTCGCAGTACAAGCCGTGATCGTATAGTGGTTAGTACCTCTCGTTGTGGCCGAGAAAACCCAGGTTCGAATCCTGGTCACGGCAGAGCTGAAATAGTCTCTGACATGGCAGAGTGAGCAAACATTTTTTCATATTTTTTTCAATTTTATATGACTTTAAGGCAACTATAATTATTTGCTGGCAATTAAGACAATAGATATTTGAATCACAATTTTTCTTTATTTATTTGTTTTAAAAGGGCCCTAAAGGCTCACATACATATCAGCTTATATGAAAGTAATACACTTCAAGAACAGGATGCTGCCCTTCTTTTTCTCTCAGTGATCCTACGAGGGGAGTTTTTTCCATATTGCCATCATCCTGCTCAGCCCCAGGCAGCGACCATGTTTTTCAATTGGGTGGCAATCTGCCCCTTGCTCTGTGCTTCCTGCCCCTAGCTCTGTGCTTATAACAATTGCTATTGACTGTTAGGTGTCTCTCACCACTGCTCAAGTTCAAACTCCATCCAGGGCACGTGAGAAAATTGCCAGTGACTTGGGGTTAGTCGGTGGTTTTTGCCGGGTACTCCGTTTACATCCGACAGTTACAACTGGCTAGTCACGACTTTGCCGCAATTTGGCAGAAAAAGTGATGATAATCGAAATTCCAAATTGCAAATCAATGTACTTAGCAAATTGTAAGGCACATTAAGAAAAGTGGTCTGTCAGATCTATGAGTGTTGATCTTTACAAAGTCCATGATACTATGATTGAGGAAACATATTTGTTAAACATCGAACCATCACAAGCAAACGCCTATGGCAATTCATCCGGGTAGTGCATGTTAATTAAATCAAGTTGCCTGCAGATATCTTTTCCGGACAAAAATTGATTTCTGATGAGTTTTGGAAGCAACTATCAGCTCGCAGTACAAGCCGTGATCGTATAGTGGTTAGTACCTCTCGTTGTGGCCGAGAAAACCCAGGTTCGAATCCTGGTCACGGCAGGGCTGAAATAGTCTCTGACATGGCAGAGCGAGCAAACATTTTTTCATATTCTTTTCAATTTTATATGACTTTAAGACAACTATTTTTATTTATGGCAATTAAGACAATAGATATTTGAATCACAATTTTTTTAAATTTATTTGTGTTAAGACCAGGCACATATATTCAAGTATGTGTAACCATTTGAATCCATACTATACAAGTATTACTTCTGTTTGCCGGATCCTTGATAGGATATCAAAATTCAAAATGACTCAATATTCACAAATTTATTCCATAGGCTACCTTTAGTCCGGTAAAATATGGTTCTAAATACATGCTTTACAAATTAGATAAATACAGTATTCCCTGTATAAAGGACAATTACACCATGAATCATACATAGGCCCAACAAGATTCTTAGAGTATTCCCACCCCTGCCAACCTTCCTACAAGAAGTATATTGATGTTTAAACACATCCTAAGACGCAATAAATAGAGGGGCCATTTTCGTCTATTAATAGTTTATCTCAGGCTGTGTGGTACCCGTAAGTCATTAGCAGTAAGGTAACAGAAAATTATGCGGAGGCAAAAATATGAGATTCTTTAAAACATTTAGAATTATTTCCAATTATATAATTATTTCTTTTGGAATTTTTGTTAAAAATACGAAAAAAGATTATCTTCCAACTTTTAGTTTGCAAATCCTTGACACAAAGTCGGTAAAATCCAAAGTTATATCAACGTATGCACGTGTTTAACTTAATAAGGGCCTGCCGCCGCATGACCGTGTGGTCTAAGGCATTGCTATTGACTGTTAGCTGTCTCTCACGACTGCTCAAGTTCAAACTCCATATGAGAAAATTACCAGTGACTTGGGGTTAGTCGGTGGTTTTAGCCGGGTACTCCGGTTACATCCGACGGTTACAACTGGCTGGTCACGACTTAGCCGAATGTGGCAGAAAAAGTGATGATAATCGAAATTCCAAATTGCAAATCAATGATCTTAGCAAATCGTAAGGCACATTAAGAAAAGTGGTCTGTCAGATCTATGAGTGTGGATATTTACAAAATGTCCATGATACTATGATTGAGGAAACATCTGTTAAACATCGAACCATCACAAGCAAACGCCTATAGCATTCATCCGGGAAGCACATGTTAATTAAATCAAGTTGGCTGCAGATATCTTTTTCGGACAAAAATTGATTTCTGATGAGTTTTGTAAGCAACGATTAGCTCGCAGTACAAGCCGTGATCGTATAGTGGTTAGTACCTCTCGTTGTGGCCGAGAAAACCCAGGTTCGAATCCTGGTCACGGCAGAGCTGAAATAGTCTCTGACATGGCAGAGCGAGCAAACATCTTTTCATATTTTTTTCAATTTTATATGACTTTAAGGCAACTATAATTATTTGCTGGCAATTAAGACAATAGATATTTAAATCACAATTTTTCTTTATTTATTTGTTTTAAAAGGGCCCTAAAGGCTCACATACATATCAGCTTATATGAAAGTAATACACTTCAAGAACAGGATGCTGCCCTTCTGTTTCTCTCAGTGATCCCACGAGGGGAGATTTTTCCATATTGCCATCATCCTGCTCAGCCCTGGCAGCGGCCATGTTTTTCAATTGGGTGGCAATCTGCCCCTTGCTCTGTGCTTCCTGCCCCTAGCTCTGTGCTTATAACAATTGCTATTGACTGTTAGGTGTCTCTCACCACTGCTCAAGTTCAAACTCCATCCAGGGCATGTGAGAAAATTGCCAGTGACTTGGGGTTAGTCGGTGGTTTTTGCCAGGTACTCCATTTACATCCGACAGTAACAACTGGCAAGTCATGACTTTGCCGCAATTTGGCAGAAAAAGTGATAATAATCGAAATTCCAAATTGCAAATCAATGTACTTAGCAAATTGTAAGGCACATTAAGAAAAGTGGTCTGTCAGATCTATGAGTGTGGATCTTTACAAAGTCCATGATACTATGATTGAGGAAACATATTTGTTAAACATCGAACCATCACAAGCAAACGCCTATGGCAATTCATCCGGGTAGTGCATGTTAATTAAATCAAGTTGCCTGCAGATATCTTTTTCAGACAAAAATTGATTTCTGATGAGTTTTGTAAGCAACGATTAGCTCGCAGTACAAGCCGTGATCGTATAGTGGTTAGTACCTCTCGTTGTGGCCGAGAAAACCCAGGTTCGAATCCTGGTCACGGCAGAGCTGAAATAGTCTCTGATATGGCAGAGCGAGCAAACATTTTTTCATATTTTTTTCAATTTTATATGACTTTAAGGAAACTATAATTATTTGCTGGCAATTAAGACAATAGATATTTGAATCGCAATTTTTCTTTATTTATTTGTGTTAAGACCAGGCACATATATTCAAGTATATGTAACCATTTGAATCCATACTATACAAGTATTACTTCTGTTTTCCGGATCCGTGATAGGATATCAAAATTTGAAATGACTCAATATTCACAAATTTATTCCATAGGCTACCTTTAGTCCGGTAAAATATGGTTTTAAATAAATGCTTTACAAATTAAATAAATACAGTATTCCCTGTTTGAAGGATAATTACACCATGAATCATACATAGGCCCAACAAGATTCTTAGTATTCCCACCCCTGCCAACCTTCCTACAAGAAGTATATTGCTGTTTAAACACATCGTAAGACGCAATAAATAGAGTGGCCATTTTCGTCTATTAATAGTTTATCTCAGGCTGTGTGGTACCCGTAAGTCATTAGCAGTAAGGTAACAGAAAATTATTGCTGAGGCAAAAATAGGAGATTCTTTAAAACATTTAGAATTATTTCCAATTATATAATTATTTCTTTTGGAATTTTTGTTAAAAATAAGAAAAAAAATTATCTTCCAACTTTTAGTTTGCAAATCCTTGACACAAAGTCGTTAAAATCCAAAGTTATATCAACGTATGCATGTGTTTAACTTAATAAGGGCCTGCCGCCGCATGACCGTGTGGTGTAAGGCATTGCTATTGACTGTTAGCTGTCTCTCACCACTGCTCAAACTCCATGTGAGAAAATTACCAGTGACTTGGGGTTAGTCGGTGGTTTTTGCCGGGTACTCCGGTTACATACGACAGTTACAACTGGCTGCCATGTCAAATTAGATAAATACAGTATTCCCTGTATAAAGGACAATTACACCATGAATCATACATAGGCCCAACAAGATTCTTAGAGTATTCCCACCCCTGCCAACCTTCCTACAAGAAGTATATTGATGTTTAAACACATCCTAAGACGCAATAAATGGAGGGGCCATTTTCATATATTAATACAGGTGAACTTGGATATGACGGACTCAGTGGGACCAGGAAAATTGGTCCGTCATATGCGAAATCCGTCATATGCATATGATGGACTTAGTCTGTGATATGCAAGTGTGTATCTTATTGCATTGGGGACCTCAGTTGATCTCTAAATAAAAGTCAAAACAGCAAAAGAATATGCCTGCCTGGACTTTTATTATACATTTATTTGTCTGCTGAGAAATACCAGACAATGTGTACTGAGTTCTGTCTGGCCAAACGTAACTCAGCACATGTGTTAGTCTCGGCGAGAATAAGCCGACTGCTAGACACGTGTTTGTCCGTCATACACAATGCTAATTACATAGTAAATAGCATAGTGTGTGCCGTGATATTGGTCCGTGGTAGCCGAGTTCCGTCATACGGAATCCGTCCTACGCATGGTCCAATACATGTAGTTAATATGCATGGGACTGGGACCAAGCATATCGTCCGTCATAGCCAAAAGTCCGTCGTACAGTGGTCCGTCATATCCAAGTTCACCTGTAGTTTATCTCAGGCTGTGTGGTACCCGTAAGTCATTAGCAGTAAGGTAACAGAAAATTATGCGGAGGCAAGAATATGAGATTCTTTAAAACATTTAGAATTATTTCCAATTATATAATTATTTCTTTTGGAATTTTTGTTAAAAATACGAAAAAAGATTATCTTCCAACTTTTAGTTTGCAAATCCTTGACACAAAGTCCGTAAAATCCAAAGTTATATCAACGTATGCATGTGTTTAACTTAATAAGGGCCTGCCGCCGCATGACCGTGTGGTGTAAGGCATTGCTATTGACTGTTAGCTGTCTCTCACCACTGCTCAAGTTCAAACTCCATGTGAGAAAATTACCAGTGACTTGGGGTTAGTCGGTGGTTTTAGCCGGGTACTCCGGTTACATCCGACTGTTACAACTGGCTGGTCACGACTTAGCCGAATGCGGCAGAAAAAGTGATGATAATCGAAATTCCAAATTGCAAATCAATGATCTTAGCAAATCGTAAGGCACGTAAGAAAAGTGGTCTGTCAGATCTATGAGTGTGGATATTTACAAAATGTCCATGATACTATGATTGAGGAAACATCTGTTAAACATCGAACCATCACAAGCAAACGCCTATGGCAATTCATCCGGGTAGCGCATGTTAATTAAATCAAGTTGCCTGCAGATATATTTTTCAGACAAAAATTGATTTCTGATGAGTTTTGGAAGCAACGATCAGCTAGCAGTACAAGCCGTGATCGTATAGTGGTTAGTACCTCTCGTTGTGGCCGAGAAAACCCAGGTTCGAATCCTGGTCACGGCATAGCTGAAATAGTCTCTGACATGGCAGAGCGAGTAAACAATATTTCATATTTTTTTCAATTTTATATGACTTTAAGACAACTATTTTTATTTATGGCAATTAAGACAATAGATATTTGAATAACAATTTTTTTTATTATTTATTTGTGTTAAGACCAGGCACATATATTCAAGTATATGTAACCATTTGAATCCATACTATACAAGTATTACTTCTGTTTGCCGAATCCTTGATAGGATATCAAAATTCAAAATGACTCAATATTCACAAATTTATTCCATAGGCTACCTTTAGTCCGGTAAAATATGGTTCTAAATACATGCTTTACAAATTAGATAAATACAGTATTCACTGTATAAAGGACAATTACACCATGAATCATACATAGGCCCAACAAGATTCTTAGAGTATTCCCACCCCTGCCAACCTTCCTACAAGAAGTATATTGATGTTTAAACACATCCTAAGACGCAATAAATAGAGGGGCCATTTTCATCTATTAATAGTTTATCTCAGGCTGTGTGGTACCCGTAAGTCATTAGCAGTAAGGTAACAGAAAATTATGCGGAGGCAAAAATATGAGATTCTTTAAATATTTAGAATTATTTCCAATTATATAATTATTTCTTTTGGAATTTTTGTTAAAAATACGAAAAAAGATTATCTTCCAACTTTTAGTTTGCAAATCCTTGACACAAAGTCGGTAAAATCCAAAGTTATATCAACGTATGCATGTGTTTAACTTAATAAGGGCCTGCCGCCGCATGACCGTGTGGTGTAAGGCATTGCTATTGACTGTTAGCTGTCTCTCACCACTGCTCAAGTTCAAACTCCATGTGAGAAAATTACCAGTGACTTGGGGTTAGTCGGTGGTTTTAGCCGGGTACTCCGGTTACATCCGACGGTTACAACTGGCTGGTCACGACTTAGCCGAATGTGGCAGAAAAAGTGATGATAATCGAAATTCCAAATTGCAAATCAATGATCTTAGCAAATCGTAAGGCACATTAAGAAAAGTGGTCTGTCAGATCTATGAGTGTGGATATTTACAAAATGTCCATGATACTATGATTGAGGAAACATCTGTTAAACATCGAACCATCACAAGCAAACGCCTATGGCAATTCATCCGGGTAGCGCATGTTAATTAAATCAAGTTGCCTGCAGATATCTTTTTCGGACAAAAATTGATTTCTGATGAGTTTTGGAAGCAACGATCAGCTCGCAGTACAAGCCGTGATCGTATAGTGGTTAGTACCTCTCGTTGTGGCCGAGAAAACCCAGGTTCGAATCCTGGTCACGGCAGAGCTGAAATAGTCTCTGACATGGCAGAGCGAGCAAACATTTTTTCATATTTTTTTCAATTGTATATGACTTTAAGACAACTATTTTTATTTATGGCAATTAAGACAATAGATATTTGAATCACAATTTTTTAAAATTTATTTGTGTTAAGACCAGGCACATATATTCAAGTATATGTAACCATTTGAATCCATACTATACAAGTATTACTTCTGTTTGCCGGATCCTTGATAGGATATCAACATTCAAAATGACTCAATATTCACAAATTTATTCCATAGGCTACCTTTAGTCCGGTAAAATATGGTTCTAAATACATGCTTTACAAATTAGATAAATACAGTATTCACTGTATAAAGGACAATTACACCATGAATCATACATAGGCCCAACAAGATTCTTAGAGTATTCCCACCCCTGCCAACCTTCCTACAAGAAGTATATTGATGTTTAAACACATCCTAAGACGCAATAAATAGAGGGGCCATTTTCATCTATTAATAGTTTATCTCAGGCTGTGTGGTACCCGTAAGTCATTAGCAGTAAGGTAACAGAAAATTATGCGGAGGCAAAAATATGAGATTCTTTAAATATTTAGAATTATTTCCAATTATATAATTATTTCTTTTGGAATTTTTGTTAAAAATACGAAAAAAGATTATCTTCCAACTTTAAGTTTGCAAATCCTTGACACAAAGTCGGTAAAATCCAAAGTTATATCAACGTATGCATGTGTTTAACTTAATAAGGGCCTGCCGCCGCATGACCGTGCGGTGTAAGGCATTGCTATTGACTGTTAGCTGTCTCTCACCACTGCTCAAGTTCAAACTCCATGTGAGTAAATTACCAGTGACTTGGGGTTAGTGGGTGGTTTTAGCCGGGTACTCCGGTTACATCCGACGGTTACAACTGGCTGGTCACGACTTAGCCGAATGTGGCAGAAAAAGTGATGATAATCGAAATTCCAAATTGCAAATCAATGATCTTAGCAAATCGTAAGGCACATTAAGAAAAGTGGTCTGTCAGATCTATGAGTGTGGATATTTACAAAATGTCCATGATACTATGATTGAGGAAACATCTGTTAAACATCGAACCATCACAAGCAAACGCCTATGGCAATTCATCCGGGTAGCGCATGTTAATTAAATCAAGTTGCCTGCAGATATCTTTTTCGGACAAAAATTGATTTCTGATGAGTTTTGGAAGCAACGATCAGCTCGCAGTACAAGCCGTGATCGTATAGTGGTTAGTACCTCTCGTTGTGGCCGAGAAAACCCAGGTTCGAATCCTGGTCACGGCAGAGCTGAAATAGTCTCTGACATGGCAGAGCGAGCAAACATTTTTTCATATTTTTTTCAATTTTATATGACTTTAAGGCAACTATAATTATTTGCTGGCAATTAAGACAATAGATATTTGAATCACAATTTTTCTTTATTTATTTGTTTTAAAAGGGCCCTAAAGGCTCACATACATATCAGCTTATATGAAAGTAATACACTTCAAGAACAGGATGCTGCCCTTCTTTTTCTCTCAGTGATCCCACGAGGGGAGATTTTTCCATATTGCCATCATCCTGCTCAGCCCCAGGCAGCGACCATGTTTTTCAATTGGGTGGCAATCTGCCCCTTGCTCTGTGCTTCCTGCCCCTAGCTCTGTGCTTATAACAATTGCTATTGACTGTTAGGTGTCTCTCACCACTGCTCAAGTTCAAACTCCATCCAGGGCACGTGAGAAAATTGCCAGTGACTTGGGGTTAGTCGGTGGTTTTTGCCGGGTACTCCGTTTACATCCGACAGTTACAACTGGCTAGTCACGACTTTGCCGCAATTTGGCAGAAAAAGTGATGATAATCGAAATTCCAAATTGCAAATCAATGTACTTAGCAAATTGTAAGGCACATTAAGAAAAGTGGTCTGTCAGATCTATGAGTGTTGATCTTTACAAAGTCCATGATACTATGATTGAGGAAACATATTTGTTAAACATCGAACCATCACAAGCAAACGCCTATGGCAATTCATCCGGGTAGTGCATGTTAATTAAATCAAGTTGCCTGCAGATATCTTTTCCGGACAAAAATTGATTTCTGATGAGTTTTGGAAGCAACTATCAGCTCGCAGTACAAGCCGTGATCGTATAGTGGTTAGTACCTCTCGTTGTGGCCGAGAAAACCCAGGTTCGAATCCTGGTCACGGCAGGGCTGAAATAGTCTCTGACATGGCAGAGCGAGCAAACATTTTTTCATATTCTTTTCAATTTTATATGACTTTAAGACAACTATTTTTATTTATGGCAATTAAGACAATAGATATTTGAATCACAATTTTTTTAAATTTATTTGTGTTAAGACCAGGCACATATATTCAAGTATGTGTAACCATTTGAATCCATACTATACAAGTATTACTTCTGTTTGCCGGATCCTTGATAGGATATCAAAATTCAAAATGACTCAATATTCACAAATTTATTCCATAGGCTACCTTTAGTCCGGTAAAATATGGTTCTAAATACATGCTTTACAAATTAGATAAATACAGTATTCCCTGTATAAAGGACAATTACACCATGAATCATACATAGGCCCAACAAGATTCTTAGAGTATTCCCACCCCTGCCAACCTTCCTACAAGAAGTATATTGATGTTTAAACACATCCTAAGACGCAATAAATAGAGGGGCCATTTTCGTCTATTAATAGTTTATCTCAGGCTGTGTGGTACCCGTAAGTCATTAGCAGTAAGGTAACAGAAAATTATGCGGAGGCAAAAATATGAGATTCTTTAAAACATTTAGAATTATTTCCAATTATATAATTATTTCTTTTGGAATTTTTGTTAAAAATACGAAAAAAGATTATCTTCCAACTTTTAGTTTGCAAATCCTTGACACAAAGTCGGTAAAATCCAAAGTTATATCAACGTATGCACGTGTTTAACTTAATAAGGGCCTGCCGCCGCATGACCGTGTGGTCTAAGGCATTGCTATTGACTGTTAGCTGTCTCTCACGACTGCTCAAGTTCAAACTCCATATGAGAAAATTACCAGTGACTTGGGGTTAGTCGGTGGTTTTAGCCGGGTACTCCGGTTACATCCGACGGTTACAACTGGCTGGTCACGACTTAGCCGAATGTGGCAGAAAAAGTGATGATAATCGAAATTCCAAATTGCAAATCAATGATCTTAGCAAATCGTAAGGCACATTAAGAAAAGTGGTCTGTCAGATCTATGAGTGTGGATATTTACAAAATGTCCATGATACTATGATTGAGGAAACATCTGTTAAACATCGAACCATCACAAGCAAACGCCTATAGCATTCATCCGGGAAGCACATGTTAATTAAATCAAGTTGGCTGCAGATATCTTTTTCGGACAAAAATTGATTTCTGATGAGTTTTGTAAGCAACGATTAGCTCGCAGTACAAGCCGTGATCGTATAGTGGTTAGTACCTCTCGTTGTGGCCGAGAAAACCCAGGTTCGAATCCTGGTCACGGCAGAGCTGAAATAGTCTCTGACATGGCAGAGCGAGCAAACATCTTTTCATATTTTTTTCAATTTTATATGACTTTAAGGCAACTATAATTATTTGCTGGCAATTAAGACAATAGATATTTAAATCACAATTTTTCTTTATTTATTTGTTTTAAAAGGGCCCTAAAGGCTCACATACATATCAGCTTATATGAAAGTAATACACTTCAAGAACAGGATGCTGCCCTTCTGTTTCTCTCAGTGATCCCACGAGGGGAGATTTTTCCATATTGCCATCATCCTGCTCAGCCCTGGCAGCGGCCATGTTTTTCAATTGGGTGGCAATCTGCCCCTTGCTCTGTGCTTCCTGCCCCTAGCTCTGTGCTTATAACAATTGCTATTGACTGTTAGGTGTCTCTCACCACTGCTCAAGTTCAAACTCCATCCAGGGCATGTGAGAAAATTGCCAGTGACTTGGGGTTAGTCGGTGGTTTTTGCCAGGTACTCCATTTACATCCGACAGTAACAACTGGCAAGTCATGACTTTGCCGCAATTTGGCAGAAAAAGTGATAATAATCGAAATTCCAAATTGCAAATCAATGTACTTAGCAAATTGTAAGGCACATTAAGAAAAGTGGTCTGTCAGATCTATGAGTGTGGATCTTTACAAAGTCCATGATACTATGATTGAGGAAACATATTTGTTAAACATCGAACCATCACAAGCAAACGCCTATGGCAATTCATCCGGGTAGTGCATGTTAATTAAATCAAGTTGCCTGCAGATATCTTTTTCAGACAAAAATTGATTTCTGATGAGTTTTGTAAGCAACGATTAGCTCGCAGTACAAGCCGTGATCGTATAGTGGTTAGTACCTCTCGTTGTGGCCGAGAAAACCCAGGTTCGAATCCTGGTCACGGCAGAGCTGAAATAGTCTCTGATATGGCAGAGCGAGCAAACATTTTTTCATATTTTTTTCAATTTTATATGACTTTAAGGAAACTATAATTATTTGCTGGCAATTAAGACAATAGATATTTGAATCGCAATTTTTCTTTATTTATTTGTGTTAAGACCAGGCACATATATTCAAGTATATGTAACCATTTGAATCCATACTATACAAGTATTACTTCTGTTTTCCGGATCCGTGATAGGATATCAAAATTTGAAATGACTCAATATTCACAAATTTATTCCATAGGCTACCTTTAGTCCGGTAAAATATGGTTTTAAATAAATGCTTTACAAATTAAATAAATACAGTATTCCCTGTTTGAAGGATAATTACACCATGAATCATACATAGGCCCAACAAGATTCTTAGTATTCCCACCCCTGCCAACCTTCCTACAAGAAGTATATTGCTGTTTAAACACATCGTAAGACGCAATAAATAGAGTGGCCATTTTCGTCTATTAATAGTTTATCTCAGGCTGTGTGGTACCCGTAAGTCATTAGCAGTAAGGTAACAGAAAATTATTGCTGAGGCAAAAATAGGAGATTCTTTAAAACATTTAGAATTATTTCCAATTATATAATTATTTCTTTTGGAATTTTTGTTAAAAATAAGAAAAAAAATTATCTTCCAACTTTTAGTTTGCAAATCCTTGACACAAAGTCGTTAAAATCCAAAGTTATATCAACGTATGCATGTGTTTAACTTAATAAGGGCCTGCCGCCGCATGACCGTGTGGTGTAAGGCATTGCTATTGACTGTTAGCTGTCTCTCACCACTGCTCAAACTCCATGTGAGAAAATTACCAGTGACTTGGGGTTAGTCGGTGGTTTTTGCCGGGTACTCCGGTTACATACGACAGTTACAACTGGCTGCCATGTCAAATTAGATAAATACAGTATTCCCTGTATAAAGGACAATTACACCATGAATCATACATAGGCCCAACAAGATTCTTAGAGTATTCCCACCCCTGCCAACCTTCCTACAAGAAGTATATTGATGTTTAAACACATCCTAAGACGCAATAAATGGAGGGGCCATTTTCATATATTAATACAGGTGAACTTGGATATGACGGACTCAGTGGGACCAGGAAAATTGGTCCGTCATATGCGAAATCCGTCATATGCATATGATGGACTTAGTCTGTGATATGCAAGTGTGTATCTTATTGCATTGGGGACCTCAGTTGATCTCTAAATAAAAGTCAAAACAGCAAAAGAATATGCCTGCCTGGACTTTTATTATACATTTATTTGTCTGCTGAGAAGTACCAGACAATGTGTACTGAGTTCTGTCTGGCCAAACGTAACTCAGCACATGTGTTAGTCTCGGCGAGAATAAGCCGACTGCTAGACACGTGTTTGTCCGTCATACACAATGCTAATTACATAGTAAATAGCATAGTGTGTGCCGTGATATTGGTCCGTGGTAGCCGAGTTCCGTCATACGGAATCCGTCCTACGCATGGTCCAATACATGTAGTTAATATGCATGGGACTGGGACCAAGCATATCGTCCGTCATAGCCAAAAGTCCGTCGTACAGTGGTCCGTCATATCCAAGTTCACCTGTAGTTTATCTCAGGCTGTGTGGTACCCGTAAGTCATTAGCAGTAAGGTAACAGAAAATTATGCGGAGGCAAGAATATGAGATTCTTTAAAACATTTAGAATTATTTCCAATTATATAATTATTTCTTTTGGAATTTTTGTTAAAAATACGAAAAAAGATTATCTTCCAACTTTTAGTTTGCAAATCCTTGACACAAAGTCCGTAAAATCCAAAGTTATATCAACGTATGCATGTGTTTAACTTAATAAGGGCCTGCCGCCGCATGACCGTGTGGTGTAAGGCATTGCTATTGACTGTTAGCTGTCTCTCACCACTGCTCAAGTTCAAACTCCATGTGAGAAAATTACCAGTGACTTGGGGTTAGTCGGTGGTTTTAGCCGGGTACTCCGGTTACATCCGACTGTTACAACTGGCTGGTCACGACTTAGCCGAATGCGGCAGAAAAAGTGATGATAATCGAAATTCCAAATTGCAAATCAATGATCTTAGCAAATCGTAAGGCACGTAAGAAAAGTGGTCTGTCAGATCTATGAGTGTGGATATTTACAAAATGTCCATGATACTATGATTGAGGAAACATCTGTTAAACATCGAACCATCACAAGCAAACGCCTATGGCAATTCATCCGGGTAGCGCATGTTAATTAAATCAAGTTGCCTGCAGATATATTTTTCAGACAAAAATTGATTTCTGATGAGTTTTGGAAGCAACGATCAGCTAGCAGTACAAGCCGTGATCGTATAGTGGTTAGTACCTCTCGTTGTGGCCGAGAAAACCCAGGTTCGAATCCTGGTCACGGCATAGCTGAAATAGTCTCTGACATGGCAGAGCGAGTAAACAATATTTCATATTTTTTTCAATTTTATATGACTTTAAGACAACTATTTTTATTTATGGCAATTAAGACAATAGATATTTGAATAACAATTTTTTTTATTATTTATTTGTGTTAAGACCAGGCACATATATTCAAGTATATGTAACCATTTGAATCCATACTATACAAGTATTACTTCTGTTTGCCGAATCCTTGATAGGATATCAAAATTCAAAATGACTCAATATTCACAAATTTATTCCATAGGCTACCTTTAGTCCGGTAAAATATGGTTCTAAATACATGCTTTACAAATTAGATAAATACAGTATTCACTGTATAAAGGACAATTACACCATGAATCATACATAGGCCCAACAAGATTCTTAGAGTATTCCCACCCCTGCCAACCTTCCTACAAGAAGTATATTGATGTTTAAACACATCCTAAGACGCAATAAATAGAGGGGCCATTTTCATCTATTAATAGTTTATCTCAGGCTGTGTGGTACCCGTAAGTCATTAGCAGTAAGGTAACAGAAAATTATGCGGAGGCAAAAATATGAGATTCTTTAAATATTTAGAATTATTTCCAATTATATAATTATTTCTTTTGGAATTTTTGTTAAAAATACGAAAAAAGATTATCTTCCAACTTTTAGTTTGCAAATCCTTGACACAAAGTCGGTAAAATCCAAAGTTATATCAACGTATGCATGTGTTTAACTTAATAAGGGCCTGCCGCCGCATGACCGTGTGGTGTAAGGCATTGCTATTGACTGTTAGCTGTCTCTCACCACTGCTCAAGTTCAAACTCCATGTGAGAAAATTACCAGTGACTTGGGGTTAGTCGGTGGTTTTAGCCGGGTACTCCGGTTACATCCGACGGTTACAACTGGCTGGTCACGACTTAGCCGAATGTGGCAGAAAAAGTGATGATAATCGAAATTCCAAATTGCAAATCAATGATCTTAGCAAATCGTAAGGCACATTAAGAAAAGTGGTCTGTCAGATCTATGAGTGTGGATATTTACAAAATGTCCATGATACTATGATTGAGGAAACATCTGTTAAACATCGAACCATCACAAGCAAACGCCTATGGCAATTCATCCGGGTAGCGCATGTTAATTAAATCAAGTTGCCTGCAGATATCTTTTTCGGACAAAAATTGATTTCTGATGAGTTTTGGAAGCAACGATCAGCTCGCAGTACAAGCCGTGATCGTATAGTGGTTAGTACCTCTCGTTGTGGCCGAGAAAACCCAGGTTCGAATCCTGGTCACGGCAGAGCTGAAATAGTCTCTGACATGGCAGAGCGAGCAAACATTTTTTCATATTTTTTTCAATTGTATATGACTTTAAGACAACTATTTTTATTTATGGCAATTAAGACAATAGATATTTGAATCACAATTTTTTAAAATTTATTTGTGTTAAGACCAGGCACATATATTCAAGTATATGTAACCATTTGAATCCATACTATACAAGTATTACTTCTGTTTGCCGGATCCTTGATAGGATATCAACATTCAAAATGACTCAATATTCACAAATTTATTCCATAGGCTACCTTTAGTCCGGTAAAATATGGTTCTAAATACATGCTTTACAAATTAGATAAATACAGTATTCACTGTATAAAGGACAATTACACCATGAATCATACATAGGCCCAACAAGATTCTTAGAGTATTCCCACCCCTGCCAACCTTCCTACAAGAAGTATATTGATGTTTAAACACATCCTAAGACGCAATAAATAGAGGGGCCATTTTCATCTATTAATAGTTTATCTCAGGCTGTGTGGTACCCGTAAGTCATTAGCAGTAAGGTAACAGAAAATTATGCGGAGGCAAAAATATGAGATTCTTTAAATATTTAGAATTATTTCCAATTATATAATTATTTCTTTTGGAATTTTTGTTAAAAATACGAAAAAAGATTATCTTCCAACTTTAAGTTTGCAAATCCTTGACACAAAGTCGGTAAAATCCAAAGTTATATCAACGTATGCATGTGTTTAACTTAATAAGGGCCTGCCGCCGCATGACCGTGCGGTGTAAGGCATTGCTATTGACTGTTAGCTGTCTCTCACCACTGCTCAAGTTCAAACTCCATGTGAGTAAATTACCAGTGACTTGGGGTTAGTCGGTGGTTTTAGCCGGGTACTCCGGTTACATCCGACGGTTACAACTGGCTGGTCACGACTTAGCCGAATGTGGCAGAAAAAGTGATGATAATCGAAATTCCAAATTGCAAATCAATGATCTTAGCAAATCGTAAGGCACATTAAGAAAAGTGGTCTGTCAGATCTATGAGTGTGGATATTTACAAAATGTCCATGATACTATGATTGAGGAAACATCTGTTAAACATCGAACCATCACAAGCAAACGCCTATGGCAATTCATCCGGGTAGCGCATGTTAATTAAATCAAGTTGCCTGCAGATATCTTTTTCGGACAAAAATTGATTTCTGATGAGTTTTGGAAGCAACGATCAGCTCGCAGTACAAGCCGTGATCGTATAGTGGTTAGTACCTCTCGTTGTGGCCGAGAAAACCCAGGTTCGAATCCTGGTCACGGCATAGCTGAAATAGTCTCTGACATGGCAGAGCGAGTAAACAATATTTCATATTTTTTTCAATTTTATATGACTTTAAGACAACTATTTTTATTTATGGCAATTAAGACAATAGATATTTGAATAACAATTTTTTTTATTATTTATTTGTGTTAAGACCAGGCACATATATTCAAGTATATGTAACCATTTGAATCCATACTATACAAGTATTACTTCTGTTTGCCGAATCCTTGATAGGATATCAAAATTCAAAATGACTCAATATTCACAAATTTATTCCATAGGCTACCTTTAGTCCGGTAAAATATGGTTCTAAATACATGCTTTACAAATTAGATAAATACAGTATTCACTGTATAAAGGACAATTACACCATGAATCATACATAGGCCCAACAAGATTCTTAGAGTATTCCCACCCCTGCCAACCTTCCTACAAGAAGTATATTGATGTTTAAACACATCCTAAGACGCAATAAATAGAGGGGCCATTTTCATCTATTAATAGTTTATCTCAGGCTGTGTGGTACCCGTAAGTCATTAGCAGTAAGGTAACAGAAAATTATGCGGAGGCAAAAATATGAGATTCTTTAAATATTTAGAATTATTTCCAATTATATAATTATTTCTTTTGGAATTTTTGTTAAAAATACGAAAAAAGATTATCTTCCAACTTTTAGTTTGCAAATCCTTGACACAAAGTCGGTAAAATCCAAAGTTATATCAACGTATGCATGTGTTTAACTTAATAAGGGCCTGCCGCCGCATGACCGTGTGGTGTAAGGCATTGCTATTGACTGTTAGCTGTCTCTCACCACTGCTCAAGTTCAAACTCCATGTGAGAAAATTACCAGTGACTTGGGGTTAGTCGGTGGTTTTAGCCGGGTACTCCGGTTACATCCGACGGTTACAACTGGCTGGTCACGACTTAGCCGAATGTGGCAGAAAAAGTGATGATAATCGAAATTCCAAATTGCAAATCAATGATCTTAGCAAATCGTAAGGCACATTAAGAAAAGTGGTCTGTCAGATCTATGAGTGTGGATATTTACAAAATGTCCATGATACTATGATTGAGGAAACATCTGTTAAACATCGAACCATCACAAGCAAACGCCTATGGCAATTCATCCGGGTAGCGCATGTTAATTAAATCAAGTTGCCTGCAGATATCTTTTTCGGACAAAAATTGATTTCTGATGAGTTTTGGAAGCAACGATCAGCTCGCAGTACAAGCCGTGATCGTATAGTGGTTAGTACCTCTCGTTGTGGCCGAGAAAACCCAGGTTCGAATCCTGGTCACGGCAGAGCTGAAATAGTCTCTGACATGGCAGAGCGAGCAAACATTTTTTCATATTTTTTTCAATTGTATATGACTTTAAGACAACTATTTTTATTTATGGCAATTAAGACAATAGATATTTGAATCACAATTTTTTAAAATTTATTTGTGTTAAGACCAGGCACATATATTCAAGTATATGTAACCATTTGAATCCATACTATACAAGTATTACTTCTGTTTGCCGGATCCTTGATAGGATATCAACATTCAAAATGACTCAATATTCACAAATTTATTCCATAGGCTACCTTTAGTCCGGTAAAATATGGTTCTAAATACATGCTTTACAAATTAGATAAATACAGTATTCACTGTATAAAGGACAATTACACCATGAATCATACATAGGCCCAACAAGATTCTTAGAGTATTCCCACCCCTGCCAACCTTCCTACAAGAAGTATATTGATGTTTAAACACATCCTAAGACGCAATAAATAGAGGGGCCATTTTCATCTATTAATAGTTTATCTCAGGCTGTGTGGTACCCGTAAGTCATTAGCAGTAAGGTAACAGAAAATTATGCGGAGGCAAAAATATGAGATTCTTTAAATATTTAGAATTATTTCCAATTATATAATTATTTCTTTTGGAATTTTTGTTAAAAATACGAAAAAAGATTATCTTCCAACTTTAAGTTTGCAAATCCTTGACACAAAGTCGGTAAAATCCAAAGTTATATCAACGTATGCATGTGTTTAACTTAATAAGGGCCTGCCGCCGCATGACCGTGCGGTGTAAGGCATTGCTATTGACTGTTAGCTGTCTCTCACCACTGCTCAAGTTCAAACTCCATGTGAGTAAATTACCAGTGACTTGGGGTTAGTCGGTGGTTTTAGCCGGGTACTCCGGTTACATCCGACGGTTACAACTGGCTGGTCACGACTTAGCCGAATGTGGCAGAAAAAGTGATGATAATCGAAATTCCAAATTGCAAATCAATGATCTTAGCAAATCGTAAGGCACATTAAGAAAAGTGGTCTGTCAGATCTATGAGTGTGGATATTTACAAAATGTCCATGATACTATGATTGAGGAAACATCTGTTAAACATCGAACCATCACAAGCAAACGCCTATGGCAATTCATCCGGGTAGCGCATGTTAATTAAATCAAGTTGCCTGCAGATATCTTTTTCGGACAAAAATTGATTTCTGATGAGTTTTGGAAGCAACGATCAGCTCGCAGTACAAGCCGTGATCGTATAGTGGTTAGTACCTCTCGTTGTGGCCGAGAAAACCCAGGTTCGAATCCTGGTCACGGCAGAGCTGAAATAGTCTCTGACATGGCAGAGCGAGCAAACATTTTTTCATATTTTTTTCAATTTTATATGACTTTAAGGCAATTTTAATTATTTGCTGGCAATTAAGACAATAGATATTTGAATCACAATTTTTCTTTATTTATTTGTTTTAAAAGGGCCCTAAAGGCTCACATACATATCAGCTTATATGAAAGTAATACACTTCAAGAACAGGATGCTGCCCTTCTTTTTCTCTCAGTGATCCCACGAGGGGAGATTTTTCCATATTGCCATCATCCTGCTCAGCCCCTGGCAGCTACCATGTTTTTCAATTGGGTGGCAATCTGCCCCTTGCTCTGTGCTTCCTACCCCTAGCTCTGTGCTTATAACAATTGCTATTGACTGTTAGGTGTCTCTCACCACTGCTCAAGTTCAAACTCCATCCAGGGCATGTGAGAAAATTGCCAGTGACTTGGGGTTAGTCGGTGGTTTTTGCCAGGTACTCCGTTTACATCCGACAGTTACAACTGGCTAGTCACGACTTTGCCGCAATTTGGCAGAAAAAGTGATGATAATCGAAATTCCAAATTGCAAATCAATGTACTTAGCAAATTGTAAGGCACATTAACAAAAGTGGTCTGTCAGATCTATGAGTGTGGATCTTTACAAAGTCCATGATACTATGATTGAGGAAACATATTTGTTAAACATCGAACCATCACAAGCAAACGCCTATGGCAATTCATCCGGGTAGTGCATGTTAATTAAATCAAGTTGCCTGCAGATATCTTTTCCGGACAAAAATTGATTTCTGATGAGTTTTGGAAGCAACGATCAGCTCGCAGTACAAGCCGTGATCGTATAGTGGTTAGTACCTCTCGTTGTGGCCGAGAAAACCCAGGTTCGAATCCTGGTCACGGCAGAGCTGAAATAGTCTCTGACATGGCAGAGCGAGCAAACATTTTTTCATATTTTTTTCAATTTTATATGACTTTAAGACAACTATTTTTATTTATGGCAATTAAGACAATAGATATTTGAATCACAATTTTTTTTAATTCATTTGTGTTAAGATCAGGCATAATATATTCAAGTATATGTAACCATTTGAATCCATACTATACAAGTATTACTTCTGTTTGCCGGATCCTTGATAGGATATCAACATTCAAAATGACTCAATATTCACAAATTTATTCCATAGGCTACCTTTAGTCCGGTAAAATATGGTTCTAAATACATGCTTTACAAATTAGATAAATACAGTATTCACTGTATAAAGGACAATTACACCATGAATCATACATAGGCCCAACAAGATTCTTAGAGTATTCCCACCCCTGCCAACCTTCCTACAAGAAGTATATTGATGTTTAAACACATCCTAAGACGCAATAAATAGAGGGGCCATTTTCATCTATTAATAGTTTATCTCAGGCTGTGTGGTACCCGTAAGTCATTAGCAGTAAGGTAACAGAAAATTATGCGGAGGCAAAAATATGAGATTCTTTAAATATTTAGAATTATTTCCAATTATATAATTATTTCTTTTGGAATTTTTGTTAAAAATACGAAAAAAGATTATCTTCCAACTTTTAGTTTGCAAATCCTTGACACAAAGTCGGTGAAATCCAAAGTTATATCAACGTATGCATGTGTTTAACTTAATAAGGGCCTGCCGCCGCATGACCGTGTGGTGTAAGGCATTGCTATTGACTGTTAGCTGTCTCTCACCACTGCTCAAGTTCAAACTCCATGTGAGAAAATTACCAGTGACTTGGGGTTAGTCGGTGGTTTTTGCCGGGTACTCCGGTTACATCCGACAGTTACAACTGGCTAGTCACGACTTAGCCGAATGTGGCAGAAAAAGTGATGATAATCGAAATTCCAAATTGCAAATCAATGATCTTAGCAAACCGTAAGGCACATTAAGAAAAGTGGTCTGTCAGATCTATGAGTGTGGATATTTACAAAATGTCCATGATACTATGATTGAGGAAACATCTGTTAAACATCGACCATCACAAACAAACGCCTATGGCAATTCATCCGGGTAGCGCATGTTAATTAAATCAAGTTGCCTGCAGATATCTTTTTCGGACAAAAATTGATTTCTGATGAGTTTTGGAAGCAACGATCAGCTCGCAGTACAAGCCGTGATCGTATAGTGGTTAGTACCTCTCGTTGTGGCCGAGAAAACCCAGGTTCGAATCCTGGTCACGGCAGAGCTGAAATAGTCTCTGACATGGCAGAGCGAGCAAACATTTTTTCATATTTTTTTCAATTTTATATGACTTTAAGGCAACTATAATTATTTGCTGGCAATTAAGACAATAGATATTTGGATCACAATTTTTCTTTATTTATTTGTTTTAAAAGGGCCCTAAAGGCTCACATACATATCAGCTTATATGAAAGTAATACACTTCAAGAACAGGATGCTGCCCTTCTTTTTCTCTCAGTGATCCCACGAGGGGAGATCTTTCCATATTGCCATCATCCTGCTCAGCCCCTGGCAGCGACCATGTTTTTCAATTGGGTGGCAATCTGCCCCTTGCTCTGTGCTTCCTGCCCCTAGCTCTGTGCTTATAACAATTGCTATTGACTGTTAGGTGTCTCTCACCACTGCTCAAGTTCAAACTCCATCCAGGGCATGTGAGAAAATTGCCAGTGACTTGGGGTTAGTCGGTGGTTTTTGCCGGGTACTCCGTTTACATCCGACAGTTACAACTGGCTAGTCACGACTTTGCCGCAATTTGGCAGAAAAAGTGATGATAATCGAAAGTCCAAATTGCAAATCAATGTACTTAGCAAATTGTAAGGCACATTAAGAAAAGTGGTCTGTCAGATCTATGAGTGTGGATCTTTACAAAGTCCATGATACTATGATTGAGGAAACATATTTGTTAAACATCGAACCATCACAAGCAAACGCCTATGGCAATTCATCCGGGTAGTGCATGTTAATTAAATCAATTTGCCTGCAGATATCTTTTCCGGACAAAAATTGATTTCTGATGAGTTTTGGAAGCAACGATCAGCTCGCAGTACAAGCCGTGATCGTATAGTGGTTAGTACCTCTCCGTTTACATCCGACAGTTACAACTGGCTAGTCACGACTTTGCCGCAATTTGGCAGAAAAAGTGATGATAATCGAAATTCCAAATTGCAAATCAATGTACTTAGCAAATTGTAAGGCACATCAAGAAAAGTGGTCTGTCAGATCTATGAGTGTGGATCTTTACAAAGTCCATGATACTATGATTGAGGAAACATATTTGCTAAACATCGAACCATCACAAGCAAACGCCTATGGCAATTCATCCGGGTAGTGCATGTTAATTAAATCAAGTTGCCTGCAGATATCTTTTCCGGACAAAAAATTATTTCTGATGAGTTTTGGAAGCAACTATCAGCTTGCAGTACAAGCCGTGATCGTATAGTGGTTAGTACCTCTCGTTGTGGCCGAGAAAACCCAGGTTCGAATCCTGGTCACGGCAGAGCTGAAATAGTCTCTGACATGGCATAGCGAGCAAACATTTTTTCATATTTTTTTCAATTTTATATGACTTTAAGACAACTATTTTTATTCATGGCAATTAAGACAATAGATATTTGAATCACAATTTTTTAAAATTTATTTGTGTTAAGACCAGGCACATATATTCAAGTATATGTAACCATTTGAATCCATACTATACAAGTATTACTTCTGTTTGCCGGATCCTTGATAGGATATCAACATTCAAAATGACTCAATATTCACAAATTTATTCCATAGGCTACCTTTAGTCCGGTAAAATATGGTTCTAAATACATGCTTTACAAATAAGATAAATACAGTATTCCCTGTATAAAGGACAATTACACCATGAATCATACATAGGCCCAACAAGATTCTTAGAGTATTCCCACCCCTGCCAACCTTCCTACAAGAAGTATATTGATGTTTAAACACATCCTAAGACGCAATAAATAGAGGGGCCATTTTCATCTATTAATAGTTTATCTCAGGCTGTGTGGTACCCGTAAGTCATTAGCAGTAAGGTAACAGAAAATTATGCGGAGGCAAGAATATGAGATTCTTTAAAACATTTAGAATTATTTCCAATTATATAATTATTTCTTTTGGAATTTTTGTTAAAAATACGAAAAAAGATTATCTTCCAACTTTTAGTTTGCAAATCCTTGACACAAAGTCGGTGAAATCCAAAGTTATATCAACGTATGCATGTGTTTAACTTAATAAGGGCCTGCCGCCGCATGACCGTGTGGTGTAAGGCATTGCTATTGACTGTTAGCTGTCTCTCACCACTGCTCAAGTTCAAACTCCATGTGAGAAAATTACCAGTGACTTGGGGTTAGTCGGTGGTTTTAGCCGGGTACTCCGGTTACATCCGACAGTTACAACTGGCTGGTCACGACTTAGCCGAATGTGGCAGAAAAAGTGATGATAATCGAAATTCCAAATTGCAAATCAATGATCTTAGCATATCGTAAGGCAAATTAAAAAAAGTGGTCTGTCAGATCTATGAGTGTGGATATTTACAAAATGTCCATGATACTATAATTGAGGAAACATCTGTTGAACATCGAACCATCACAAGCAAATGCCTATGGCAATTCATCCGGGTAGCGCATGTTAATTAAATCAAGTTGCCTGCAGATATCTTTTTCGGACAAAAATTGATTTCTGATGAGTTTTGGAAGCAACGATCAGCTCGCAGTACAAGCCGTGATCGTATAGTGGTTAGTACCTCTCGTTGTGGCCGAGAAAACCCAGGTTCGAATCCTGGTCACGGCAGAGCTGAAATAGTCTCTGACATGGCAGAGCGAGCAAACATTTTTTCATATTTTTTTCAATTTTATATGACTTTAAGGCAACTATAATTATTTGCTGGCAATTAAGACAATAGATATTTGAATCACAATTTTTCTTTATTTATTTGTTTTAAAAGGGCCCTAAAGGCTCACATACATATCAGCTTATATGAAAGTAATACACTTCAAGAACAGGATGCTGCCCTTCTTTTTCTCTCAGTGATCCCACGAGGGGAGATTTTTCCATATTGCCATCATCCTGCTCAGCCCCTGGCAGCGACCATGTTTTTCAATTGGGTGGCAATCTGCCCCATGGTCTGTGCTTCCTGCCCCTAGCTCTGTGCTTATAACAATTGCTATTGACTGTAAGGTGTCTCTCACCACTGCTCAAGTGCAAACTCCATCCAGGGCATGTGAGAAAATTGCCAGTGACTTGGGGTTAGTCCGTGGTTTTTGCCAGGTACTCCGTTTACATCCGACAGTTACAACTGGCTAGTCACGACTTTGCCGCAATTTGGCAGAAAAAGTGATGATAATGGAAATTCCAAATTGCAAATCAATGTACTTAGCAAATTGTAAGGCACATCAAGAAAAGTGGTCTGTCAGATCTATGAGTGTGGATCTTTACAAAGTCCATGATACTATGATTGAGGAAACATATTTGCTAAACATCGAACCATCACAAGCAAACGCCTATGGCAATTCATCCGGGTAGTGCATGTTAATTAAATCAAGTTGCCTGCAGATATCTTTTCCGGACAAAAAATATTTCTGATGAGTTTTGGAAGCAACTATCAGCTCGCAGTACAAGCCGTGATCGTATAGTTGTGGCCGAGAAAACCCAGGTTCGAATCCTGGTCATGGCAGAGCGAGCAAACATTTTTTCATATTTTTTTCAATTTTATATGACTTTAAGACAACTATTTTTATTCATGGCAATTAAGACAATAGATATTTGAATCACAATTTTTTAAAATTTATTTGTGTTAAGACCAGGCACATATATTCAAGTATATGTAACCATTTGAATCCATACTATACAAGTATTACTTCTGTTTGCCGGATCCTTGATAGGATATCAACATTCAAAATGACTCAATATTCACAAATTTATTCCATAGGCTACCTTTAGTCCGGTAAAATATGGTTCTAAATACATGCTTTACAAATAAGATAAATACAGTATTCCCTGTATAAAGGACAATTACACCATGAATCATACATAGGCCCAACAAGATTCTTAGAGTATTCCCACCCCTGCCAACCTTCCTACAAGAAGTATATTGATGTTTAAACACATCCTAAGATGCAATAAATAGAGGGGCCATTTTCATCTATTAATAGTTTATCTCAGGCTGTGTGGTACCCGCAAGTCATTAGCAGTAAGGTAACAGAAAATTATGCGGAGGCAAGAATATGAGATTCTTTAAAACATTTAGAATTATTTCCAATTATATGATTACTAGAAAAGTACCCGTCCTACGGACGGTAACCACGAAATTTCTTTTTCCGTCAAAAATATCAGGGCACCCAGATATCCTTGCAACCACACACTTAGGGCTACCTAACCTATAGATCAATAATTCAAGAGGCTTGGTAAACATATATGCCATTGATAGATAAGTTGTCAAACCGGTATTGGAAAGGTGGTGGTGGGGTGGTGTCCATTTATCATATCACTCATGACGAATTCTAATCATTTCTACTCAAAACAATTTTCGTTTAGTAAGATCAATATGAAATATGACATAAGGTATGTCATTTACACCCGTCCTTACTTGGTCCTTCCTGTGCAAAGATATCATTTATGAATTTTTGTCATTCGGTATGATTCATAGACTCGTTTACAACTTTTTTAAGCTAAGATTATTAATGGGGTAGGTTAGAGGAGGAAACACAGATTTATAAACCTCTTAAACTTGAATGGTAGACTCTAATGCATTCTACACGAACTGTGATATAACAATTCGTAGCTTTGCTTGCTTTCTCCTCTGCCACTTAGGGATACGTAGTGACGGGTGCCATAGTAATCGGCGAACACCACCTACATACCCTTAGCCCCCATTGCCATTCTCATCACGCACCCCAACCTAATTAGAGTTGAAGAATGTCGTGAGAGAAAGCTCGCAATCGTTCACTGCGCTGGATTCTCTCTTGGCAATAATGCAATTTTAATAAAAGTGCAACACAGTAATCTGCTTAGCATAATTGGCCAACTAAACATTTGCAAGTTATTTGATTGAATAAATGTGGTCAGTTCATATATAAATTTGTCAAAATCGTAAATAGTTTAAAACATTTATTGAAAGAAATATTCTTTATTTTACCAATTTGCGGAATTCAGTACTCTTTACACGTCTGTTGGTAACTTCCTATGTTGTTTTAAAGCTGCACATGAATATTAATTGACCTACGTTCCGCAGGTTAGGTGCTAAATATAATGATATATATATATATATATATATATATATATATATATATATATATATATATATATATATATATATATATATATATATATATATATATATGTATATATATATATATATATATATATATATATATATATATACCGGGTATATATATATATATGTATATGCTATCAATGAAATATTTTGGGAATAAAGTCCAGATACGAAAAAAAACGTGGAAAGAATATTTATGAGCTGGCCAGTAAGCATTTTGGTATGATTCTACCCACAAATTATTTCCAAATGATACTTTTATGTGGATATCCTCCCCCTCCCCCCCCAAAAAAAATGATAAATAGATACAAAAAATGGGCTTTTCTTTGAGCTGCTACGCTATGATTGTTAAAGAAATGTAAAAACAATACTAATTCAATAATTGTTGAAGGAAAACATATTACAAAGGAGGCACAATCTTCGTTCAAATTCCAAGCATACCCAAAGTGAGGTATGGGTATGAGGTGGTTCTATAAAATATACATAGACATTAAGTTCCATCACAATTTATTTTGATAAAGATAACTCTATTTAAAGCCGGGTAGCTTATATACTGGCTGTATGGAAAACATTTTTTGGAACTATAGAAAAGTCCGAATTTTTCGTAAGCTCAAATATGCATGTTACCCATGCACCACCGTAGTATGCTGAATTGTTTGGGTTTGTTCAAATGCTCTCTCTCTAAGCGCACAACCTTTGATTGTGTTTTTTCCCAAGGGATGTGTCCATACGCTCTTAGCGCCGATGCAGGCATTGTCCATTGTGTCCATGCCGCTAAACCCTTTCGGTGTATGCCCAGGTTCCCTTTGATTACCCGGGTAAGCTACGCTACTACAGTATGCGTGCTTCTGCCACCGGACAACCAACAAAGTCCGTGCAGTGCAACCCCATTGTGGAAGCAGAAGTTTGATATCGGTTGTACTATATATCGCCGGGTGGTCATACCACACCCGGCCGTGCTTGAGGCTAAGAAATCAGCATCAAAAACACCTTTTTGTTTAATTTTTTGAAATTAGTTTACGTTAAGAACCATCTAGATACACTCGTCCACCAAACTGCCAACTCAGAATTAGGCAAACAGGCGCGGCAACGGAGATCAAGGATTGGGCCTCCTCTCTTATAATATAGATTTCTTTTGGATTTTTTTTTAAAAATACGAAAAAAGATTATCTTCCAACTTTTAGTTTGCAAATCCTTGACACAAAGTCGGTGAAATCCAAAGTTATATCAACGTATGCATGTGTTTAACTTAATAAGGGCCTGCCGCCGCATGACTGTGCGGTGTAAGGCATTGCTATTGACTGTTAGCTGTCTCTCACCACTGCTCAAGTTCAAACTCCATGTGAGAAAATTACCAGTGACTTGGGGTTAGTCGGTGGTTTTAGCCGGGTACTCCGGTTACATCCGACAGTTACAACTGGCTGGTCACGACTTAGCCGAATGTGGCAGAAAAAGTGATGATAATCAAAATTCCAAATTGCAAATCAATGATCTTAGCAAATCGTAAGGCAAATTAAGAAAAGTGGTCTGTCAGATCTATGAGTGTGGATATTTACAAAATGTCCATGATACTATAATTGAGGAAACATCTGTTAAACATCGAACCATCACAAGCAAACGCCTATGGCAATTCATCCGGGTAGCGCATGTTAATTAAATCAAGTTGCCTGCAGATATCTTTTTCGGACAAAAATTGATTTCTGATGAGTTTTGGAAGCAACGATCAGCTCGCAGTACAAGCCGTGATCGTATAGTGGTTAGTACCTCTCGTTGTGGCCGAGAAAACCCAGGTTCGAATCCTGGTCACGGCAGAGCTGAAATAGTCTCTGACATGGCAGAGCGAGCAAACATTTTTTCATATTTTTTTCAATTTTATATGACTTTAAGGCAACTATAATTATTTGCTGGCAATTAAGACAATAGATATTTGAATCACAATTTTTCTTTATTTATTTGTTTTAAAAGGGCCCTAAAGGCTCACATACATATCAGCTTATATGAAAGTAATACACTTCAAGAACAGGATGCTGCCCTTCTTTTTCTCTCAGTGATCCCACGAGGGGAGATCTTTCCATATTGCCATCATCCTGCTCAGCCCCTGGCAGCGACCATGTTTTTCAATTGGGTGGCAATCTGCCCCTTGGTCTGTGCTTCCTGCCCCTAGCTCTGTGCTTATAACAATTGCTATTGACTGTTAGGTGTCTCTCACCACTGCTCAAGTTCAAACTCCATCCAGGGCATGTGAGAAAATTGCCAGTGACTTGGGGTTAGTCGGTGGTTTTTGCCGGGTACTCTGTTTACATCCGACAGTTACAACTGGCTAGTCACGACTTTGCCGCAATTTGGCAGAAAAAGTGATGATAATCGAAAGTCCAAATTGCAAATCAATGTACTTAGCAAATTGTAAGGCACATTAAGAAAAGTGGTCTGTCAGATCTATGAGTGTGGATCTTTACAAAGTCCATGATACTATGATTGAGGAAACATATTTGTTAAACATCGAACCATCACAAGCAAACGCCTATGGCAATTCATCCGGGTAGTGCATGTTAATTAAATCAATTTGCCTGCAGATATCTTTTCCGGACAAAAATTGATTTCTGATGAGTTTTGGAAGCAACGATCAGCTCGCAGTACAAGCCGTGATCGTATAGTGGTTAGTACCTCTCCGTTTACATCCGACAGTTACAACTGGCTAGTCACGACTTTGCCGCAATTTGGCAGAAAAAGTGATGATAATCGAAATTCCAAATTGCAAATCAATGTACTTAGCAAATTGTAAGGCACATCAAGAAAAGTGGTCTGTCAGATCTATGAGTGTGGATCTTTACAAAGTCCATGATACTATGATTGAGGAAACATATTTGCTAAACATCGAACCATCACAAGCAAACGCCTATGGCAATTCATCCGGGTAGTGCATGTTAATTAAATCAAGTTGCCTGCAGATATCTTTTCCGGACAAAAAATTATTTCTGATGAGTTTTGGAAGCAACTATCAGCTTGCAGTACAAGCCGTGATCGTATAGTGGTTAGTACCTCTCGTTGTGGCCGAGAAAACCCAGGTTCGAATCCTGGTCACGGCAGAGCTGAAATAGTCTCTGACATGGCATAGCGAGCAAACATTTTTTCATATTTTTTTCAATTTTATATGACTTTAAGACAACTATTTTTATTCATGGCAATTAAGACAATAGATATTTGAATCACAATTTTTTAAAATTTATTTGTGTTAAGACCAGGCACATATATTCAAGTATATGTAACCATTTGAATCCATACTATACAAGTATTACTTCTGTTTGCCGGATCCTTGATAGGATATCAACATTCAAAATGACTCAATATTCACAAATTTATTCCATAGGCTACCTTTAGTCCGGTAAAATATGGTTCTAAATACATGCTTTACAAATAAGATAAATACAGTATTCCCTGTATAAAGGACAATTACACCATGAATCATACATAGGCCCAACAAGATTCTTAGAGTATTCCCACCCCTGCCAACCTTCCTACAAGAAGTATATTGATGTTTAAACACATCCTAAGACGCAATAAATAGAGGGGCCATTTTCATCTATTAATAGTTTATCTCAGGCTGTGTGGTACCCGTAAGTCATTAGCAGTAAGGTAACAGAAAATTATGCGGAGGCAAGAATATGAGATTCTTTAAAACATTTAGAATTATTTCCAATTATATAATTATTTCTTTTGGAATTTTTGTTAAAAATACGAAAAAAGATTATCTTCCAACTTTTAGTTTGCAAATCCTTGACACAAAGTCGGTGAAATCCAAAGTTATATCAACGTATGCATGTGTTTAACTTAATAAGGGCCTGCCGCCGCATGACCGTGTGGTGTAAGGCATTGCTATTGACTGTTAGCTGTCTCTCACCACTGCTCAAGTTCAAACTCCATGTGAGAAAATTACCAGTGACTTGGGGTTAGTCGGTGGTTTTAGCCGGGTACTCCGGTTACATCCGACAGTTACAACTGGCTGGTCACGACTTAGCCGAATGTGGCAGAAAAAGTGATGATAATCGAAATTCCAAATTGCAAATCAATGATCTTAGCATATCGTAAGGCAAATTAAAAAAAGTGGTCTGTCAGATCTATGAGTGTGGATATTTACAAAATGTCCATGATACTATAATTGAGGAAACATCTGTTAAACATCGAACCATCACAAGCAAATGCCTATGGCAATTCATCCGGGTAGCGCATGTTAATTAAATCAAGTTGCCTGCAGATATCTTTTTCGGACAAAAATTGATTTCTGATGAGTTTTGGAAGCAACGATCAGCTCGCAGTACAAGCCGTGATCGTATAGTGGTTAGTACCTCTCGTTGTGGCCGAGAAAACCCAGGTTCGAATCCTGGTCACGGCAGAGCTGAAATAGTCTCTGACATGGCAGAGCGAGCAAACATTTTTTCATATTTTTTTCAATTTTATATGACTTTAAGGCAACTATAATTATTTGCTGGCAATTAAGACAATAGATATTTGAATCACAATTTTTCTTTATTTATTTGTTTTAAAAGGGCCCTAAAGGCTCACATACATATCAGCTTATATGAAAGTAATACACTTCAAGAACAGGATGCTGCCCTTCTTTTTCTCTCAGTGATCCCACGAGGGGAGATTTTTCCATATTGCCATCATCCTGCTCAGCCCCTGGCAGCGACCATGTTTTTCAATTGGGTGGCAATCTGCCCCTTGGTCTGTGCTTCCTGCCCCTAGCTCTGTGCTTATAACAATTGCTATTGACTGTAAGGTGTCTCTCACCACTGCTCAAGTGCAAACTCCATCCAGGGCATGTGAGAAAATTGCCAGTGACTTGGGGTTAGTCCGTGGTTTTTGCCAGGTACTCCGTTTACATCCGACAGTTACAACTGGCTAGTCACGACTTTGCCGCAATTTGGCAGAAAAAGTGATGATAATGGAAATTCCAAATTGCAAATCAATGTACTTAGCAAATTGTAAGGCACATCAAGAAAAGTGGTCTGTCAGATCTATGAGTGTGGATCTTTACAAAGTCCATGATACTATGATTGAGGAAACATATTTGCTAAACATCGAACCATCACAAGCAAACGCCTATGGCAATTCATCCGGGTAGTGCATGTTAATTAAATCAAGTTGCCTGCAGATATCTTTTCCGGACAAAAAATATTTCTGATGAGTTTTGGAAGCAACTATCAGCTCGCAGTACAAGCCGTGATCGTATAGTGGTTAGTACCTCTCGTTGTGGCCGAGAAAACCCAGGTTCGAATCCTGGTCATGGCAGAGCGAGCAAACATTTTTTCATATTTTTTTCAATTTTATATGACTTTAAGACAACTATTTTTATTCATGGCAATTAAGACAATAGATATTTGAATCACAATTTTTTAAAATTTATTTGTGTTAAGACCAGGCACATATATTCAAGTATATGTAACCATTTGAATCCATACTATACAAGTATTACTTCTGTTTGCCGGATCCTTGATAGGATATCAACATTCAAAATGACTCAATATTCACAAATTTATTCCATAGGCTACCTTTAGTCCGGTAAAATATGGTTCTAAATACATGCTTTACAAATAAGATAAATACAGTATTCCCTGTATAAAGGACAATTACACCATGAATCATACATAGGCCCAACAAGATTCTTAGAGTATTCCCACCCCTGCCAACCTTCCTACAAGAAGTATATTGATGTTTAAACACATCCTAAGATGCAATAAATAGAGGGGCCATTTTCATCTATTAATAGTTTATCTCAGGCTGTGTGGTACCCGCAAGTCATTAGCAGTAAGGTAACAGAAAATTATGCGGAGGCAAGAATATGAGATTCTTTAAAACATTTAGAATTATTTCCAATTATATGATTACTAGAAAAGTACCCGTCCTACGGACGGTAACCACGAAATTTCTTTTTCCGTCAAAAATATCAGGGCACCCAGATATCCTTGCAACCACACACTTAGGGCTACCTAACCTATAGATCAATAATTCAAGAGGCTTGGTAAACATATATGCCATTGATAGATAAGTTGTCAAACCGGTATTGGAAAGGTGGTGGTGGGGTGGTGTCCATTTATCATATCACTCATGACGAATTCTAATCATTTCTACTCAAAACAATTTTCGTTTAGTAAGATCAATATGAAATATGACATAAGGTATGTCATTTACACCCGTCCTTACTTGGTCCTTCCTGTGCAAAGATATCATTTATGAATTTTTGTCATTCGGTATGATTCATAGACTCGTTTACAACTTTTTTAAGCTAAGATTATTAATGGGGTAGGTTAGAGGAGGAAACACAGATTTATAAACCTCTTAAACTTGAATGGTAGACTCTAATGCATTCTACACGAACTGTGATATAACAATTCGTAGCTTTGCTTGCTTTCTCCTCTGCCACTTAGGGATACGTAGTGACGGGTGCCATAGTAATCGGCGAACACCACCTACATACCCTTAGCCCCCATTGCCATTCTCATCACGCACCCCAACCTAATTAGAGTTGAAGAATGTCGTGAGAGAAAGCTCGCAATCGTTCACTGCGCTGGATTCTCTCTTGGCAATAATGCAATTTTAATAAAAGTGCAACACAGTAATCTGCTTAGCATAATTGGCCAACTAAACATTTGCAAGTTATTTGATTGAATAAATGTGGTCAGTTCATATATAAATTTGTCAAAATCGTAAATAGTTTAAAACATTTATTGAAAGAAATATTCTTTATTTTACCAATTTGCGGAATTCAGTACTCTTTACACGTCTGTTGGTAACTTCCTATGTTGTTTTAAAGCTGCACATGAATATTAATTGACCTACGTTCCGCAGGTTAGGTGCTAAATATAATCATATATATATATATATATATATATATATATATATATATATATATATATATATATATATATATATATATATATATATATATATATATATATATATGTATATATATATATATATATATATATATATACCGGGTATATATATATATATGTATATGCTATCAATGAAATATTTTGGGAATAAAGTCCAGATACGAAAAAAAACGTGGAAAGAATATTTATGAGCTGGCCAGTAAGCATTTTGGTATGATTCTACCCACAAATTATTTCCAAATGATACTTTTATGTGGATATCCTCCCCCTCCCCCCCAAAAAAAAATGATAAATAGATACAAAAAATGGGCTTTTCTTTGAGCTGCTACGCTATGATTGTTAAAGAAATGTAAAAACAATACTAATTCAATAATTGTTGAAGGAAAACATATTACAAAGGAGGCACAATCTTCGTTCAAATTCCAAGCATACCCAAAGTGAGGTATGGGTATGAGGTGGTTCTATAAAATATACATAGACATTAAGTTCCATCACAATTTATTTTGATAAAGATAACTCTATTTAAAGCCGGGTAGCTTATATACTGGCTGTATGGAAAACATTTTTTGGAACTATAGAAAAGTCCGAATTTTTCGTAAGCTCAAATATGCATGTTACCCATGCACCACCGTAGTATGCTGAATTGTTTGGGTTTGTTCAAATGCTCTCTCTCTAAGCGCACAACCTTTGATTGTGTTTTTTCCCAAGGGATGTGTCCATACGCTCTTAGCGCCGATGCAGGCATTGTCCATTGTGTCCATGCCGCTAAACCCTTTCGGTGTATGCCCAGGTTCCCTTTGATTACCCGGGTAAGCTACGCTACTACAGTATGCGTGCTTCTGCCACCGGACAACCAACAAAGTCCGTGCAGTGCAACCCCATTGTGGAAGCAGAAGTTTGATATCGGTTGTACTATATATCGCCGGGTGGTCATACCACACCCGGCCGTGCTTGAGGCTAAGAAATCAGCATCAAAAACACCTTTTTGTTTAATTTTTTGAAATTAGTTTACGTTAAGAACCATCTAGATACACTCGTCCACCAAACTGCCAACTCAGAATTAGGCAAACAGGCGCGGCAACGGAGATCAAGGATTGGGCCTCCTCTCTTATAATATAGATTTCTTTTGGATTTTTTTTTAAAAATACGAAAAAAGATTATCTTCCAACTTTTAGTTTGCAAATCCTTGACACAAAGTCGGTGAAATCCAAAGTTATATCAACGTATGCATGTGTTTAACTTAATAAGGGCCTGCCGCCGCATGACTGTGCGGTGTAAGGCATTGCTATTGACTGTTAGCTGTCTCTCACCACTGCTCAAGTTCAAACTCCATGTGAGAAAATTACCAGTGACTTGGGGTTAGTCGGTGGTTTTAGCCGGGTACTCCGGTTACATCCGACAGTTACAACTGGCTGGTCACGACTTAGCCGAATGTGGCAGAAAAAGTGATGATAATCAAAATTCCAAATTGCAAATCAATGATCTTAGCAAATCGTAAGGCAAATTAAGAAAAGTGGTCTGTCAGATCTATGAGTGTGGATATTTACAAAATGTCCATGATACTATAATTGAGGAAACATCTGTTAAACATCGAACCATCACAAGCAAACGCCTATGGCAATTCATCCGGGTAGCGCATGTTAATTAAATCAAGTTGCCTGCAGATATCTTTTTCGGACAAAAATTGATTTCTGATGAGTTTTGGAAGCAACGATCAGCTCGCAGTACAAGCCGTGATCGTATAGTGGTTAGTACCTCTCGTTGTGGCCGAGAAAACCCAGGTTCGAATCCTGGTCACGGCAGAGCTGAAATAGTCTCTGACATGGCAGAGCGAGCAAACATTTTTTCATATTTTTTTCAATTTTATATGACTTTAAGGCAACTATAATTATTTGCTGGCAATTAAGACAATAGATATTTGAATCACAATTTTTCTTTATTTATTTGTTTTAAAAGGGCCCTAAAGGCTCACATACATATCAGCTTATATGAAAGTAATACACTTCAAGAACAGGATGCTGCCCTTCTTTTTCTCTCAGTGATCCCACGAGGGGAGATCTTTCCATATTGCCATCATCCTGCTCAGCCCCTGGCAGCGACCATGTTTTTCAATTGGGTGGCAATCTGCCCCTTGGTCTGTGCTTCCTGCCCCTAGCTCTGTGCTTATAACAATTGCTATTGACTGTTAGGTGTCTCTCACCACTGCTCAAGTTCAAACTCCATCCAGGGCATGTGAGAAAATTGCCAGTGACTTGGGGTTAGTCGGTGGTTTTTGCCGGGTACTCTGTTTACATCCGACAGTTACAACTGGCTAGTCACGACTTTGCCGCAATTTGGCAGAAAAAGTGATGATAATCGAAAGTCCAAATTGCAAATCAATGTACTTAGCAAATTGTAAGGCACATTAAGAAAAGTGGTCTGTCAGATCTATGAGTGTGGATCTTTACAAAGTCCATGATACTATGATTGAGGAAACATATTTGTTAAACATCGAACCATCACAAGCAAACGCCTATGGCAATTCATCCGGGTAGTGCATGTTAATTAAATCAAGTTGCCTGCAGATATCTTTTCCGGACAAAAATTGATTTCTGATGAGTTTTGGAAGCAACGATCAGCTCGCAGTACAAGCCGTGATCGTATAGTGGTTAGTACCTCTCGTTGTGGCCGAGAAAACCCAGGTTCGAATCCTGGTCAAGGCAGAGCTGAAATAGTCTCTGACATGGCAGAGCGAGCAAACATTTTTTCATATTTTTTTCAATTTTATATGACTTTAAGACAACTATTTTTATTCATGGCAATTAAGACAATAGATATTTGAATCACAATTTTTTTAAATTTATTTGTGTTAAGACCAGGCACATATATTCAAGTATATGTAACCATTTGAATCCATACTATACAAGTATTACTTCTGTTTGCCGGATCCTTGATAGGATATCAACATTCAAAATGACTCAATATTCACAAATTTATTCCATAGGCTACCTTTAGTCCGGTAAAATATGGTTCTAAATACATGCTTTACAAATAAGATAAATACAGTATTCCCTGTATAAAGGACAATTACACCATGAATCATACATAGGCCCAACAAGATTCTTAGAGTATTCCCACCCCTGCCAACCTTCCTACAAGAAGTATATTGATGTTTAAACACATCCTAAGACGCAATAAATAGAGGGGCCATTTTCATCTATTAATAGTTTATCTCAGGCTGTGTGGTACCCGTAAGTCATTAGCAGTAAGGTAACAGAGAATTATGCGGAGGCAAGAATATGAGATTCTTTAAAACATTTAGAATTATTTCCAATTATATAATTATTTCTTTTGGAATTTTTGTTAAAAATACGAAAAAAGATTATCTTCCAACTTTTAGTTTGCAAATCCTTGACACAAAGTCGGTAAAATCCAAAGTTATATCAACGTATGCATGTGTTTAACTTAATAAGGGCCTGCCGCCGCATGACTGTGCGGTGTAAGGCATTGCTATTGACTGTTAGCTGTCTCTCACCACTGCTCAAGTTCAAACTCCATGTGAGAAAATTACCAGTGACTTGGGGTTAGTCGGTGGTTTTAGCCGGGTACTCCGGTTACATCCGACAGTTACAACTGGCTGGTCACGACTTAGCCGAATGTGGCAGAAAAAGTGATGATAATCAAAATTCCAAATTGCAAATCAATGATCTTAGCAAATCGTAAGGCAAATTAAGAAAAGTGGTCTGTCAGATCTATGAGTGTGGATATTTACAAAATGTCCATGATACTATAATTGAGGAAACATCTGTTAAACATCGAACCATCACAAGCAAACGCCTATGGCAATTCATCCGGGTAGCGCATGTTAATTAAATCAAGTTGCCTGCAGATATCTTTTTCGGACAAAAATTGATTTCTGATGAGTTTTGGAAGCAACGATCAGCTCGCAGTACAAGCCGTGATCGTATAGTGGTTAGTACCTCTCGTTGTGGCCGAGAAAACCCAGGTTCGAATCCTGGTCACGGCAGAGCTGAAATAGTCTCTGACATGGCAGAGCGAGCAAACATTTTTTCATATTTTTTTCAATTTTATATGACTTTAAGGCAACTATAATTATTTGCTGGCAATTAAGACAATAGATATTTGAATCACAATTTTTCTTTATTTATTTGTTTTAAAAGGGCCCTAAAGGCTCACATACATATCAGCTTATATGAAAGTAATACACTTCAAGAACAGGATGCTGCCCTTCTTTTTCTCTCAGTGATCCCACGAGGGGAGATTTTTCCATATTGCCATCATCCTGCTCAGCCCCTGGCAGCGACCATGTTTTTCAATTGGGTGGCAATCTGCCCCTTGGTCTGTGCTTCCTGCCCCTAGCTCTGTGCTTATAACAATTGCTATTGACTGTTAGGTGTCTCTCACCACTGCTCAAGTTCAAACTCCATCCAGGGCACGTGAGAAAATTGCCAGTGACTTGGGGTTAGTCGGTGGTTTTTGCCGGGTACTCCGTTTACATCCGACAGTTACAACTGGCTAGTCACGACTTTGCCGCAATTTGGCAGAAAAAGTGATGATAATCGAAAGTCCAAATTGCAAATCAATGTACTTAGCAAATTGTAAGGCACATTAAGAAAAGTGGTCTGTCAGATCTATGAGTGTGGATCTTTATAAAGTCCATGATACTATGATTGAGGAAACATATTTGTTAAACATCGAACCATCACAAGCAAACGCCTATGGCAATTCATCCGGGTAGTGCATGTTAATTAAATCAAGTTGCCTGCAGATATCTTTTCCGGACAAAAATTGATTTCTGATGAGTTTTGGAAGCAACGATCAGCTCGCAGTACAAGCCGTGATCGTATAGTGGTTAGTACCTCTCGTTGTGGCCGAGAAAACCCAGGTTCGAATCCTGGTCACGGCAGAGCTGAAATAGTCTCTGACATGGCAGAGCGAGCAAACATTTTTTCATATTTTTTTCAATTTTATATGACTTTAAGACAACTATTTTTATTCATGGCAATTAAGACAATAGATATTTGAATCACAATTTTTTAAAATTTATTTGTGTTAAGACCAGGCACATATATTCAAGTATATGTAACCATTTGAATCCATACTATACAAGTATTACTTCTGTTTGCCGGATCCTTGATAGGATATCAACATTCTAAATGACTCAATATTCACAAATTTATTCCATAGGCTACCTTTAGTCCGGTAAAATATGGTTCTAAATACATGCTTTACAAATAAGATAAATACAGTATTCCCTGTATAAAGGACAATTACACCATGAATCATACATAGGCCCAACAAGATTCTTAGAGTATTCCCACCCCTGCCAACCTTCCTACAAGAAGTATATTGATGTTTAAACACATCCTAAGACGCAATAAATAGAGGGGCCATTTTCATCTATTAATAGTTTATCTCAGGCTGTGTGGTACCCGTAAGTCATTAGCAGTAAGGTAACAGAGAATTATGCGGAGGCAAGAATATGAGATTCTTTAAAACATTTAGAATTATTTCCAATTATATAATTATTTCTTTTGGAATTTTTGTTAAAAATACGAAAAAAGATTATCTTCCAACTTTTAGTTTGCAAATCCTTGACACAAAGTCGGTGAAATCCAAAGTTATATCAACGTATGCATGTGTTTAACTTAATAAGGGCCTGCCGCCGCATGACTGTGCGGTGTAAGGCATTGCTATTGACTGTTAGCTGTCTCTCACCACTGCTCAAGTTCAAACTCCATGTGAGAAAATTACCAGTGACTTGGGGTTAGTCGGTGGTTTTAGCCGGGTACTCTGGTTACATCCGACAGTTACAACTGGCTGGTCACGACTTAGCCGAATGTGGCAGAAAAAGTGATGATAATCAAAATTCCAAATTGCAAATCAATGATCTTAGCAAATCGTAAGGCAAATTAAGAAAAGTGGTCTGTCAGATCTATGAGTGTGGATATTTACAAAATGTCCATGATACTATAATTGAGGAAACATCTGTTAAACATCGAACCATCACAAGCAAACGCCTATGGCAATTCATCCGGGTAGCGCATGTTAATTAAATCAAGTTGCCTGCAGATATCTTTTTCGGACAAAAATTGATTTCTGATGAGTTTTGGAAGCAACGATCAGCTCGCAGTACAAGCCGTGATGATATAGTGGTTAGTACCTCTCGTTGTGGCCGAGAAAACCCAGGTTCGAATCCTGGTCACGGCAGAGCTGAAATAGTCTCTGACATGGCAGAGCGAGCAAACATTTTTTCATATTTTTTTCAATTTTATATGACTTTAAGGCAACTATAATTATTTGCTGGCAATTAAGACAATAGATATTTGAATCACAATTTTTCTTTATTTATTTGTTTTAAAAGGGCCCTAAAGGCTCACATACATATCAGCTTATATGAAAGTAATACACTTCAAGAACAGGATGCTGCCCTTCTTTTTCTCTCAGTGATCCCACGAGGGGAGATCTTTCCATATTGCCATCATCCTGCTCAGCCCCTGGCCGCGACCATGTTTTTCAATTGGGTGGCAATCTGCCCCTTGGTCTGTGCTTCCTGCCCCTAGCTCTGTGCTTATAACAATTGCTATTGACTGTTAGGTGTCTCTCACCACTGCTCAAGTTCAAACGCCATCCAGGGCATGTGAGAAAATTGCCAGTGACTTGGGGTTAGTCGGTGGTTTTTGCCGGGTACTCCGTTTACATCCGACAGTTACAACTGGCTAGTCACGACTTTGCCGCAATTTGGCAGAAAAAGTGATGATAATCAAAAGTCCAAATTGCAAATCAATGTACTTAGCAAATTGTAAGGCACATTAAGAAAAGTGGTCTGTCAGATCTATGAGTGTGGATCTTTACAAAGTCCATGATACTATGATTGAGGAAACATATTTGTTAAACATCGAACCATCACAAGCAAACGCCTATGGCAATTCATCCGGGTAGTGCATGTTAATTAAATCAAGTTGCCTGCAGATATCTTTTCCGGACAAAAATTGATTTCTGATGAGTTTTGGAAGCAACGATCAGCTCGCAGTACAAGCCGTGATCGTATAGTGGTTAGTACCTCTCGTTGTGGCCGAGAAAACCCAGGTTCGAATCCTGGTCACGGCAGAGCTGAAATAGTCTCTGACATGGCAGAGCGAGCAAACATTTTTTCATATTTTTTTCAATTTTATATGACTTTAAGACAACTATTTTTATTCATGGCAATTAAGACAATAGATATTTGAATCACAATTTTTTAAAATTTATTTGTGTTAAGACCAGGCACATATATTCAAGTATATGTAACCATTTGAATCCATACTATACAAGTATTACTTCTGTTTGCCGGATCCTTGATAGGATATCAACATTCAAAATGACTCAATATTCACAAATTTATTCCATAGGCTACCTTTAGTCCGGTAAAATATGGTTCTAAATACATGCTTTACAAATAAGATAAATACAGTATTCCCTGTATAAAGGACAATTACACCATGAATCATACATAGGCCCAACAAGATTCTTAGAGTATTCCCACCCCTGCCAACCTTCCTACAAGAAGTATATTGATGTTTAAACACATCCTAAGACGCAATAAATAGAGGGGCCATTTTCATCTATTAATAGTTTATCTCAGGCTGTGTGGTACCCGTAAGTCATTAGCAGTAAGGTAACAGAGAATTATGCGGAGGCAAGAATATGAGATTCTTTAAAACATTTAGAATTATTTCCAACTATATAATTATTTCTTTTGGAATTTTTGTTAAAAATACGAAAAAAGATTATCTTCCAACTTTTAGTTTGCAAATCCTTGACACAAAGTCGGTGAAATCCAAAGTTATATCAACGTATGCATGTGTTTAACTTAATAAGGGCCTGCCGCCGCATGACTGTGCGGTGTAAGGCATTGCTATTGACTGTTAGCTGTCTCTCACCACTGCTCAAGTTCAAACTCCATGTGAGAAAATTACCAGTGACTTGGGGTTAGTCGGTGGTTTTAGCCGGGTACTCCGGTTACATCCGACAGTTACAACTGGCTGGTCACGACTTAGCCGAATGTGGCAGAAAAAGTGATGATAATCAAAATTCCAAATTGCAAATCAATGATCTTAGCAAATCGTAAGGCAAATTAAGAAAAGTGGTCTGTCAGATCTATGAGTGTGGATATTTACAAAATGTCCATGATACTATAATTGAGGAAACATCTGTTAAACATCGAACCATCACAAGCAAACGCCTATGGCAATTCATCCGGGTAGCGCATGTTAATTAAATCAAGTTGCCTGCAGATATCTTTTTCGGACAAAAATTGATTTCTGATGAGTTTTGGAAGCAACGATCAGCTCGCAGTACAAGCCGTGATCGTATAGTGGTTAGTACCTCTCGTTGTGGCCGAGAAAACCCAGGTTCGAATCCTGGTCACGGCAGAGCTGAAATAGTCTCTGACATGGCAGAGCGAGCAAACATTTTTTCATATTTTTTTCAATTTTATATGACTTTAAGGCAACTATAATTATTTGCTGGCAATTAAGACAATAGATATTTGAATCACAATTTTTCTTTATTTATTTGTTTTAAAAGGGCCCTAAAGGCTCACATACATATCAGCTTATATGAAAGTAATACACTTCAAGAACAGGATGCTGCCCTTCTTTTTCTCTCAGTGATCCCACGAGGGGAGATCTTTCCATATTGCCATCATCCTGCTCAGCCCCTGGCAGCGACCATGTTTTTCAATTGGGTGGCAATCTGCCCCTTGGTCTGTGCTTCCTGCCCCTAGCTCTGTGCTTATAACAATTGCTATTGACTGTTAGGTGTCTCTCACCACTGCTCAAGTTCAAACGCCATCCAGGGCATGTGAGAAAATTGCCAGTGACTTGGGGTTAGTCGGTGGTTTTTGCCGGGTACTCCGTTTACATCCGACAGTTACAACTGGCTAGTCACGACTTTGCCGCAATTTGGCAGAAAAAGTGATGATAATCGAAAGTCCAAATTGCAAATCAATGTACTTAGCAAATTGTAAGGCACATTAAGAAAAGTGGTCTGTCAGATCTATGAGTGTGGATCTTTACAAAGTCCATGATACTATGATTGAGGAAACATATTTGTTAAACATCGAACCATCACAAGCAAACGCCTATGGCAATTCATCCGGGTAGTGCATGTTAATTAAATCAAGTTGCCTGCAGATATCTTTTCCGGACAAAAATTGATTTCTGATGAGTTTTGGAAGCAACGATCAGCTCGCAGTACAAGCCGTGATCGTATAGTGGTTAGTACCTCTCGTTGTGGCCGAGAAAACCCAGGTTCGAATCCTGGTCACGGCAGAGCTGAAATAGTCTCTGACATGGCAGAGCGAGCAAACATTTTTTCATATTTTTTTCAATTTTATATGACTTTAAGACAGCTATTTTTATTCATGGCAATTAATACAATAGATATTTGAATCACAATTTTTTTAAATTTATTTGTGTTAAGACCAGGCACATATATTCAAGTATATGTAACCATTTGAATCCATACTATACAAGTATTACTTCTGTTTGCCGGATCCTTGATAGGATATCAACATTCAAAATGACTCAATATTCACAAATTTATTCCATAGGCTACCTTTAGTCCGGTAAAATATGGTTCTAAATACATGCTTTACAAATAAGATAAATACAGTATTCCCTGTATAAAGGACAATTACACCATGAATCATACATAGGCCCAACAAGATTCTTAGAGTATTCCCACCCCTGCCAACCTTCCTACAAGAAGTATATTGATGTTTAAACACATCCTAAGACGCAATAAATAGAGGGGCCATTTTCATCTATTAATAGTTTATCTCAGGCTGTGTGGTACCCGTAAGTCATTAGCAGTAAGGTAACAGAGAATTATGCGGAGGCAAGAATATGAGATTCTTTAAAACATTTAGAATTATTTCCAATTATATAATTATTTCTTTTGGAATTTTTGTTAAAAATACGAAAAAAGATTATCTTCCAACTTTTAGTTTGCAAATCCTTGACACAAAGTCGGTGAAATCCAAAGTTATATCAACGTATGCATGTGTTTAACTTAATAAGGGCCTGCCGCCGCATGACTGTGCGGTGTAAGGCATTGCTATTGACTGTTAGCTGTCTCTCACCACTGCTCAAGTTCAAACTCCATGTGAGAAAATTACCAGTGACTTGGGGTTAGTCGGTGGTTTTAGCCGGGTACTCCGGTTACATCCGACAGTTACAACTGGCTGGTCACGACTTAGCCGAATGTGGCAGAAAAAGTGATGATAATCAAAATTCCAAATTGCAAATCAATGATCTTAGCAAATCGTAAGGCAAATTAAGAAAAGTGGTCTGTCAGATCTATGAGTGTGGATATTTACAAAATGTCCATGATACTATAATTGAGGAAACATCTGTTAAACATCGAACCATCACAAGCAAACGCCTATGGCAATTCATCCGGGTAGCGCATGTTAATTAAATCAAGTTGCCTGCAGATATCTTTTTCGGACAAAAATTGATTTCTGATGAGTTTTGGAAGCAACGTTCAGCTCGCAGTACAAGCCGTGATCGTATAGTGGTTAGTACCTCTCGTTGTGGCCGAGAAAACCCAGGTTCGAATCCTGGTCACGGCAGAGCTGAAATAGTCTCTGACATGGCAGAGCGAGCAAACATTTTTTCATATTTTTTTCAATTTTATATGACTTTAAGGCAACTATAATTATTTGCTGGCAATTAAGACAATAGATTTTTGAATCACAATTTTTCTTTATTTATTTGTTTTAAAAGGGCCCTAAAGGCTCACATACATATCAGCTTATATGAAAGTAATACACTTCAAGAACAGGATGCTGCCCTTCTTTTTCTCTCAGTGATCCCACGAGGGGAGATTTTTCCATATTGCCATCATCCTGCTCAGCCCCTGGCAGCGACCATGTTTTTCAATTGGGTGGCAATCTGCCCCTTGGTCTGTGCTTCCTGCCCCTGGCTCTGTGCTTATAACAATTGCTATTGACTGTTAGGTGTCTCTCACCACTGCTCAAGTTCAAACTCCATCCAGGGCATGTGAGAAAATTGCCAGTGACTTGGGGTTAGTCGGTGGTTTTTGCCGGGTACTACGTTTACATCCGACAGTTACAACTGGCTAGTCACGACTTTGCCGCAATTTGGCAGAAAAAGTGATGATAATCGAAAGTCCAAATTGCAAATCAATGTACTTAGCAAATTGTAAGGCACATTAAGAAAAGTGGTCTGTCAGATCTATGAGTGTGGATCTTTACAAAGTCCATGATACTATGATTGAGGAAACATATTTGTTAAACATCGAACCATCACAAGCAAACGCCTATGGCAATTCATCCGGGTAGTGCATGTTAATTAAATCAAGTTGCCTGCAGATGTCTTTTCCGGACAAAAATTGATTTCTGATGAGTTTTGGAAGCAACGATCAGCTCGCAGTACAAGCCGTGATCGTATAGTGGTTAGTACCTCTCGTTGTGGCCGAGAAAACCCAGGTTCGAATCCTGGTCACGGCAGAGCTGAAATAGTCTCTGACATGGCAGAGCGAGCAAACATTTTTTCATATTTTTTTCAATTTTATATGACTTTAAGACAACTATTTTTATTCATGGCAATTAAGACAATAGATATTTAAATCACAATTTTTTAAAATTTATTTGTGTTAAGACCAGGCACATATATTCAAGTATATGTAACCATTTGAATCCATACTATACAAGTATTACTTCTGTTTGCCGGATCCTTGATAGGATATCAACATTCAAAATGACTCAATATTCACAAATTTATTCCATAGGCTACCTTTAGTCCGGTAAAATATGGTTCTAAATACATGCTTTACAAATAAGATAAATACAGTATTCCCTGTATAAAGGACAATTACACCATGAATCATACATAGGCCCAACAAGATTCTTAGAGTATTCCCACCCCTGCCAACCTTCCTACAAGAAGTATATTGATGTTTAAACACATCCTAAGACGCAATAAATAGAGGGGCCATTTTCATCTATTAATAGTTTATCTCAGGCTGTGTGGTACCCGTAAGTCATTAGCAGTAAGGTAACAGAGAATTATGCGGAGGCAAGAATATGAGATTCTTTATAACATTTAGAATTATTTCCAATTATATAATTATTTCTTTTGGAATTTTTGTTAAAAATACGAAAAAGGATTATCTTCCAACTTTTAGTTTGCAAATCCTTGACACAAAGTCGGTGAAATCCAAAGTTATATCAACGTATGCATGTGTTTAACTTAATAAGGGCCTGCCGCCGCATGACTGTGCGGTGTAAGGCATTGCTATTGACTGTTAGCTGTCTCTCACCACTGCTCAAGTTCAAACTCCATGTGAGAAAATTACCAGTGACTTGGGGTTAGTCGGTGGTTTTAGCCGGGTACTCCGGTTACATCCGACAGTTACAACTGGCTGGTCACGACTTAGCCGAATGTGGCAGAAAAAGTGATGATAATCAAAATTCCAAATTGCAAATCAATGATCTTAGCAAATCGTAAGGCAAATTAAGAAAAGTGGTCTGTCAGATCTATGAGTGTGGATATTTACAAAATGTCCATGATACTATAATTGAGGAAACATCTGTTAAACATCGAACCATCACAAGCAAACGCCTATGGCAATTCATCCGGGTAGCGCATGTTAATTAAATCAAGTTGCCTGCAGATATCTTTTTCGGACAAAAATTGATTTCTGATGAGTTTTGGAAGCAACGATCAGCTCGCAGTACAAGCCGTGATCGTATAGTGGTTAGTACCTCTCGTTGTGGCCGAGAAAACCCAGGTTCGAATCCTGGTCACGGCAGAGCTGAAATAGTCTCTGACATGGCAGAGCGAGCAAACATTTTTTCATATTTTTTTCAATTTTATATGACTTTAAGGCAACTATAATTATTTGCTGGCAATTAAGACAATAGATATTTGAATCACAATTTTTCTTTATTTATTTGTTTTAAAAGGGCCCTAAAGGCTCACATACATATCAGCTTATATGAAAGTAATACACTTCAAGAACAGGATGCTGCCCTTCTTTTTCTCTCAGTGATCCCACGAGGGGAGATCTTTCCATATTGCCATCATCCTGCTCAGCCCCTGGCAGCGACCATGTTTTTCAATTGGGTGGCAATCTGCCCCTTGGTCTGTGCTTCCTGCCCCTAGCTCTGTGCTTATAACAATTGCTATTGACTGTTAGGTGTCTCTCACCACTGCTCAAGTTCAAACGCCATCCAGGGCATGTGAGAAAATTGCCAGTGACTTGGGGTTAGTCGGTGGTTTTTGCCAGGTACTCCGTTTACATCCGACAGTTACAACTGGCTAGTCACGACTTTGCCGCAATTTGGCAGAAAAAGTGATGATAATCGAAAGTCCAAATTGCAAATCAATGTACTTAGCAAATTGTAAGGCACATTAAGAAAAGTGGTCTGTCAGATCTATGAGTGTGGATCTTTACAAAGTCCATGATACTATGATTGAGGAAACATATTTGTTAAACATCGAACCATCACAAGCAAACGCCTATGGCAATTCATCCGGGTAGTTCATGTTAATTAAATCAAGTTGCCTGCAGATATCTTTTCCGGACAAAAATTGATTTCTGATGAGTTTTGGAAGCAACGATCAGCTCGCAGTACAAGCCGTGATCGTATAGTGGTTAGTACCTCTCGTTGTGGCCGAGAAAACCCAGGTTCGAATCCTGGTCACGGCAGAGCTGAAATAGTCTCTGACATGGCAGAGCGAGCAAACATTTTTTCATATTTTTTTCAATTTTATATGACTTTAAGACAGCTATTTTTATTCATGGCAATTAAGACAATAGATATTTGAATCACAATTTTTTTAAATTTATTTGTGTTAAGACCAGGCACATATATTCAAGTATATGTAACCATTTGAATCCATACTATACAAGTATTACTTCTGTTTGCCGGATCCTTGATAGGATATCAACATTCAAAATGACTCAATATTCACAAATTTATTCCATAGGCTACCTTTAGTCCGGTAAAATATGGTTCTAAATACATGCTTTACAAATAAGATAAATACAGTATTCCCTGTATAAAGGACAATTACACCATGAATCATACATAGGCCCAACAAGATTCTTAGAGTATTCCCACCCCTGCCAACCTTCCTACAAGAAGTATATTGATGTTTAAACACATCCTAAGACGCATTAAATAGAGGGGCCATTTTCATCTATTAATAGTTTATCTCAGGCTGTGTGGTACCCGTAAGTCATTAGCAGTAAGGTAACAGAGAATTATGCGGAGGCAAGAATATGAGATTCTTTAAAACATTTAGAATTATTTCCAATTATATAATTATTTCTTTTGGAATTTTTGTTAAAAATACGAAAAAAGATTATCTTCCAACTTTTAGTTTGCAAATCCTTGACACAAAGTCGGTGAAATCCAAAGTTATATCAACGTATGCATGTGTTTAACTTAATAAGGGCCTGCCGCCGCATGACTGTGCGGTGTAAGGCATTGCTATTGACTGTTAGCTGTCTCTCACCACTGCTCAAGTTCAAACTCCATGTGAGAAAATTACCAGTGACTTGGGGTTAGTCGGTGGTTTTAGCCGGGTACTCCGGTTACATCCGACAGTTACAACTGGCTGGTCACGACTTAGCCGAATGTGGCAGAAAAAGTGATGATAATCAAAATTCCAAATTGCAAATCAATGATCTTAGCAAATCGTAAGGCAAATTAAGAAAAGTGGTCTGTCAGATCTATGAGTGTGGATATTTACAAAATGTCCATGATACTATAATTGAGGAAACATCTGTTAAACATCGAACCATCACAAGCAAACGCCTATGGCAATTCATCCGGGTAGCGCATGTTAATTAAATCAAGTTGCCTGCAGATATCTTTTTCGGACAAAAATTGATTTCTGATGAGTTTTGGAAGCAACGATCAGCTCTCAGTACAAGCCGTGATCGTATAGTGGTTAGTACCTCTCGTTGTGGCCGAGAAAACCCAGGTTCGAATCCTGGTCACGGCAGAGCTGAAATAGTCTCTGACATGGCAGAGCGAGCAAACATTTTTTCATATTTTTTTCAATTTTATATGACTTTAAGGCAACTATAATTATTTGCTGGCAATTAAGACAATAGATATTTGAATCACAATTTTTCTTTATTTATTTGTTTTAAAAGGGCCCTAAAGGCTCACATACATATCAGCTTATATGAAAGTAATACACTTCAAGAACAGGATGCTGCCCTTCTTTTTCTCTCAGTGATCCCACGAGGGGAGATTTTTCCATATTGCCATCATCCTGCTCAGCCCCTGGCAGCGACCATGTTTTTCAATTGGGTGGCAATCTGCCCCTTGGTCTGTGCTTCCTGCCCCTAGCTCTGTGCTTATAACAATTGCTATTGACTGTTAGGTGTCTCTCACCACTGCTCAAGTTCAAACTCCATCCAGGGCATGTGAGAAAATTGCCAGTGACTTGGGGTTAGTCGGTGGTTTTTGCCGGGTACTCCGTTTACATCCGACAGTTACAACTGGCTAGTCACGACTTTGCCGCAATTTGGCAGAAAAAGTGATGATAATCGAAAGTCCAAATTGCAAATCAATGTACTTAGCAAATTGTAAGGCACATTAAGAAAAGTGGTCTGTCAGATCTATGAGTGTGGATCTTTACAAAGTCCATGATACTATGATTGAGGAAACATATTTGTTAAACATCTAACCATCACAAGGAAACGCCTATGGCAATTCATCCGGGTAGTGCATGTTAATTAAATCAAGTTGCCTGCAGATATCTTTTCCGGACAAAAATTGATTTCTGATGAGTTTTGGAAGCAACGATCAGCTCGCAGTACAAGCCGTGATCGTATAGTGGTTAGTACCTCTCGTTGTGGCCGAGAAAACCCAGGTTCGAATCCTGGTCACGGCAGAGCTGAAATAGTCTCTGACATGGCAGAGCGAGCAAACATTTTTTCATATTTTTTTCAATTTTATATGACTTTAAGGCAACTATAATTATTTGCTGGCAATTAAGACAATAGATATTTGAATCACAATTTTTCTTTATTTATTTGTTTTAAAAGGGCCCTAAAGGCTCACATACATATCAGCTTATATGAAAGTAATACACTTCAAGAACAGGATGCTGCCCTTCTTTTTCTCTCAGTGATCCCACGAGGGGAGATCTTTCCATATTGCCATCATCCTGCTCAGCCCCTGGCAGCGACCATGTTTTTCAATTGGGTGGCAATCTGCCCCTTGGTCTGTGCTTCCTGCCCCTAGCTCTGTGCTTATAACAATTGCTATTGACTGTTAGGTGTCTCTCACCACTGCTCAAGTTCAAACGCCATCCAGGGCATGTGAGAAAATTGCCAGTGACTTGGGGTTAGTCGGTGGTTTTTGCCGGGTACTCAGTTTACATCCGACAGTTACAACTGGCTAGTCACGACTTTGCCGCAATTTGGCAGAAAAAGTGATGATAATCGAAAGTCCAAATTGCAAATCAATGTACTTAGCAAATTGTAAGGCACATTAAGAAAAGTGGTCTGTCAGATCTATGAGTGTGGATCTTTACAAAGTCCATGATACTATGATTGAGGAAACATATTTGTTAAACATCGAACCATCACAAGCAAACGCCTATGGCAATTCATCCGGGTAGTGCATGTTAATTAAATCAAGTTGCCTGCAGATATCTTTTCCGGACAAAAATTGATTTCTGATGAGTTTTGGAAGCAACGATCAGCTCGCAGTACAAGCCGTGATCGTATAGTGGTTAGTACCTCTCGTTGTGGCCGAGAAAACCCAGGTTCGAATCCTGGTCACGGCAGAGCTGAAATAGTCTCTGACATGGCAGAGCGAGCAAACATTTTTTCATATTTTTTTCAATTTTATATGACTTTAAGACAGCTATTTTTATTCATGGCAATTAAGACAATAGATATTTGAATCACAATTTTTTTAAATTTATTTGTGTTAAGACCAGGCACATATATTCAAGTATATGTAACCATTTGAATCCATACTATACAAGTATTACTTCTGTTTGCCAGATCCTTGATAGGATATCAACATTCAAAATGACTCAATATTCACAAATTTATTCCATAGGCTACCTTTAGTCCGGTAAAATATGGTTCTAAATACATGCTTTACAAATAAGATAAATACAGTATTCCCTGTATAAAGGACAATTACACCATGAATCATACATAGGCCCAACAAGATTCTTAGAGTATTCCCACCCCTGCCAACCTTCCTACAAGAAGTATATTGATGTTTAAACACATCCTAAGACGCAATAAATAGAGGGGCCATTTTCATCTATTAATAGTTTATCTCAGGCTGTGTGGTACCCGTAAGTCATTAGCAGTAAGGTAACAGAGAATTATGCGGAGGCAAGAATATGAGATTCTTTAAAACATTTAGAATTATTTCCAATTATATAATTATTTCTTTTGGAATTTTTGTTAAAAATACGAAAAAAGATTATCTTCCAACTTTTAGTTTGCAAATCCTTGACACAAAGTCGGTGAAATCCAAAGTTATATCAACGTATGCATGTGTTTAACTTAATAAGGGCCTGCCGCCGCATGACTGTGCGGTGTAAGGCATTGCTATTGACTGTTAGCTGTCTCTCACCACTGCTCAAGTTCAAACTCCATGTGAGAAAATTACCAGTGACTTGGGGTTAGTCGGTGGTTTTAGCCGGGTACTCCGGTTACATCCGACAGTTACAACTGGCTGGTCACGACTTAGCCGAATGTGGCAGAAAAAGTGATGATAATCAAAATTCCAAATTGCAAATCAATGATCTTAGCAAATCGTAAGGCAAATTAAGAAAAGTGGTCTGTCAGATCTATGAGTGTGGATATTTACAAAATGTCCATGATACTATAATTGAGGAAACATCTGTTAAACATCGAACCATCACAAGCAAACGCCTATGGCAATTCATCCGGGTAGCGCATGTTAATTAAATCAAGTTGCCTGCAGATATCTTTTTCGGACAAAAATTGATTTCTGATGAGTTTTGGAAGCAACGTTCAGCTCGCAGTACAAGCCGTGATCGTATAGTGGTTAGTACCTCTCGTTGTGGCCGAGAAAACCCAGGTTCGAATCCTGGTCACGGCAGAGCTGAAATAGTCTCTGACATGGCAGAGCGAGCAAACATTTTTTCATATTTTTTTCAATTTTATATGACTTTAAGGCAACTATAATTATTTGCTGGCAATTAAGACAATAGATATTTGAATCACAATTTTTCTTTATTTATTTGTTTTAAAAGGGCCCTAAAGGCTCACATACATATCAGCTTATATGAAAGTAATACACTTCAAGAACAGGATGCTGCCCTTCTTTTTCTCTCAGTGATCCCACGAGGGGAGATTTTTCCATATTGCCATCATCCTGCTCAGCCCCTGGCAGCGACCATGTTTTTCAATTGGGTGGCAATCTGCCCCTTGGTCTGTGCTTCCTGCCCCTAGCTCTGTGCTTATAACAATTGCTATTGACTGTTAGGTGTCTCTCACCACTGCTCAAGTTCAAACTCCATCCAGGGCATGTGAGAAAATTGCCAGTGACTTGGGGTTAGTCGGTGGTTTTTGCCGGGTACTCCGTTTACATCCGACAGTTACAACTGGCTAGTCACGACTTTGCCGCAATTTGGCAGAAAAAGTGATGATAATCGAAAGTCCAAATTGCAAATCAATGTACTTAGCAAATTGTAAGGCACATTAAGAAAAGTGGTCTGTCAGATCTATGAGTGTGGATCTTTACAAAGTCCATGATACTATGATTGAGGAAACATATTTGTTAAACATCGAACCATCACAAGCAAACGCCTATGGCAATTCATCCGGGTAGTGCATGTTAATTAAATCAAGTTGCCTGCAGATATCTTTTCCGGACAAAAATTGATTTCTGATGAGTTTTGGAAGCAACGATCAGCTCGCAGTACAAGCCGTGATCGTATAGTGGTTAGTACCTCTCGTTGTGGCCGAGAAAACCCAGGTTCGAATCCTGGTCACGGCAGAGCTGAAATAGTCTCTGACATGGCAGGGCGAGCAAACATTTTTTCATATTTTTTTCAATTTTATATGACTTTAAGACAACTATTTTTATTCATGGCAATTAAGACAATAGATATTTGAATCACAATTTTTAAAAATTTATTTGTGTTAAGACCAGGCACATATATTCAAGTATATGTAACCATTTGAATCCATACTATACAAGTATTACTTCTGTTTGCCGGATCCTTGATAGGATATCAACATTCAAAATGACTCAATATTCACAAATTTATTCCATAGGCTACCTTTAGTCCGGTAAAATATGGTTCTAAATACATGCTTTACAAATAAGATAAATACAGTATTCCCTGTATAAAGGACAATTACACCATGAATCATACATAGGCCCAACAAGATTCTTAGAGTATTCCCACCCCTGCCAACCTTCCTACAAGAAGTATATTGATGTTTAAACACATCCTAAGACGCAATAAATAGAGGGGCCATTTTCATCTATTAATAGTTTATCTCAGGCTGTGTGGTACCCGTAAGTCATTAGCAGTAAGGTAACAGAGAATTATGCGGAGGCAAGAATATGAGATTCTTTAAAACATTTAGAATTATTTCCAATTATATAATTATTTCTTTTGGAATTTTTGTTAAAAATACGAAAAAAGATTATCTTCCAACTTTTAGTTTGCAAATCCTTGACACAAAGTCGGTGAAATCCAAAGTTATATCAACGTATGCATGTGTTTAACTTAATAAGGGCCTGCCGCCGCATGACTGTGCGGTGTAAGGCATTGCTATTGACTGTTAGCTGTCTCTCACCACTGCTCAAGTTCAAACTCCATGTGAGAAAATTACCAGTGACTTGGGGTTAGTCGGTGGTTTTAGCCGGGTACTCCGGTTACATCCGACAGTTACAACTGGCTGGTCACGACTTAGCCGAATGTGGCAGAAAAAGTGATGATAATCAAAATTCCAAATTGCAAATCAATGATCTTAGCAAATCGTAAGGCAAATTAAGAAAAGTGGTCTGTCAGATCTATGAGTGTGGATATTTACAAAATGTCCATGATACTATAATTGAGGAAACATCTGTTAAACATCGAACCATCACAAGCAAACGCCTATGGCAATTCATCCGGGTAGCGCATGTTAATTAAATCAAGTTGCCTGCAGATATCTTTTTCGGACAAAAATTGATTTCTGATGAGTTTTGGAAGCAACGTTCAGCTCGCAGTACAAGCCGTGATCGTATAGTGGTTAGTACCTCTCGTTGTGGCCGAGAAAACCCAGGTTCGAATCCTGGTCACGGCAGAGCTGAAATAGTCTCTGACATGGCAGAGCGAGCAAACATTTTTTCATATTTTTTTCAATTTTATATGACTTTAAGGCAACTATAATTATTTGCTGGCAATTAAGACAATAGATATTTGAATCACAATTTTTCTTTATTTATTTGTTTTAAAAGGGCCCTAAAGGCTCACATACATATCAGCTTATATGAAAGTAATACACTTCAAGAACAGGATGCTGCCCTTCTTTTTCTCTCAGTGATCCCACGAGGGGAGATTTTTCCATATTGCCATCATCCTGCTCAGCCCCTGGCAGCGACCATGTTTTTCAATTGGGTGGCAATCTGCCCCTTGGTCTGTGCTTCCTGCCCCTAGCTCTGTGCTTATAACAATTGCTATTGACTGTTAGGTGTCTCTCACCACTGCTCAAGTTCAAACTCCATCCAGGGCATGTGAGAAAATTGCCAGTGACTTGGGGTTAGTCGGTGGTTTTTGCCGGGTACTACGTTTACATCCGACAGTTACAACTGGCTAGTCACGACTTTGCCGCAATTTGGCAGAAAAAGTGATGATAATCGAAAGTCCAAATTGCAAATCAATGTACTTAGCAAATTGTAAGGCACATTAAGAAAAGTGGTCTGTCAGATCTATGAGTGTGGATCTTTACAAAGTCCATGATACTATGATTGAGGAAACATATTTGTTAAACATCGAACCATCACAAGCAAAAGCCTATGGCAATTCATCCGGGTAGTGCATGTTAATTAAATCAAGTTGCCTGCAGATATCTTTTCCGGACAAAAATTGATTTCTGATGAGTTTTGGAAGCAACGATCAGCTCGCAGTACAAGCCGTGATCGTATAGTGGTTAGTACCTCTCGTTGTGGCCGAGAAAACCCAGGTTCGAATCCTGGTCACGGCAGAGCTGAAATAGTCTCTGACATGGCAGAGCGAGCAAACATTTTTTCATATTTTTTTCAATTTTATATGACTTTAAGACAACTATTTTTATTCATGGCAATTAAGACAATAGATATTTGAATCACAATTTTTTAAAATTTATTTGTGTTAAGACCAGGCACATATATTCAAGTATATGTAACCATTTGAATCCATACTATACAAGTATTACTTCTGTTTGCCGGATCCTTGATAGGATATCAACATTCAAAATGACTCAATATTCACAAATTTATTCCATAGGCTACCTTTAGTCCAGTAAAATATGGTTCTAAATACATGCTTTACAAATAAGATAAATACAGTATTCCCTGTATAAAGGACAATTACACCATGAATCATACATAGGCCCAACAAGATTCTTAGAGTATTCCCACCCCTGCCAACCTTCCTACAAGAAGTATATTGATGTTTAAACACATCCTAAGACGCAATAAATAGAGGGGCCATTTTCATCTATTAATAGTTTATCTCAGGCTGTGTGGTACCCGTAAGTCATTAGCAGTAAGGTAACAGAGAATTATGCGGAGGCAAGAATATGAGATTCTTTAAAACATTTAGAATTATTTCCAATTATATAATTATTTCTTTTTGAATTTTTGTTAAAAATACGAAAAAAGATTATCTTCCAACTTTTAGTTTGCAAATCCTTGACACAAAGTCGGTGAAATCCAAAGTTATATCAACGTATGCATGTGTTTAACTTAATAAGGGCCTGCCGCCGCATGACTGTGCGGTGTAAGGCATTGCTATTGACTGTTAGCTGTCTCTCACCACTGCTCAAGTTCAAACTCCATGTGAGAAAATTACCAGTGACTTGGGGTTAGTCGGTGGTTTTAGCCGGGTACTCCGGTTACATCCGACAGTTACAACTGGCTGGTCACGACTTAGCCGAATGTGGCAGAAAAAGTGATGATAATCAAAATTCCAAATTGCAAATCAATGATCTTAGCAAATCGTAAGGCAAATTAAGAAAAGTGGTCTGTCAGATCTATGAGTGTGGATATTTACAAAATGTCTATGATACTATAATTGAGGAAACATCTGTTAAACATCGAACCATCACAAGCAAACGCCTATGGCAATTCATCCGGGTAGTGCATGTTAATTAAATCAAGTTGCCTGCAGATATCTTTTCCGGACAAAAATTGATTTCTGATGAGTTTTGGAAGCAACGATCAGCTCGCAGTACAAGCCGTGATCGTATAGTGGTTAGTACCTCTCGTTGTGGCCGAGAAAACCCAGGTTCGAATCCTGGTCACGGCAGAGCTGAAATAGTCTCTGACATGGCAGAGCGAGCAAACATTTTTTCATATTTTTTTCAATTTTATATGACTTTAAGGCAACTATAATTATTTGCTGGCAATTAAGACAATAGATATTTGAATCACAATTTTTCTTTATTTATTTGTTTTAAAAGGGCCCTAAAGGCTCACATACATATCAGCTTATATGAAAGTAATACACTTCAAGAACAGGATGCTGCCCTTCTTTTTCTCTCAGTGATCCCACGAGGGGAGATCTTTCCATATTGCCATCATCCTGCTCAGCCCCTGGCAGCGACCATGTTTTTCAATTGGGTGGCAATCTGCCCCTTGGTCTGTGCTTCCTGCCCCTAGCTCTGTGCTTATAACAATTGCTATTGACTGTTAGGTGTCTCTCACCACTGCTCAAGTTCAAACGCCATCCAGGGCATGTGAGAAAATTGCCAGTGACTTGGGGTTAGTCGGTGGTTTTTGCCGGGTACTCCGTTTACATCCGACAGTTACAACTGGCTAGTCACGACTTTGCCGCAATTTGGCAGAAAAAGTGATGATAATCGAAAGTCCAAATTGCAAATCAATGTACTTAGCAAATTGTAAGGCACATTAAGAAAAGTGGTCTGTCAGATCTATGAGTGTGGATCTTTACAAAGTCCATGATACTATGATTGAGGAAACATATTTGTTAAACATCGAACCATCACAAGCAAACGCCTATGGCAATTCATCCGGGTAGTGCATGTTAATTAAATCAAGTTGCCTGCAGATATCTTTTCCGGACAAAAATTGATTTCTGATGAGTTTTGGAAGCAACGATCAGCTCGCAGTACAAGCCGTGATCGTATAGTGGTTAGTACCTCTCGTTGTGGCCGAGAAAACCCAGGTTCGAATCCTGGTCACGGCAGAGCTGAAATAGTCTCTGACATGGCAGAGCGAGCAAACATTTTTTCATATTTTTTTCAATTTTATATGACTTTAAGGCAACTATAATTATTTGCTGGCAATTAAGACAATAGATATTTGAATCAGGTTCGAATCCTGGTCACGGCAGAGCTGAAATAGTCTCTGACATGGCAGAGCGAGCAAACATTTTTTCATATTTTTTTCAATTTTATATGACTTTAAGACAGCTATTTTTATTCATGGCAATTAAGACAATAGATATTTGAATCACAATTTTTTTAAATTTATTTGTGTTAAGACCAGGCACATATATTCAAGTATATGTAACCATTTGAATCCATACTATACAAGTATTACTTCTGTTTGCCAGATCCTTGATAGGATATCAACATTCAAAATGACTCAATATTCACAAATTTATTCCATAGGCTACCTTTAGTCCGGTAAAATATGGTTCTAAATACATGCTTTACAAATAAGATAAATACAGTATTCCCTGTATAAAGGACAATTACACCATGAATCATACATAGGCCCAACAAGATTCTTAGAGTATTCCCACCCCTGCCAACCTTCCTACAAGAAGTATATTGATGTTTAAACACATCCTAAGACGCAATAAATAGAGGGGCCATTTTCATCTATTAATAGTTTATCTCAGGCTGTGTGGTACCCGTAAGTCATTAGCAGTAAGGTAACAGAGAATTATGCGGAGGCAAGAATATGAGATTCTTTAAAACATTTAGAATTATTTCCAATTATATAATTATTTCTTTTGGAATTTTTGTTAAAAATACGAAAAAAGATTATCTTCCAACTTTTAGTTTGCAAATCCTTGACACAAAGTCGGTGAAATCCAAAGTTATATCAACGTATGCATGTGTTTAACTTAATAAGGGCCTGCCGCCGCATGACTGTGCGGTGTAAGGCATTGCTATTGACTGTTAGCTGTCTCTCACCACTGCTCAAGTTCAAACTCCATGTGAGAAAATTACCAGTGACTTGGGGTTAGTCGGTGGTTTTAGCCGGGTACTCCGGTTACATCCGACAGTTACAACTGGCTGGTCACGACTTAGCCGAATGTGGCAGAAAAAGTGATGATAATCAAAATTCCAAATTGCAAATCAATGATCTTAGCAAATCGTAAGGCAAATTAAGAAAAGTGGTCTGTCAGATCTATGAGTGTGGATATTTACAAAATGTCCATGATACTATAATTGAGGAAACATCTGTCAAACATCGAACCATCACAAGCAAACGCCTATGGCAATTCATCCGGGTAGCGCATGTTAATTAAATCAAGTTGCCTGCAGATATCTTTTTCGGACAAAAATTGATTTCTGATGAGTTTTGGAAGCAACGTTCAGCTCGCAGTACAAGCCGTGATCGTATAGTGGTTAGTACCTCTCGTTGTGGCCGAGAAAACCCAGGTTCGAATCCTGGTCACGGCAGAGCTGAAATAGTCTCTGACATGGCAGAGCGAGCAAACATTTTTTCATATTTTTTTCAATTTTATATGACTTTAAGGCAACTATAATTATTTGCTGGCAATTAAGACAATAGATATTTGAATCACAATTTTTCTTTATTTATTTGTTTTAAAAGGGCCCTAAAGGCTCACATACATATCAGCTTATATGAAAGTAATACACTTCAAGAACAGGATGCTGCCCTTCTTTTTCTCTCAGTGATCCCACGAGGGGAGATTTTTCCATATTGCCATCATCCTGCTCAGCCCCTGGCATCGACCATGTTTTTCAATTGGGTGGCAATCTGCCCCTTGGTCTGTGCTTCCTGCCCCTAGCTCTGTGCTTATAACAATTGCTATTGACTGTTAGGTGTCTCTCACCACTGCTCAAGTTCAAACTCCATCCAGGGCATGTGAGAAAATTGCCAGTGACTTGGGGTTAGTCGGTGGTTTTTGCCGGGTACTCCGTTTACATCCGACAGTTACAACTGGCCAGTCACGACTTTGCCGCAATTTGGCAGAAAAAGTGATGATAATCGAAAGTCCAAATTGCAAATCAATGTACTTAGCAAATTGTAAGGCACATTAAGAAAAGTGGTCTGTCAGATCTATGAGTGTGGATCTTTACAAAGTCCATGATACTATGATTGAGGAAACATATTTGTTAAACATCGAACCATCACAAGCAAACGCCTATGGCAATTCATCCGGGTAGTGCATGTTAATTAAATCAAGTTGCCTGCAGATATCTTTTCCGGACAAAAATTGATTTCTGATGAGTTTTGGAAGCAACGATCAGCTCGCAGTACAAGCCGTGATCGTATAGTGGTTAGTACCTCTCGTTGTGGCCGAGAAAACCCAGGTTCGAATCCTGGTCACGGCAGAGCTGAAATAGTCTCTGACATGGCAGGGCGAGCAAACATTTTTTCATATTTTTTTCAATTTTATATGACTTTAAGACAACTATTTTTATTCATGGCAATTAAGACAATAGATATTTGAATCACAATTTTTTAAAATTTATTTGTGTTAAGACCAGGCACATATATTCAAGTATATGTAACCATTTGAATCCATACTATACAAGTATTACTTCTGTTTGCCGGATCCTTGATAGGATATCAACATTCAAAATGACTCAATATTCACAAATTTATTCCATAGGCTACCTTTAGTCCAGTAAAATATGGTTCTAAATACATGCTTTACAAATAAGATAAATACAGTATTCCCTGTATAAAGGACAATTACACCATGAATCATACATAGGCCCAACAAGATTCTTAGAGTATTCCCACCCCTGCCAACCTTCCTACAAGAAGTATATTGATGTTTAAACACATCCTAAGACGCAATAAATAGAGGGGCCATTTTCATCTATTAATAGTTTATCTCAGGCTGTGTGGTACCCGTAAGTCATTAGCAGTAAGGTAACAGAAAATTATGCGGAGGCAAGAATATGAGATTCTTTAAAACATTTAGAATTATTTCCAATTATATAATTATTTCTTTTGGAATTTTTGTTAAAAATACGAAAAAAGATTATCTTCCAACTTTTAGTTTGCAAATCCTTGACACAAAGTCGGTGAAATCCAAAGTTATATCAACGTATGCATGTGTTTAACTTAATAAGGGCCTGCCGCCGCATGACTGTGCGGTGTAAGGCATTGCTATTGACTGTTAGCTGTCTCTCACCACTGCTCAAGTTCAAACTCCATGTGAGAAAATTACCAGTGACTTGGGGTTAGTCGGTGGTTTTAGCCGGGTACTCCGGTTACATCCGACAGTTACAACTGGCTGGTCACGACTTAGCCGAATGTGGCAGAAAAAGTGATGATAATCGAAATTCCAAATTGCAAATCAATGATCTTAGCAAATCGTAAGGCACATTAAGAAAAGTGGTCTGTCAGATCTATGAGTGTGGATATTTACAAAATGTCCATGATACTATGATTGAGGAAACATCTGTTAAACATCGAACCATCACAAGCAAACGCCTATGGCAATTCATCCGGGTAGCGCATGTTAATTAAATCAAGTTGCCTGCAGATATCTTTTTCGGACAAAAATTGATTTCTGATGAGTTTTGGAAGCAACGATCAGCTCGCAGTACAAGCCGTGATCGTATAGTGGTTAGTACCTCTCGTTGTGGCCGAGAAAACCCAGGTTCGAATCCTGGTCACGGCAGAGCTGAAATAGTCTCTGACATGGCAGAGCGAGCAAACATTTTTTCATATTTTTTTCAATTTTATATGACTTTAAGGCAACTATAATTATTTGCTGGCAATTAAGACAATAGAAATTTGAATCACAATTTTTCTTTATTTATTTGTTTTAAAAGGGCCCTAAAGGCTCACATACATATCAGCTTATATGAAAGTAATACACTTCAAGAACAGGATGCTGCCCTTCTTTTTCTCTCAGTGATCCCACAAGGGGAGATTTTTCCATATTGCCATCATCCTGCTCAGCCCCTGGCAGCGACCATGTTTTTCAATTGGGTGGCAATCTGCCCCTTGCTCTGTGCTTCCTGCCCCTAGCTCTGTGCTTATAACAATTGCTATTGACTGTTAGGTGTCTCTCACCACTGCTCAAGTTCAAACTCCATCCAGGGCATGTGAGAAAATTGCCAGTGACTTGGGGTTAGTCCGTGGTTTTTGCCAGGTACTCCGTTTACATCCGACAGTTACAACTGGCTAGTCACGACTTTGCCGCAATTTGGCAGAAAAAGTGATGATAATCGAAATTCCAAATTGCAAATCAATGTACTTAGCAAATTGTAAGGCACATCAAGAAAAGTGGTCTGTCAGATCTATGAGTGTGGATCTTTACAAAGTCCATGATACTATGATTGAGGAAACATATTTGTTAAACATCGAACCATCACAAGCAAACGCCTATGGCAATTCATCCGGGTAGTGCATGTTAATTAAATCAAGTTGCCTGCAGATATCTTTTCCGGACAAAAAATTATTTCTGATGAGTTTTGGACGCAACTATCAGCTCGCAGTACAAGCCGTGATCGTATAGTGGTTAGTACCTCTCGTTGTGGCCGAGAAAACCCAGGTTCGAATCCTGGTCACGGCAGAGCTGAAATAGTCTCTGACATGGCAGAGCGAGCAAACATTTTTTCATATTTTTTTCAATTTTATATGACTTTAAGACAACTATTTTTATTCATGGCAATTAAGACAATAGATATTTGAATCACAATTTTTTTAAATTTATTTGTGTTAAGACCAGGCACATATATTCAAGTATATGTAACCATTTGAATCCATACTATACAAGTATTACTTCTGTTTGCCGGATCCTTGATAGGATATCAACATTCAAAATGACTCAATATTCACAAATTTATTCCATAGGCTACCTTTAGTCCGGTAAAATATGGTTCTAAATACATGCTTTACAAATTAGATAAATACAGTAATCCCTGTATAAAGGACAATTACACCATGAATCATACATAGGCCCAACAAGATTCTTAGAGTATTCCCACCCCTGCCAACCTTCCTACAAGAAGTATATTGATGTTTAAACACATCCTAAGATGCAATAAATAGAGGGGCCATTTTCGTCTATTAATAGTTTATCTCAGGCTGTGTGGTACCCGTAAGTCATTAGCAGTAAGGTAACAGAAAATTATGCGGAGGCAAAAATATGAGATTCTTTAAAACAATTAGAATTATTTCCAATTATATAATTATTTCTTTTGGAATTTTTGTTAAAAATACGAAAAAAGATTATCTTCCAACTTTAAGTTTGCAAATCCTTGACACAAAGTCGGTGAAATCCAAAGTTATATCAACGTATGCATGTGTTTAACTTAATAAGGGCCTGCCGCCGCATGACCGTGCGGTGTAAGGCATTGCTATTGACTGTTAGCTGTCTCTCACCACTGCTCAAGTTCAAACTCCATGTGAGAAAATTACCAGTGACTTGGGGTTAGTCGGTGGTTTTAGCCGGGTACTCCGGTTACATCCGACAGTTACAACTGGCTGGTCACGACTTAGCCGAATGTGGCAGAAAAAGTGATGATAATCGAAATTCCAAATTGCAAATCAATGATCTTAGCAAATCGTAAGGCACATTAAGAAAAGTGGTCTGTCAGATCTATGAGTGTGGATATTTACAAAATGTCCATGATACTATGATTGAGGAAACATCTGTTAAACATCGAACCATCACAAGCAAACGCCTATGGCAATTCATCCGGGTAGCGCATGTTAATTAAATCAAGTTGCCTGCAGATATCTTTTTCGGACAAAAATTGATTTCTGATGAGTTTTGGAAGCAACGATCAGCTCGCAGTACAAGCCGTGATCGTATAGTGGTTAGTACCTATCGTTGTGGCCGAGAAATCCCAGGTTCGAATCCTGGTCACGGCAGAGCTGAAATAGTCTCTGACATGGCAGAGCGAGCAAACATTTTTTCATATTTTTTTCAATTTTATATGACTTTAAGGCAACTATAATTATTTGCTGGCAATTAAGACAATAGAAATTTGAATCACAATTTTTCTTTATTTATTTGTTTTAAAAGGGCCCTAAAGGCTCACATACATATCAGCTTATATGAAAGTAATACACTTCAAGAACAGGATGCTGCCCTTCTTTTTCTCTCAGTGATCCCACAAGGGGAGATTTTTCCATATTGCCATCATCCTGCTCAGCCCCTGGCAGCGACCATGTTTTTCAATTGGGTGGCAATCTGCCCCTTGCTCTGTGCTTCCTGCCCCTAGCTCTGTGCTTATAACAATTGCTATTGACTGTTAGGTGTCTCTCACCACTGCTCAAGTTCAAACTCCATCCAGGGCATGTGAGAAAATTGCCAGTGACTTGGGGTTAGTCCGTGGTTTTTGCCAGGTACTCCGTTTACATCCGACAGTTACAACTGGCTAGTCACGACTTTGCCGCAATTTGGCAGAAAAAGTGATGATAATCGAAATTCCAAATTGCAAATCAATGTACTTAGCAAATTGTAAGGCACATCAAGAAAAGTGGTCTGTCAGATCTATGAGTGTGGATCTTTACAAAGTCCATGATACTATGATTGAGGAAACATATTTGTTAAACATCGAACCATCACAAGCAAACGCCTATGGCAATTCATCCGGGTAGTGCATGTTAATTAAATCAAGTTGCCTGCAGATATCTTTTCCGGACAAAAAAATATTTCTGATGAGTTTTGGACGCAACTATCAGCTCGCAGTACAAGCCGTGATCGTATAGTGGTTAGTACCTCTCGTTGTGGCCGAGAAAACCCAGGTTCGAATCCTGGTCACGGCAGAGCTGAAATAGTCTCTGACATGGCAGAGCGAGCAAACATTTTTTCATATTTTTTTCAATTTTATATGACTTTAAGACAACTATTTTTATTCATGGCAATTAAGACAATAGATATTTGAATCACAATTTTTTTAAATTTATTTGTGTTAAGACCAGGCACATATATTCAAGTATATGTAACCATTTGAATCCATACTATACAAGTATTACTTCTGTTTGCCGGATCCTTGATAGGATATCAACATTCAAAATGACTCAATATTCACAAATTTATTCCATAGGCTACCTTTAGTCCGGTAAAATATGGTTCTAAATACATGCTTTACAAATTAGATAAATACAGTAATCCCTGTATAAAGGACAATTACACCATGAATCATACATAGGCCCAACAAGATTCTTAGAGTATTCCCACCCCTGCCAACCTTCCTACAAGAAGTATATTGATGTTTAAACACATCCTAAGATGCAATAAATAGAGGGGCCATTTTCGTCTATTAATAGTTTATCTCAGGCTGTGTGGTACCCGTAAGTCATTAGCAGTAAGGTAACAGAAAATTATGCGGAGGCAAAAATATGAGATTCTTTAAAACAATTAGAATTATTTCCAATTATATAATTATTTCTTTTGGAATTTTTGTTAAAAATACGAAAAAAGATTATCTTCCAACTTTAAGTTTGCAAATCCTTGACACAAAGTCGGTGAAATCCAAAGTTATATCAACGTATGCATGTGTTTAACTTAATAAGGGCCTGCCGCCGCATGACCGTGCGGTGTAAGGCATTGCTATTGACTGTTAGCTGTCTCTCACCACTGCTCAAGTTCAAACTCCATGTGAGAAAATTACCAGTGACTTGGGGTTAGTCGGTGGTTTTAGCCGGGTACTCCGGTTACATCCGACAGTTACAACTGGCTGGTCACGACTTAGCCGAATGTGGCAGAAAAAGTGATGATAATCGAAATTCCAAATTGCAAATCAATGATCTTAGCAAATCGTAAGGCACATTAAGAAAGGTGGTCTGTCAGATCTATGAGTGTGGATATTTACAAAATGTCCATGATACTATGATTGAGGAAACATCTGTTAAACATCGAACCATCACAAGCAAACGCCTATGGCAATTCATCCGGGTAGCGCATGTTAATTAAATCAAGTTGCCTGCAGATATCTTTTTCGGACAAAAATTGATTTCTGATGAGTTTTGGAAGCAACGATCAGCTCGCAGTACAAGCCGTGATCGTATAGTGGTTAGTACCTCTCGTTGTGGCCGAGAAAACCCAGGTTCGAATCCTGGTCACGGCAGAGCTGAAATAGTCTCTGACATGGCAGAGCGAGCAAACATTTTTTCATATTTTTTTCAATTTTATATGACTTTAAGGCAACTATAATTATTTGCTGGCAATTAAGACAATAGATATTTGAATCACAATTTTTCTTTATTTATTTGTTTTAAAAGGGCCCTAAAGGCTCACATACATATCAGCTTATATGAAAGTAATACACTTCAAGAACAGGATGCTGCCCTTCTTTTTCTCTCAGTGATCCCACAAGGGGAGATTTTTCCATATTGCCATCATCCTGCTCAGCCCCTGGCAGCGACCATGTTTTTCAATTGGGTGGCAATCTGCCCCTTGCTCTGTGCTTCCTGCCCCTAGCTCTGTGCTTATAACAATTGCTATTGACTGTTAGGTGTCTCTCACCACTGCTCAAGTTCAAACTCCATCCAGGGCATGTGAGAAAATTGCCAGTGACTTGGGGTTAGTCCGTGGTTTTTGCCAGGTACTCCGTTTACATCCGACAGTTACAACTGGCTAGTCACGACTTTGCCGCAATTTGGCAGAAAAAGTGATGATAATCGAAATTCCAAATTGCAAATCAATGTACTTAGCAAATTGTAAGGCACATCAAGAAAAGTGGTCTGTCAGATCTATGAGTGTGGATCTTTACAAAGTCCATGATACTATGATTGAGGAAACATATTTGTTAAACATCGAACCATCACAAGCAAACGCCTATGGCAATTCATCCGGGTAGTGCATGTTAATTAAATCAAGTTGCCTGCAGATATCTTTTCCGGACAAAAAATTATTTCTGATGAGTTTTGGACGCAACTATCAGCTCGCAGTACAAGCCGTGATCGTATAGTGGTTAGTACCTCTCGTTGTGGCCGAGAAAACCCAGGTTCGAATCCTGGTCACGGCAGAGCTGAAATAGTCTCTGACATGGCAGAGCGAGCAAACATTTTTTCATATTTTTTTCAATTTTATATGACTTTAAGACAACTATTTTTATTCATGGCAATTAAGACAATAGATATTTGAATCACAATTTTTTAAAATTTATTTGTGTTAAGACCAGGCACATATATTCAAGTATATGTAACCATTTGAATCCATACTATACAAGTATTACTTCTGTTTGCCGGATCCTTGATAGGATATCAACATTCAAAATGACTCAATATTCACAAATTTATTCCATAGGCTACCTTTAGTCCGGTAAAATATGGTTCTAAATACATGCTTTACAAATTAGATAAATACAGTAATCCCTGTATAAAGGACAATTACACCATGAATCATACATAGGCCCAACAAGATTCTTAGAGTATTCCCACCCCTGCCAACCTTCCTACAAGAAGTATATTGATGTTTAAACACATCCTAAGATGCAATAAATAGAGGGGCCATTTTCGTCTATTAATAGTTTATCTCAGGCTGTGTGGTACCCGTAAGTCATTAGCAGTAAGGTAACAGAAAATTATGCGGAGGCAAAAATATGAGATTCTTTAAAACAATTAGAATTATTTCCAATTATATAATTATTTCTTTTGGAATTTTTGTTAGAAATACGAAAAAAGATTATCTTCCAACTTTAAGTTTGCAAATCCTTGACACAAAGTCGGTGAAATCCAAAGTTATATCAACGTATGCATGTGCTTAACTTAATAAGGGCCTGCCGCCGCATGACCGTGCGGTGTAAGGCATTGCTATTGACTGTTAGCTGTCTCTCACCACTGCTCAAGTTCAAACTCCATCCAGGGAAAATTACCAGTGACTTGGGGTTAGTCGGTGGTTTTAGCCGGGTACTCCGGTTACATCCGACAGTTACAACTGGCTGGTCACAACTTAGCCGAATGTGGCAGAAAAAGTGATGATAATCGAAATTCCAAATTGCAAATCAATGATCTTAGCAAATCGTAAGGCACATTAAGAAAAGTGGTCTGTCAGATCTACGAGTGTGGATATTTACAAAATGTCCATGATACTATGATTGAGGAAACATCTGTTAAACATCGAACCATCACAAGCAAACGCCTATGGCAATTCATCCGGGTAGCGCATGTTAATTAAATCAAGTTGCCTGCAGATATCTTTTTCGGACAAAAATTGATTTCTGATGAGTTTTGGAAGCAACGATCAGCTCGCAGTACAAGCCGTGATCGTATAGTGGTTAGTACCTCTCGTTGTGGCCGAGAAAACCCAGGTTCGAATCCTGGTCACGGCAGAGCTGAAATATTCTCTGACATGGCAGAGCGAGCAAACATTTTTTCATATTTTTTTCAATTTTATATGACTTTAAGGCAACTATAATTATTTGCTGGCAATTAAGACAATAGATATTTGAATCACAATTTTTCTTTATTTATTTGTTTTAAAAGGGCCCTAAAGGCTCACATACATATCAGCTTATATGAAAGTAATACACTTCAAGAACAGGATGCTGCCCTTCTTTTTCTCTCAGTGATCCCACAAGGGGAGATTTTTCCATATTGCCATCATCCTGCTCAGCCCCTGGCAGCGACCATGTTTTTAAATTGGGTGGCAATCTGCCCCTTGCTCTGTGCTTCCTGCCCCTAGCTCTGTGCTTATAACAATTGCTATTGACTGTTAGGTGTCTCTCACCACTGCTCAAGTTCAAACTCCATCCAGGGCATGTGAGAAAATTGCCAGTGACTTGGGGTTAGTCCGTGGTTTTTGCCAGGTACTCCGTTTACATCCGACAGTTACAACTGGCTAGTCACGACTTTGCCGCAATTTGGCAGAAAAAGTGATGATAATCGAAATTCCAAATTGCAAATCAATGTACTTAGCAAATTGTAAGGCACATCAAGAAAAGTGGTCTGCCAGATCTATGAGTGTGGATCTTTACAAAGTCCATGATACTATGATTGAGGAAACATATTTGTTAAACATCGAACCATCACAAGCAAACGCCTATGGCAATTCATCCGGGTAGTGCATGTTAATTTAATCAAGTTGCCTGCAGATATCTTTTCCGGACAAAAAATTATTTCTGATGAGTTTTGGACGCAACTATCAGCTCGCAGTACAAGCCGTGATCGTATAGTGGTTAGTACCTCTCGTTGTGGCCGAGAAAACCCAGGTTCGAATCCTGGTCACGGCAGAGCTGAAATAGTCTCTGACATGGCAGAGCGAGCAAACATTTTTTCATATTTTTTTCAATTTTATATGACTTTAAGACAACTATTTTTATTCATGGCAATTAAGACAATAGATATTTGAATCACAATTTTTTAAAATTTATTTGTGTTAAGACCAGGCACATATATTCAAGTATATGTAACCATTTGAATCCATACTATACAAGTATTACTTCTGTTTGCCGGATCCTTGATAGGATATCAACATTCAAAATGACTCAATATTCACAAATTTATTCCATAGGCTACCTTTAGTCCGGTAAAATATGGTTCTAAATACATGCTTTACAAATTAGATAAATACAGTAATCCCTGTATAAAGGACAATTACACCATGAATCATACATAGGCCCAACAAGATTCTTAGAGTATTCCCACCCCTGCCAACCTTCCTACAAGAAGTATATTGATGTTTAAACACATCCTAAGATGCAATAAATAGAGGGGCCATTTTCGTCTATTAATAGTTTATCTCAGGCTGTGTGGTACCCGTAAGTCATTAGCAGTAAGGTAACAGAAAATTATGCGGAGGCAAAAATATGAGATTCTTTAAAACAATTAGAATTATTTCCAATTATATAATTATTTCTTTTGGAATTTTTGTTAAAAATACGAAAAAAGATTATCTTCCAACTTTAAGTTTGCAAATCCTTGACACAAAGTCGGTGAAATCCAAAGTTATATCAACGTATGCATGTGTTTAACTTAATAAGGGCCTGCCGCCGCATGACCGTGTGGTGTAAGGCATTGCTATTGACTGTTAGCTGTCTCTCACCACTGCTCAAGTTCAAACTCCATGTGAGAAAATTACCAGTGACTTGGGGTTAGTCGGTGGTTTTAGCCGGGTACTCCGGTTACATCCGACAGTTACAACTGGCTGGTCACGACTTAGCCGAATGTGGCAGAAAAAGTGATGATAATCGAAATTCCAAATTGCAAATCAATGATCTTAGCAAATCGTAAGGCACATTAAGAAAAGTGGTCTGTCAGATCTATGAGTGTGGATATTTACAAAATGTCCATGATACTATGATTGAGGAAACATCTGTTAAACATCGAACCATCACAAGCAAACGCCTATGGCAATTCATCCGGGTAGCGCATGTTAATTAAATCAATTTGCCTGCAGATATCTTTTTCGGACAAAAATTGATTTCTGATGAGTCTTGGAAGCAACGATCAGCTCGCAGTACAAGCCGTGATCGTATAGTGGTTAGTACCTCTCGTTGTGGCCGAGAAAACCCAGGTTCGAATCCTGGTCACGGCAGAGCTGAAATAGTCTCTGACATGGCAGAGCGAGCAAACATTTTTTCATATTTTTTTCAATTTTATATGACTTTAAGGCAACTATAATTATTTGCTGGCAATTAAGACAATAGATATTTGAATCACAATTTTTCTTTATTTATTTGTTTTAAAAGGGCCCTAAAGGCTCACATACATATCAGCTTATATGAAAGTAATACACTTCAAGAACAGGATGCTGCCCTTCTTTTTCTCTCAGTGATCCCACAAGGGGAGATTTTTCCATATTGCCATCATCCTGCTCAGCCCCTGGCAGCGACCATGTTTTTCAATTGGGTGGCAATCTGCCCCTTGCTCTGTGCTTCCTGCCCCTAGCTCTGTGCTTATAACAATTGCTATTGACTGTTAGGTGTCTCTCACCACTGCTCAAGTTCAAACTCCATCCAGGGCATGTGAGAAAATTGCCAGTGACTTGGGGTTAGTCCGTGGTTTTTGCCAGGTACTCCGTTTACATCCGACAGTTACAACTGGCTAGTCACGACTTTGCCGCAATTTGGCAGAAAAAGTGATGATAATCGAAATTCCAAATTGCAAATCAATGTACTTAGCAAATTGTAAGGCACATCAAGAAAAGTGGTCTGTCAGATCTATGAGTGTGGATCTTTACAAAGTCCATGATACTATGATTGAGGAAACATATTTGTTAAACATCGAACCATCACAAGCAAACGCCTATGGCAATTCATCCGGGTAGTGCATGTTAATTAAATCAAGTTGCCTGCAGATATCTTTTCCGGACAAAAAATTATTTCTTATGAGTTTTGGAAGCAACTATCAGCTCGCAGTACAAGCCGTGATCGTATAGTGGTTAGTACCTCTCGTTGTGGCCGAGAAAACCCAGGTTCGAATCCTGGTCACGGCAGAGCTGAAATAGTCTCTGACATGGCAGAGCGAGCAAACATTTTTTCATATTTTTTTCAATTTTATATGACTTTAAGACAACTATTTTTATTCATGGCAATTAAGACAATAGATATTTGAATCACAATTTTTTTAAATTTATTTGTGTTAAGACCAGGCACATATATTCAAGTATATGTAACCATTTGAATCCATACTATACAAGTATTACTTCTGTTTGCCGGATCCTTGATAGGATATCAACATTCAAAATGACTCAATATTCACAAATTTATTCCATAGGCTACCTTTAGTCCGGTAAAATATGGTTCTAAATACATGCTTTACAAATTAGATAAATACAGTAATCCCTGTATAAAGGACAATTACACCATGAATCATACATAGGCCCAACAAGATTCTTAGAGTATTCCCACCCCTGCCAACCTTCCTACAAGAAGTATATTGATGTTTAAACACATCCTAAGATGCAATAAATAGAGGGGCCATTTTCGTCTATTAATAGTTTATCTCAGGCTGTGTGGTACCCGTAAGTCATTAGCAGTAAGGTAACAGAAAATTATGCGGAGGCAAAAATATGAGATTCTTTAAAACAATTAGAATTATTTCCAATTATATAATTATTTCTTTTGGAATTTTTGTTAAAAATACGAAAAAAGATTATCTTCCAACTTTAAGTTTGCAAATCCTTGACACAAAGTCGGTGAAATCCAAAGTTATATCAACGTATGCATGTGCTTAACTTAATAAGGGCCTGCCGCCGCATGACCGTGCGGTGTAAGGCATCGCTATTGACTGTTAGCTGTCTCTCACCACTGCTCAAGTTCAAACTCCATGTGAGAAAATTACCAGTGACTTGGGGTTAGTCGGTGGTTTTAGCCGGGTACTCCGGTTACATCCGACAGTTACAACTGGCTGGTCACGACTTAGCCGAATGTGGCAGAAAAAGTGATGATAATCGAAATTCCAAATTGCAAATCAATGATCTTAGCAAATCGTAAGGCACATTAAGAAAAGTGGTCTGTCAGATCTATGAGTGTGGATATTTACAAAATGTCCATGATACTATGATTGAGGAAACATCTGTTAAACATCGAACCATCACAAGCAAACGCCTATGGCAATTCATCCGGGTAGCGCATGTTAATTAAATCAAGTTGCCTGCAGATATCTTTTTTGGACAAAAATTGATTTCTGATGAGTTTTGGAAGCAACGATCAGCTCGCAGTACAAGCCGTGATCGTATAGTGGTTAGTACCTCTCGTTGTGGCCGAGAAAACCCAGGTTCGAATCCTGGTCACGGCAGAGCTGAAATAGTCTCTGACATGGCAGAGCGAGCAAACATTTTTTCATATTTTTTTCAATTTTATATGACTTTAAGGCAACTATAATTATTTGCTGGCAATTAAGACAATAGATATTTGAATCACAATTTTTCTTTATTTATTTGTTTTAAAAGGGCCCTAAAGGCTCACATACATATCAGCTTATATGAAAGTAATACACTTCAAGAACAGGATGCTGCCCTTCTTTTTCTCTCAGTGATCCCACAAGGGGAGATTTTTCCATATTGCCATCATCCTGCTCAGCCCCTGGCAGCGACCATGTTTTTCAATTGGGTGGCAATCTGCCCCTTGCTCTGTGCTTCCTGCCCCTAGCTCTGTGCTTATAACAATTGCTATTGACTGTTAGGTGTCTCTCACCACTGCTCAGGTTCAAACTCCATCCAGGGCATGTGAGAAAATTGCCAGTGACTTGGGGTTAGTCGGTGGTTTTTGCCGGGTACTCCGTTTACACCCGACAGTTACAACTGGCTAGTCACGACTTTGCCGCAATTTGGCAGAAAAAGTGATGATAATCGAAATTCCGAATTGCAAATCAATGTACTTCGCAAATTGTAAGGCACATTAAGAAAAGTGGTCTGTCAGATCTATAAGTGTGGATCTTTACAAAGTCCATGATACTATGATTGAGGAAACATATTTGTTAAACATCGAACCATCACAAGCAAACGCCTATGGCAATTCATCCGGGTAGTGCATGTTAATTAAATCAAGTTGCCTGCAGATATCTTTTCCGGACAAAAAATTATTTCTGATGAGTTTTGGAAGCAACGATCAGCTCGCAGTACAAGCCGTGATCGTATAGTGGTTAGTACCTCTCGTTGTGGCCGAGAAAACCCAGGTTCGAATCCTGGTCACGGCAGAGCTGAAAAAGTCTCTGACATGGCAGAGCGAGCAAACATTTTTTCATATTTTTTTCAATTTTATATGACTTTAAGACAACTATTTTTATTTATGGCAATTAAGACAATAGATATTTGAATCACAATTTTTTTTATTTATTTGTGTTAAGACCAGGCACATATATTCAAGTATATGTAACCATTTGAATCCATACTATACAAGTATTACTTCTGTTTGCCGGATCCTTGATAGGATATCAACATTCAAAATGACTCAATATTCACAAATTTATTCCATAGGCTATCTTTAGTCCGGTAAAATATCGTTCTAAATACATGCTTTACAAATTAGATAAATACAGTATTCCCTGTATAAAGGACAATTACAACATTAATCATACATAGGCCCAACAAGATTTTTAGAGTATTCCCACCCCTGCCAACCTTCCTACAAGAAGTATATTGATGTTTAAACACATCCTAAGACGCAATAAATAGAGGGGCCATTTTCATCTATTAATAGTTTATCTCAGGCTGTGTGGTACCCGTAAGTCATTAGCAGTAAGGTAACAGAAAATTATGCGGAGGCAAGAATATGAGATTCTTTGAAACATTTAGAATTATTTCCAATTATATAATTATTTCTTTTGGAATTTTTGTTTAAAATACGAAAAAAGATTATCTTCCAACTTTAAGTTTGCAAATCCTTGACACAAAGTCGGTAAAATCCAAAGTTATATCAACGTATGCATGTGTTTAACTTAATAAGGGCCTGCCGGCGCATGACCGTGTGGTGTAAGGCATTGCTATTGACTGTTAGCTGTCTCTCACCACTGCTCAAGTTCAAACTCCATGTGAGAAAATTACCAGTGACTTGGGGTTAGTCGGTGGTTTTAGCCGGGTACTCCGGTTACATCCGACGGTTACAACTGGCTGGTCACGACTTAGCCGAATGTGGCAGAAAAAGTGATGATAATCGAAATTCCAAATTGCAAATCAATGATCTTAGCAAATCGTAAGGCACATTAAGAAAAGTGGTCTGTCAGATCTATGAGTGTGGATATTTACAAAATGTCCATGATACTATGATTGAGGAAACATCTGTTAAACATCGAACCATCACAAACAAACGCCTATGGCAATTCATCCGGGTAGCGCATGTTAATTAAATCAAGTTGCCTGCAGATATCTTTTTCGGACAAAAATTGATTTCTGATGAGTTTTGGAAGCAACGATCAGCTCGCAGTACAAGCCGTGATCGTATAGTGGTTAGTACCTCTCGTTGTGGCCGAGAAAACCCAGGTTCGAATCCTGGTCACGGCAGAGCTGAAATAGTCTCTGACATGGCAGAGCGAGCAAACATTTTTTCATATTTTTTTCAATTTTATATGACTTTAAGGCAACTATAAATATTTGCTGGCAATTAAGACAATAGATATTTGAATCACAATTTTTCTTTCTTTATTTGTTTTAAAAGGGCCCTAAAGGCTCACATACATATCAGCTTATATGAAAGTAATACACTTCAAGAACAGGATGCTGCCCTTCTTTTTCTCTCAGTGATCCCACGAGGGGAGATTTTTCCATATTGCCATCATCCTGCTCAGCCCCTGGCAGCGACCATGTTTTTCAATTGGGTGGCAATCTGCCCCTTGCTCTGTGCTTCCTGCCCCTAGCTCTGTGCTTATAACAATTGCTATTGACTGTTAGGTGTCTCTCACCACTGCTCAGGTTCAAACTCCATCCAGGGCATGTGAGAAAATTGCCAGTGACTTGGGGTTAGTCGGTGGTTTTTGCCGGGTACTCCGTTTACACCCGACAGTTACAACTGGCTAGTCACGACTTTGCCGCAATTTGGCAGAAAAAGTGATGATAATCGAAATTCCGAATTGCAAATCAATGTACTTCGCAAATTGTAAGGCACATTAAGAAAAGTGGTCTGTCAGATCTATGAGTGTGGATCTTTACAAAGTCCATGATACTATGATTGAGGAAACATATTTGTTAAACATCGAACCATCACAAGCAAACGCCTATGGCAATCCATCGGGGTAGTGCATGTTAATTAAATCAAGTTGCCTGCAGATATCTTTTCCGGACAAAGATTATTTCTGATGAGTTTTGGAAGCAACGATCAGCTCGCAGTACAAGCCGTGATCGTATAGTGGTTAGTACCTCTCGTTGTGGCCGAGAAAACCCAGGTTCGAATCCTGGTCACGGCAGAGCTGAAAAAGTCTCTGACATGGCAGAGCGAGCAAACATTTTTTCATATTTTTTTCAATTTTATATGACTTTAAGACAACTATTTTTATTTATGGCAATTAAGACAATAGATATTTGAATCACAATTTTTTTTATTTATTTGTGTTAAGACCAGGCACATATATTCAAGTATATGTAACCATTTGAATCCATACTATACAAGTATTACTTCTGTTTGCCGGATCCTTGATAGGATATCAACATTCAAAATGACTCAATATTCACAAATTTATTCCATAGGCTACCTTTAGTCCGGTAAAATATGGTTCTAAATACATGCTTTACAAATTAGATAAATACAGTATTCCCTGTATAAAGGACAATTACACCATGAATCATACATAGGCCCAACAAGATTCTTAGAGTATTCCCACCCCTGCCAACCTTCCTACAAGAAGTATATTGATGTTTAAACACATCCTAAGATGCAATAAATAGAGGGGCCATTTTCGTCTATTAATAGTTTATCTCAGGCTGTGTGGTACCCGTAAGTCATTAGCAGTAAGGTAACAGAAAACTATGCGGAGGCAAAAATATGAGATTCTTTAAAACATTTAGAATTATTTCCAATTATATAATTATTTCTTTTGGAATTTTTGTTAAAAATACGAAAAAAGATTATCTTCCAACTTTTAGTTTGCAAATCCTTGACACAAAGTCGTTAAAATCCAAAGTTATATCAACGTATGCATGTGTTTAACTTAATAAAGGCCTGCCGCCGCATGACCGTGTGGTGTAAACCATTGCTATTGACTGTTAGCTGTCTCTCACCACTGCTCAAGTTCAAACTCCATGTGAGAAAATTACCAGTGACTTGGGGTTAGTCGGTGGTTTTTGCCGGGTACTCCGGTTACATCCAACAGTTACAACTGGCAAGTCACGACTTAGCCGAATGTGGCAGAAAAAGTGATGATAATCGAAATTCCAAATTGCAAATCAATGATCTTAGCAAACCGTAAGGCACATTAAGAAAAGTGGTCTGTCAGATCTATGAGTGTGGATATTTACAAAATGTCCATGATACTATGATTGAGGAAACATCTGTTAAACATCGAACCATCACAAACAAACGCCTATGGCAATTCATCCGGGTAGCGCATGTTAATTAAATCAAGTTGCCTGCAGATATCTTTTTCGGACAAAAATTGATTTCTTATGAGTTTTGGAAGCAACAATCAGCTCGCAGTACAAGCCGTGATCGTATAGTGGTTAGTACCTCTCGTTGTGGCCGAGAAAACCCAGGTTCGAATCCTGGTCACGGCAGAGCTGAAATAGTCTCTGACATGGCAGAGCAAGCAAACATTTGTTCATATTTTTTTCAATTTTATATGACTTTAAGGCAACTATAATTATTTGCTGGCAATTAAGACAATAGATATTTGAATCACAATTTTTCTTTATTTATTTGTTTTAAAAGGGCCCTAAAGGCTCACATACATATCAGCTTATATGAAAGTAATACACTTCAAGAACAGGATGCTGCCCTTCTTTTTCTCTCAGTGATCCCACGAGGGGAGATTTTTCCATATTGCCATCATCCTGCTCAGCCCCTGGCAGCGACCATGTTTTTCAATTGGGTGGCAATCTGCCCCTTGCTCTGTGCTTCCTGCCCCTAGCTCTGTGCTTATAACAATTGCTATTGACTGTTAGGTGTCTCTCACCACTGCTCAAGTTCAAACTCCATCCAGGGCATGTGAGAAAATTGCCAGTGACTTGGGGTTAGTCCGTGGTTTTTGCCAGGTACTCCGTTTACATCCGACAGTTACAACTGGCTAGTCACGACTTTGCCGCAATTTGGCAGAAAAAGTGATGATAATCGAAATTCCAAATTGCAAATCAATGTACTTAGCAAATTGTAAGGCACATCAAGAAAAGTGGTCTGTCAGATCTATGAGTGTGGATCTTTACAAAGTCCATGATACTATGATTGAGGAAACATATTTGTTAAACATCGAACCATCACAAGCAAACGCCTATGGCAATTCATCCGGGTAGTGCATGTTAATTAAATCAAGTTGCCTGCAGATATCTTTTCCGGACAAAAAATTATTTCTGATGAGTTTTGGACGCAACTATCAGCTCGCAGTACAAGCCGTGATCGTATAGTGGTTAGTACCTCTCGTTGTGGCCGAGAAAACCCAGGTTCGAATCCTGGTCACGGCAGAGCTGAAATAGTCTCTGACATGGCAGAGCGAGCAAACATTTTTTCATATTTTTTTCAATTTTATATGACTTTAAGACAACTATTTTTATTCATGGCAATTAAGACAATAGATATTTGAATCACAATTTTTTAAAATTTATTTGTGTTAAGACCAGGCACATATATTCAAGTATATGTAACCATTTGAATCCATACTATACAAGTATTACTTCTGTTTGCCGGATCCTTGATAGGATATCAACATTCAAAATGACTCAATATTCACAAATTTATTCCATAGGCTACCTTTAGTCCGGTAAAATATGGTTCTAAATACATGCTTTACAAATTAGATAAATACAGTAATCCCTGTATAAAGGACAATTACACCATGAATCATACATAGGCCCAACAAGATTCTTAGAGTATTCCCACCCCTGCCAACCTTCCTACAAGAAGTATATTGATGTTTAAACACATCCTAAGATGCAATAAATAGAGGGGCCATTTTCGTCTATTAATAGTTTATCTCAGGCTGTGTGGTACCCGTAAGTCATTAGCAGTAAGGTAACAGAAAATTATGCGGAGGCAAAAATATGAGATTCTTTAAAACAATTAGAATTATTTCCAATTATATAATTATTTCTTTTGGAATTTTTGTTAGAAATACGAAAAAAGATTATCTTCCAACTTTAAGTTTGCAAATCCTTGACACAAAGTCGGTGAAATCCAAAGTTATATCAACGTATGCATGTGCTTAACTTAATAAGGGCCTGCCGCCGCATGACCGTGCGGTGTAAGGCATTGCTATTGACTGTTAGCTGTCTCTCACCACTGCTCAAGTTCAAACTCCATCCAGGGAAAATTACCAGTGACTTGGGGTTAGTCGGTGGTTTTAGCCGGGTACTCCGGTTACATCCGACAGTTACAACTGGCTGGTCACAACTTAGCCGAATGTGGCAGAAAAAGTGATGATAATCGAAATTCCAAATTGCAAATCAATGATCTTAGCAAATCGTAAGGCACATTAAGAAAAGTGGTCTGTCAGATCTACGAGTGTGGATATTTACAAAATGTCCATGATACTATGATTGAGGAAACATCTGTTAAACATCGAACCATCACAAGCAAACGCCTATGGCAATTCATCCGGGTAGCGCATGTTAATTAAATCAAGTTGCCTGCAGATATCTTTTTCGGACAAAAATTGATTTCTGATGAGTTTTGGAAGCAACGATCAGCTCGCAGTACAAGCCGTGATCGTATAGTGGTTAGTACCTCTCGTTGTGGCCGAGAAAACCCAGGTTCGAATCCTGGTCACGGCAGAGCTGAAATATTCTCTGACATGGCAGAGCGAGCAAACATTTTTTCATATTTTTTTCAATTTTATATGACTTTAAGGCAACTATAATTATTTGCTGGCAATTAAGACAATAGATATTTGAATCACAATTTTTCTTTATTTATTTGTTTTAAAAGGGCCCTAAAGGCTCACATACATATCAGCTTATATGAAAGTAATACACTTCAAGAACAGGATGCTGCCCTTCTTTTTCTCTCAGTGATCCCACAAGGGGAGATTTTTCCATATTGCCATCATCCTGCTCAGCCCCTGGCAGCGACCATGTTTTTAAATTGGGTGGCAATCTGCCCCTTGCTCTGTGCTTCCTGCCCCTAGCTCTGTGCTTATAACAATTGCTATTGACTGTTAGGTGTCTCTCACCACTGCTCAAGTTCAAACTCCATCCAGGGCATGTGAGAAAATTGCCAGTGACTTGGGGTTAGTCCGTGGTTTTTGCCAGGTACTCCGTTTACATCCGACAGTTACAACTGGCTAGTCACGACTTTGCCGCAATTTGGCAGAAAAAGTGATGATAATCGAAATTCCAAATTGCAAATCAATGTACTTAGCAAATTGTAAGGCACATCAAGAAAAGTGGTCTGCCAGATCTATGAGTGTGGATCTTTACAAAGTCCATGATACTATGATTGAGGAAACATATTTGTTAAACATCGAACCATCACAAGCAAACGCCTATGGCAATTCATCCGGGTAGTGCATGTTAATTTAATCAAGTTGCCTGCAGATATCTTTTCCGGACAAAAAATTATTTCTGATGAGTTTTGGACGCAACTATCAGCTCGCAGTACAAGCCGTGATCGTATAGTGGTTAGTACCTCTCGTTGTGGCCGAGAAAACCCAGGTTCGAATCCTGGTCACGGCAGAGCTGAAATAGTCTCTGACATGGCAGAGCGAGCAAACATTTTTTCATATTTTTTTCAATTTTATATGACTTTAAGACAACTATTTTTATTCATGGCAATTAAGACAATAGATATTTGAATCACAATTTTTTAAAATTTATTTGTGTTAAGACCAGGCACATATATTCAAGTATATGTAACCATTTGAATCCATACTATACAAGTATTACTTCTGTTTGCCGGATCCTTGATAGGATATCAACATTCAAAATGACTCAATATTCACAAATTTATTCCATAGGCTACCTTTAGTCCGGTAAAATATGGTTCTAAATACATGCTTTACAAATTAGATAAATACAGTAATCCCTGTATAAAGGACAATTACACCATGAATCATACATAGGCCCAACAAGATTCTTAGAGTATTCCCACCCCTGCCAACCTTCCTACAAGAAGTATATTGATGTTTAAACACATCCTAAGATGCAATAAATAGAGGGGCCATTTTCGTCTATTAATAGTTTATCTCAGGCTGTGTGGTACCCGTAAGTCATTAGCAGTAAGGTAACAGAAAATTATGCGGAGGCAAAAATATGAGATTCTTTAAAACAATTAGAATTATTTCCAATTATATAATTATTTCTTTTGGAATTTTTGTTAAAAATACGAAAAAAGATTATCTTCCAACTTTAAGTTTGCAAATCCTTGACACAAAGTCGGTGAAATCCAAAGTTATATCAACGTATGCATGTGTTTAACTTAATAAGGGCCTGCCGCCGCATGACCGTGTGGTGTAAGGCATTGCTATTGACTGTTAGCTGTCTCTCACCACTGCTCAAGTTCAAACTCCATGTGAGAAAATTACCAGTGACTTGGGGTTAGTCGGTGGTTTTAGCCGGGTACTCCGGTTACATCCGACAGTTACAACTGGCTGGTCACGACTTAGCCGAATGTGGCAGAAAAAGTGATGATAATCGAAATTCCAAATTGCAAATCAATGATCTTAGCAAATCGTAAGGCACATTAAGAAAAGTGGTCTGTCAGATCTATGAGTGTGGATATTTACAAAATGTCCATGATACTATGATTGAGGAAACATCTGTTAAACATGGAACCATCACAAGCAAACGCCTATGGCAATTCATCCGGGTAGCGCATGTTAATTAAATCAATTTGCCTGCAGATATCTTTTTCGGACAAAAATTGATTTCTGATGAGTCTTGGAAGCAACGATCAGCTCGCAGTACAAGCCGTGATCGTATAGTGGTTAGTACCTCTCGTTGTGGCCGAGAAAACCCAGGTTCGAATCCTGGTCACGGCAGAGCTGAAATAGTCTCTGACATGGCAGAGCGAGCAAACATTTTTTCATATTTTTTTCAATTTTATATGACTTTAAGGCAACTATAATTATTTGCTGGCAATTAAGACAATAGATATTTGAATCACAATTTTTCTTTATTTATTTGTTTTAAAAGGGCCCTAAAGGCTCACATACATATCAGCTTATATGAAAGTAATACACTTCAAGAACAGGATGCTGCCCTTCTTTTTCTCTCAGTGATCCCACAAGGGGAGATTTTTCCATATTGCCATCATCCTGCTCAGCCCCTGGCAGCGACCATGTTTTTCAATTGGGTGGCAATCTGCCCCTTGCTCTGTGCTTCCTGCCCCTAGCTCTGTGCTTATAACAATTGCTATTGACTGTTAGGTGTCTCTCACCACTGCTCAAGTTCAAACTCCATCCAGGGCATGTGAGAAAATTGCCAGTGACTTGGGGTTAGTCCGTGGTTTTTGCCAGGTACTCCGTTTACATCCGACAGTTACAACTGGCTAGTCACGACTTTGCCGCAATTTGGCAGAAAAAGTGATGATAATCGAAATTCCAAATTGCAAATCAATGTACTTAGCAAATTGTAAGGCACATCAAGAAAAGTGGTCTGTCAGATCTATGAGTGTGGATCTTTACAAAGTCCATGATACTATGATTGAGGAAACATATTTGTTAAACATCGAACCATCACAAGCAAACGCCTATGGCAATTCATCCGGGTAGTGCATGTTAATTAAATCAAGTTGCCTGCAGATATCTTTTCCGGACAAAAAATTATTTCTTATGAGTTTTGGAAGCAACTATCAGCTCGCAGTACAAGCCGTGATCGTATAGTGGTTAGTACCTCTCGTTGTGGCCGAGAAAACCCAGGTTCGAATCCTGGTCACGGCAGAGCTGAAATAGTCTCTGACATGGCAGAGCGAGCAAACATTTTTTCATATTTTTTTCAATTTTATATGACTTTAAGACAACTATTTTTATTCATGGCAATTAAGACAATAGATATTTGAATCACAATTTTTTTAAATTTATTTGTGTTAAGACCAGGCACATATATTCAAGTATATGTAACCATTTGAATCCATACTATACAAGTATTACTTCTGTTTGCCGGATCCTTGATAGGATATCAACATTCAAAATGACTCAATATTCACAAATTTATTCCATAGGCTACCTTTAGTCCGGTAAAATATGGTTCTAAATACATGCTTTACAAATTAGATAAATACAGTAATCCCTGTATAAAGGACAATTACACCATGAATCATACATAGGCCCAACAAGATTCTTAGAGTATTCCCACCCCTGCCAACCTTCCTACAAGAAGTATATTGATGTTTAAACACATCCTAAGATGCAATAAATAGAGGGGCCATTTTCGTCTATTAATAGTTTATCTCAGGCTGTGTGGTACCCGTAAGTCATTAGCAGTAAGGTAACAGAAAATTATGCGGAGGCAAAAATATGAGATTCTTTAAAACAATTAGAATTATTTCCAATTATATAATTATTTCTTTTGGAATTTTTGTTAAAAATACGAAAAAAGATTATCTTCCAACTTTAAGTTTGCAAATCCTTGACACAAAGTCGGTGAAATCCAAAGTTATATCAACGTATGCATGTGCTTAACTTAATAAGGGCCTGCCGCCGCATGACCGTGCGGTGTAAGGCATCGCTATTGACTGTTAGCTGTCTCTCACCACTGCTCAAGTTCAAACTCCATGTGAGAAAATTACCAGTGACTTGGGGTTAGTCGGTGGTTTTAGCCGGGTACTCCGGTTACATCCGACAGTTACAACTGGCTGGTCACGACTTAGCCGAATGTGGCAGAAAAAGTGATGATAATCGAAATTCCAAATTGCAAATCAATGATCTTAGCAAATCGTAAGGCACATTAAGAAAAGTGGTCTGTCAGATCTATGAGTGTGGATATTTACAAAATGTCCATGATACTATGATTGAGGAAACATCTGTTAAACATCGAACCATCACAAGCAAACGCCTATGGCAATTCATCCGGGTAGCGCATGTTAATTAAATCAAGTTGCCTGCAGATATCTTTTTTGGACAAAAATTGATTTCTGATGAGTTTTGGAAGCAACGATCAGCTCGCAGTACAAGCCGTGATCGTATAGTGGTTAGTACCTCTCGTTGTGGCCGAGAAAACCCAGGTTCGAATCCTGGTCACGGCAGAGCTGAAATAGTCTCTGACATGGCAGAGCGAGCAAACATTTTTTCATATTTTTTTCAATTTTATATGACTTTAAGGCAACTATAATTATTTGCTGGCAATTAAGACAATAGATATTTGAATCACAATTTTTCTTTATTTATTTGTTTTAAAAGGGCCCTAAAGGCTCACATACATATCAGCTTATATGAAAGTAATACACTTCAAGAACAGGATGCTGCCCTTCTTTTTCTCTCAGTGATCCCACAAGGGGAGATTTTTCCATATTGCCATCATCCTGCTCAGCCCCTGGCAGCGACCATGTTTTTCAATTGGGTGGCAATCTGCCCCTTGCTCTGTGCTTCCTGCCCCTAGCTCTGTGCTTATAACAATTGCTATTGACTGTTAGGTGTCTCTCACCACTGCTCAGGTTCAAACTCCATCCAGGGCATGTGAGAAAATTGCCAGTGACTTGGGGTTAGTCGGTGGTTTTTGCCGGGTACTCCGTTTACACCCGACAGTTACAACTGGCTAGTCACGACTTTGCCGCAATTTGGCAGAAAAAGTGATGATAATCGAAATTCCGAATTGCAAATCAATGTACTTCGCAAATTGTAAGGCACATTAAGAAAAGTGGTCTGTCAGATCTATAAGTGTGGATCTTTACAAAGTCCATGATACTATGATTGAGGAAACATATTTGTTAAACATCGAACCATCACAAGCAAACGCCTATGGCAATTCATCCGGGTAGTGCATGTTAATTAAATCAAGTTGCCTGCAGATATCTTTTCCGGACAAAAAATTATTTCTGATGAGTTTTGGAAGCAACGATCAGCTCGCAGTACAAGCCGTGATCGTATAGTGGTTAGTACCTCTCGTTGTGGCCGAGAAAACCCAGGTTCGAATCCTGGTCACGGCAGAGCTGAAAAAGTCTCTGACATGGCAGAGCGAGCAAACATTTTTTCATATTTTTTTCAATTTTATATGACTTTAAGACAACTATTTTTATTTATGGCAATTAAGACAATAGATATTTGAATCACAATTTTTTTTATTTATTTGTGTTAAGACCAGGCACATATATTCAAGTATATGTAACCATTTGAATCCATACTATACAAGTATTACTTCTGTTTGCCGGATCCTTGATAGGATATCAACATTCAAAATGACTCAATATTCACAAATTTATTCCATAGGCTATCTTTAGTCCGGTAAAATATCGTTCTAAATACATGCTTTACAAATTAGATAAATACAGTATTCCCTGTATAAAGGACAATTACAACATTAATCATACATAGGCCCAACAAGATTTTTAGAGTATTCCCACCCCTGCCAACCTTCCTACAAGAAGTATATTGATGTTTAAACACATCCTAAGACGCAATAAATAGAGGGGCCATTTTCATCTATTAATAGTTTATCTCAGGCTGTGTGGTACCCGTAAGTCATTAGCAGTAAGGTAACAGAAAATTATGCGGAGGCAAGAATATGAGATTCTTTGAAACATTTAGAATTATTTCCAATTATATAATTATTTCTTTTGGAATTTTTGTTTAAAATACGAAAAAAGATTATCTTCCAACTTTAAGTTTGCAAATCCTTGACACAAAGTCGGTAAAATCCAAAGTTATATCAACGTATGCATGTGTTTAACTTAATAAGGGCCTGCCGGCGCATGACCGTGTGGTGTAAGGCATTGCTATTGACTGTTAGCTGTCTCTCACCACTGCTCAAGTTCAAACTCCATGTGAGAAAATTACCAGTGACTTGGGGTTAGTCGGTGGTTTTAGCCGGGTACTCCGGTTACATCCGACGGTTACAACTGGCTGGTCACGACTTAGCCGAATGTGGCAGAAAAAGTGATGATAATCGAAATTCCAAATTGCAAATCAATGATCTTAGCAAATCGTAAGGCACATTAAGAAAAGTGGTCTGTCAGATCTATGAGTGTGGATATTTACAAAATGTCCATGATACTATGATTGAGGAAACATCTGTTAAACATCGAACCATCACAAACAAACGCCTATGGCAATTCATCCGGGTAGCGCATGTTAATTAAATCAAGTTGCCTGCAGATATCTTTTTCGGACAAAAATTGATTTCTGATGAGTTTTGGAAGCAACGATCAGCTCGCAGTACAAGCCGTGATCGTATAGTGGTTAGTACCTCTCGTTGTGGCCGAGAAAACCCAGGTTCGAATCCTGGTCACGGCAGAGCTGAAATAGTCTCTGACATGGCAGAGCGAGCAAACATTTTTTCATATTTTTTTCAATTTTATATGACTTTAAGGCAACTATAAATATTTGCTGGCAATTAAGACAATAGATATTTGAATCACAATTTTTCTTTCTTTATTTGTTTTAAAAGGGCCCTAAAGGCTCACATACATATCAGCTTATATGAAAGTAATACACTTCAAGAACAGGATGCTGCCCTTCTTTTTCTCTCAGTGATCCCACGAGGGGAGATTTTTCCATATTGCCATCATCCTGCTCAGCCCCTGGCAGCGACCATGTTTTTCAATTGGGTGGCAATCTGCCCCTTGCTCTGTGCTTCCTGCCCCTAGCTCTGTGCTTATAACAATTGCTATTGACTGTTAGGTGTCTCTCACCACTGCTCAGGTTCAAACTCCATCCAGGGCATGTGAGAAAATTGCCAGTGACTTGGGGTTAGTCGGTGGTTTTTGCCGGGTACTCCGTTTACACCCGACAGTTACAACTGGCTAGTCACGACTTTGCCGCAATTTGGCAGAAAAAGTGATGATAATCGAAATTCCGAATTGCAAATCAATGTACTTCGCAAATTGTAAGGCACATTAAGAAAAGTGGTCTGTCAGATCTATGAGTGTGGATCTTTACAAAGTCCATGATACTATGATTGAGGAAACATATTTGTTAAACATCGAACCATCACAAGCAAACGCCTATGGCAATCCATCGGGGTAGTGCATGTTAATTAAATCAAGTTGCCTGCAGATATCTTTTCCGGACAAAGATTATTTCTGATGAGTTTTGGAAGCAACGATCAGCTCGCAGTACAAGCCGTGATCGTATAGTGGTTAGTACCTCTCGTTGTGGCCGAGAAAACCCAGGTTCGAATCCTGGTCACGGCAGAGCTGAAAAAGTCTCTGACATGGCAGAGCGAGCAAACATTTTTTCATATTTTTTTCAATTTTATATGACTTTAAGACAACTATTTTTATTTATGGCAATTAAGACAATAGATATTTGAATCACAATTTTTTTTATTTATTTGTGTTAAGACCAGGCACATATATTCAAGTATATGTAACCATTTGAATCCATACTATACAAGTATTACTTCTGTTTGCCGGATCCTTGATAGGATATCAACATTCAAAATGACTCAATATTCACAAATTTATTCCATAGGCTACCTTTAGTCCGGTAAAATATGGTTCTAAATACATGCTTTACAAATTAGATAAATACAGTATTCCCTGTATAAAGGACAATTACACCATGAATCATACATAGGCCCAACAAGATTCTTAGAGTATTCCCACCCCTGCCAACCTTCCTACAAGAAGTATATTGATGTTTAAACACATCCTAAGATGCAATAAATAGAGGGGCCATTTTCGTCTATTAATAGTTTATCTCAGGCTGTGTGGTACCCGTAAGTCATTAGCAGTAAGGTAACAGAAAACTATGCGGAGGCAAAAATATGAGATTCTTTAAAACATTTAGAATTATTTCCAATTATATAATTATTTCTTTTGGAATTTTTGTTAAAAATACGAAAAAAGATTATCTTCCAACTTTTAGTTTGCAAATCCTTGACACAAAGTCGTTAAAATCCAAAGTTATATCAACGTATGCATGTGTTTAACTTAATAAAGGCCTGCCGCCGCATGACCGTGTGGTGTAAACCATTGCTATTGACTGTTAGCTGTCTCTCACCACTGCTCAAGTTCAAACTCCATGTGAGAAAATTACCAGTGACTTGGGGTTAGTCGGTGGTTTTTGCCGGGTACTCCGGTTACATCCAACAGTTACAACTGGCAAGTCACGACTTAGCCGAATGTGGCAGAAAAAGTGATGATAATCGAAATTCCAAATTGCAAATCAATGATCTTAGCAAACCGTAAGGCACATTAAGAAAAGTGGTCTGTCAGATCTATGAGTGTGGATATTTACAAAATGTCCATGATACTATGATTGAGGAAACATCTGTTAAACATCGAACCATCACAAACAAACGCCTATGGCAATTCATCCGGGTAGCGCATGTTAATTAAATCAAGTTGCCTGCAGATATCTTTTTCGGACAAAAATTGATTTCTTATGAGTTTTGGAAGCAACAATCAGCTCGCAGTACAAGCCGTGATCGTATAGTGGTTAGTACCTCTCGTTGTGGCCGAGAAAACCCAGGTTCGAATCCTGGTCACGGCAGAGCTGAAATAGTCTCTGACATGGCAGAGCAAGCAAACATTTGTTCATATTTTTTTCAATTTTATATGACTTTAAGGCAACTATAATTATTTGCTGGCAATTAAGACAATAGATATTTGAATCACAATTTTTCTTTATTTATTTGTTTTAAAAGGGCCCTAAAGGCTCACATACATATCAGCTTATATGAAAGTAATACACTTCAAGAACAGGATGCTGCCCTTCTTTTTCTCTCAGTGATCCCACGAGGGGAGATTTTTCCATATTGCCATCATCCTGCTCAGCCCCTGGCAGCGGCCATGTTTTTCAATTGGGTGGCAATCTGCCCCTTGCTCTGTGCTTCCTGCCCCTAGCTCTGTGCTTATAACAATTGCTATTGACTGTTAGGTGTCTCTCACCACTGCTCAAGTTCAAACTCCATCCAGGGCATGTGAGAAAATTGCCAGTGACTTGGGGTTAGTCGGTGGTTTTTGCCGGGTACTCCATTTACATCCGACAGTTACAACTGGCTAGTCACGACTTTGCCGCAATTTGGCAGGAAAAGTGATGATAATCGAAATTCCAAATTGCAAATCAATGTACTTAGCAAATTGTAAGGCACATTAAGAAAAGTGGTCTGTCAGATCTATGAGTGTGGATCTTTACAAAGTCCATGATGCTATGATTGAGGAAACATATTTGTTAAACATCGAACCATCACAAGCAAACGCCTATGGCAATTCATCCGGGTAGTGCATGTTAATTAAATCAAGTTGCCTGCAGATATCTTTTCCGGACAAAAAATTATTTCTGATAAGTTTTGGAAGCAACAATCAGCTCGCAGTACAGGCCGTGATCGTATAGTGGTTAGTACCTCTCGTTGTGGCCGAGAAAACCCAGGTTAGAATCCTGGTCACGGCAGAGCTGAAATAGTCTCTGACATGGCAGAGCGAGCAAACATTTTTTCAATTTTATATGACTTTAAGACAATTATTTTTAATCATGGCAATTAAGACAATAGATATTTGAATCACAATTTTTTTTTATTTATTTGTGTTAAGACCAGGCACATATATTCAAGTATATGTAACCATTTGAATCCATACTATACAAGTATTACTTCTGTTTGCCGGATCCTTGATAGGATATCAACATTCAAAATGACTCAATATTCACAAATTTATTCCATAGGCTACCTTTAGTCCGGTAAAATATGGTTCTAAATACATGCTTTACAAATTAGATAAATACAGTATTCCCTGTATAAAGGACAATTACACCATGAATCATACATAGGCCCAACAAGATTCTTAGAGTATTCCCACCCCTGCCAACCTTCCTACAAGAAGTATATTGATGTTTAAACACATCCTAAGACGCAATAAATAGAGGGGCCATTTTCGTCTATTAATAGTTTATCTCAGGCTGTGTGGTACCCGTAAGTCATTAGCAGTAAGGTAACAGAAAATTATGCGGAGGCAAAGATATGAGATTCTTTAAACCATTTAGAATTATTTCCGATTATATAATTATTTCTTTTGGAAATATTGTTGAAAATTAGGAAAAAAAATCTTCCAACTTTAAATTTGCAAATCCTTGACACAAAGTCGTTAAAATCCAAAGTTATATCAATTTATGCATGTGTTTAACTTATTAAGGGCCTGCCGCCGCATGACCGTGTGGTGTAAGGCATTGCTATTGACTGTTAGGTGTCTCTCACGACTGCTCAAGTTCAAACTCCATCCGGGGCATCTGAGAAAATTGCCAGTGACTTGGGGTTAGTCGGTGTTTTTTTGCCAGGTACTCCGGTTACATCCGACAGTTACAACTGGCTAGTCACGACTTAGCCGCAATGTGTCAGAAAAAGTGATGATAATCGAAATTCCAAATTCCAAATTAATGTACTTAGCAAATTATAAGGCACATTAAGAAAAGTGGTCTGTCAGATCTATGAGTGTGGATATTTACAAAGTCTGATACTATGATTGAGAAAACATTTGTTGACCAACGAACCATCGCAAGCAAACGCCTATGGCAATTCATCCGGGTTGCGCATGTTAATTAAATCAAGTTGCCTGCAGATATCTTTTTCGGACAAAAATTGATTACTGATAAGTTATGGAAGCAACGATCAGCTCGCAGTACAAGACGTGATCGTATAGTGGTTAGTACCTCTCGTTGTGGCCGAGAAAACCCAGGTTCGAATCCTGGTCACGGCAGAGCTGAAATAGTCTCTGACATGGCAGAGCGAGCAAACATTTTTTCATATTTTTTTCAATTTTATATGACTTTAAGGCAACTATAATTATTTGCTGGCAATTAAGACAATAGATATTTGAATCACAATTTTTCTTTATTTATTTATTTTAAAAAGGCCCTAAAGGCTCACATACATATCAGCTTATATGAAAGTAATACACTTCAAGAACAGGATGCTGCCCTTCTTTTTCTCTCAGTGATCCCACGAGGGGAGATTTTTCCATATTGCCATCATCCTGCTCAGCCCCTGGCAGCGGCAATGTTTTTCAATTGGGTGGCAATCTGCCCCTTGCTCTGTGCTTCCTGCCCCTAGCTCTGTGCTTATAACAATTGCTATTGACTGTTAGGTGTCTCTCACCACTGCTCAAGTTCAAACTCCATCCAGGGCATGTGAGAAAATTGCCAGTGACTTGGGGTTAGTCGGTGGTTTTTGCCGGGTACTCCGTTTACATCCAACAGTTACAACTGGCTAGTCACGACTTTGCCGCTATTTGGCAGAAAAAGTGATGATAATCGAAATTCCAAATTGCAAATCAATGTACTTAGCAAATTGTAAGGCACATTAAGAAAAGTGGTCTGTCATATCTATGAGTGTGGATCTTTACAAAGTCCATGATACTATGATTGAGGAAACATATTTGTTAAACATTGAACCATCACAAGCAAACGCCTATGACAATTCATCCGGGTAGTGCATGTTAATTAAATCAAGTTGCCTGCAGATATCTTTTCCGGACAAAAAAATTATTTCTGATGAGTTTTGGAAGCAACGATCAGCTCACAGTACAAGCCGTGATCGTATAGTGGTTAGTACCTCTCGTTGTGGCCGAGAAAACCCAGGTTCGAATCCTGGTCACGGCAGAGCTGAAATAGTCTCTGACATGGCAGAGCGAGCAAACATTTTTTCATATTTTTTTCAATTTTATATGACTTTAAGACAACTATTTTTATTCATGGCAATTAAGACAATAGATATTTGAATCACAATTTTTTAAAATTTATTTGTGTTAAGACCAGGCACATATATTCAAGTATATGTAACCATTTGAATCCATGTTAATTAAGGTGCTTCAGTACAGCATAGCGGCGCCACTGGTCCTTCAATCGGCTGCAGATAGACTGCACCCGTCCTGACCGTAGACATCCCAATCTTAAGCAAGGGCGTGTTTTTTCAACCTTGACCACATTCATGTCTGTGACCCCAAACATTGACCTGGTTAATTAAGGCATTCTCCTGTGTTCCGAGTTATTTCAAAAAGAGCCAGAAGTGAACTGTTGGTCGAAAACCAATTAAAAATCAATAAACGTCTCCTTTGCAAGCCCTATTAATGCACGACAGAAATTAAGTTTATTTTGGTCACAGGCAATTTCAATCTTAATTTCTATATAAATATATGTATATTTTCTATGTATCCGAATAAATTACAGCAAAGGAATTTTGAGTGGTTGAAAATGAAATACTACAGAAACTGTCTGCGATGTGCGCATAACAGACAGACACACCACTAGCAATCAATAACTACCATTCTCCGCTATACAAGAACCATCCCTTGGTTTGCTGCATAAAAACAAGGTCCAGGTGATTTGCCGTAATACCGCTAGATGGCAGTACCAATTTAATTCACGAGTATGCCGTTTTGCGAATTTCAGATAAACAACAACTCGAGATTCTAGTTTTATTGGCGTCATATGTACCTTGTATTACTGCGCACAGTCATACCACAATCGTAATTAATAAGACAGTTGCTAACTCGAGTGTGGGGCCATGAAACCCGATCATCGACAATGCAAATGGCGACCGAGTGAGTATTTTGGTGCACATGATCACTTCAGGCATGAACTGTATAGAGTTGGCAGCATGATATGAGTTTACTTTGCGGTATGCCTGTGGGTATGATTACAAACAAACCCATATTGGATTTCAAAAACCTTACTGTTGCATAATTTGGTCGTCAAATCTAAACGTTTGGATGTTGTAATTTTCCCTTTATTTTGATCAATATTTTCGTTTGTTTTGCACTATCCAGCAGTTTAATGTTATGGTTTTCATGCAGGTTTGGGTGTCTTCGTGCTCTGCACCTATGAATTATATAGACCCTCTGATATGATGGGCATACATCCTGATACAGGCTGTATTCTAGGGAAGTCGGTTAACACTCTTTAAGCCCCTACTGAAGCACCTTAAATCAAGTTGCCTGCAGATATCTTTTCCGGACAAAAAATTATTTTTGATGAGTTTTGGAAGCAATGATCAGCTTGCAGTACAAGCCGTGATCTTATAGTGGTTAGTACCTCTCGTTGTGGCCGAGAAAACCCAGGTTCGAATCCTGGTCACGGCAGAGCTGAAATAGTCTCTGACATGGCAGAGCGAGCAAACATTTTTTCATATTTTTTTCAATTTTATATGACTTTAAGACAACTATAATTATTTGCTGACAATTAAGACAATAGATATTTGAATCACAATTTTTCTTTATTTATTTGTGTTAAGACCAGGCACATATATTCAAGTATATGTAACCATTTGAATCCATACTATACAAGTATTACTTCTGTTTGCCGGATCCTTGATAGGATATCAAAATTCAAAATGACTCAATATTCACAAATTTATTCCATAGGCTACCTTTAGTCCGGTAAAATATGGTTCTAAATACATGCTTTACAAATTAGATAAATACAGTATTCCCTGTTTAAAGGACAATTACACCATGAATCATACATAGGCCCAACGAGATTCTTAGAGTATTCCCACCCCTGCCAACCTTCCTACAAGAAGTATATTGCTGTTTAAACATATCCTAAGACGCAATAAATAGAGGGGCCATTTTCGTCGATTAATAGTTTATCTCAGGCTGTGTGGTACCCATAGGTCATAAGCAGTAAGGTAACGGAAAATTATTGTGAAGGCAAAGATATGAGATTCTTTAAAACATTTAGAATTATTTCCGATTATATTATTATTTCTTTTGGAATTATTGTTGAAAATAAGAAGAAAAAAATATTCCAACTTTAAATTTGCAAATCCTTGACACAAAGTCGTTAAAATCCAAAGTTATATCCACGTATGCATGTGTTTAACTTATTAAGGGCCTGCCACCGCATGACCGTGTGGTGTAAGGCATTGCTATTGACTGTTAGGTGTCTCTCACCACTGCTCAAGTTCAAACTCCATCCAGGGCATGTGAGAAAATTGCCAGTGACTTGGGGTTAGTCGGTGGTTTTTTTTCCGGGTACTCCGGTTACATCGGACAGTTACAACTGGCTAGTCACGACCAAGCCGCAATGTGTCAGAAAAAGTGATGATAATCGAAATTCCAAATTCCAAATCAATGTACTCAGCAAATTATAAGGCACATTTAGAGAAGTGGTCTGTCAGATCTATGAGTGTGAATATTTACAAAGTCCATGATACTATGATTGAGGAAACATATTTGTTAAACATTGAACCATCACAAGCAAACGCCTATGGCAATTCATCCGGGTAGTGCATGTTAATTAAATCAAGTTGCCTGCAGATATCTTTTTCGGACAAAAAAATTTTTCTGATGAGTTTTGGAAGCAACGATCAGCTCGCAGTACAAGCTGTGATCGTATAGTGGTTAGTACCTCTCGTTGTGGCCGAGAAAACCCAGGTTCGAATCCTGGTCACGGCAGAGCTGAAATAGTCTCTGACATGGCAGAGCGAGCAAACATATTTTCATATTTTTTTCAATTTTATATGACTTTAAGGCAACTATAATTATTTGCTGGCAATTAAGACAATAGATATTTGAATCACAATTTTTCTTTATTTATTTGTGTTAAGACCAGGCACACATATCCAAGTATATGTAACCATCTGAATCCATACTATACAAGTATTACTTCTGTTTGCCGGATCCATGATAGGATATCAAAATTCAAAATGACTCAATATTCACAAATTTTTTCCATAGGCTACCTTTAGTCCGGTAAAATATGGTTCTAAATACATGCTTTACAAATTAGATAAATACAGTATTCCCTGTTTAAAGGACAATTACACCATGAATCATACATAGGCCCAACGAGATTCTTAGAGTATTCCCACCCCTGCCAACCTTCCTACAAGAAGTATATTGCTGTTTAAACACATCCTAAGACGCAATAAAAAGAGGGGCCATTTTTGTCTATTAATAGTTTATCTCAGGCTGCGTGGTACCCATAAGTCATTAGCAGTAAGGTAACGGAAAATTATTGTGGAGACAAAGATATGAGATTCTTTAAAACATTTAGAATTATTTCCGATTATATAATTATTTCTTTTGGAATTATTGTTGAAAATAAGAAAAAAAAATCTTCCAACTTTAAATTTGCAAATCCTTGACACAAAGTCGTTAAAATCCAAAGTTATATCCACGTATGCATGTGTTTAACTTATTAAGGGCCTGCCGGCGCATGACCGTGTGGTGTAAGGCATTGCTATTGACTGTTAGGTGTCTCTCAATCACAATTTTTCTTTATTTATTTGTTTTAAAAGGGCCCTAAAGGCTCACATACATATCAGCTTATATGAAAGTAATACACTTCAAGAACAGGATGCTGCCCTTCTTTTTCTCTCAGTGATCCCACGAGGGGAGATTTTTCTATATTGCCATCATCCTGCTCAGCCCCTGGCAGCGGCCATGTTTTTCAATTGGGTGTCAATCTGCCCCTTGTTCTGTGCTTATAACAATTGCTATTGACTGTTAGGTGTCTCTCACCACTGCTCAAGTTCAAACTACATCCAGGGCATGTGAGAAAATTGCCAGTGACTTGGGGTTAGTCTGTGGTTTTTGCCGGGTACTTTGTTTACATCTGACAGTTACAACTGGCTAGTCACGACTTTGCCGCAATTTGGCAAAAAAAGTGATGATAATCGAAATTGCAAATTGGAAATCAATGTACTTAGCAAATTGTAAGGCACATTAAGAAAAGTGGTCTGTCAGATCTATGAGTGTGGATATTTACAAAGTCCATGATACTATGATTGAGGAAACATTTTTTAAACATCGAACCATCACAAGCAAACGCCTATGGCAATTTATCCAGGTTGTGCATGTTAATTAAGGTCCTTCAGTACAGCATAGCGGCGCCACTGGTCTCTTCAATCGGCTGCAGATGGGGTGCAGCCGTCCTGACCGCAGACACCCTAATCTCAAGCAAGGGCGTGTTTTTTCAACCTTGACCACATTCATGCCTGTGATCCCAAACATTGACCTGGTGAATTAAGGCATTCTCCTGTGTTCCGAGTTATTTCAAAAATAGCCAAAAGTGAACTGTTGGTCGAAAACCAATTAAAAATCACAGAACGTCTCCTTTGCAAGCCCTATTAATGCACAACTGAAATTAAGTTTATTTGGTCACAGGCAATTTCAATCTTAATTTCTATATAAATATATGTATATTTTCTATGTATCCAAATATATTACAGCAAAGGAATTTTGAGTGGTTGAAAATGAAATACTACAGAAGCTGTCTGCGATGTGCGCATAACAGACAGACACACCACTAGCAACCAATAACTACCATTCTCCGCTCTACATGAACCAACCCTTGGTTTACTGCATAGAAAACAAGGTCCAGTGATTTGCCGTAACACCACTAGATGGCAGTACCAATTTAATTCACGAGTATGCCGTTTTGCGAATTTCAGATAAACAACAACTCGAAATTCTAGTTTTATTGGCGTTATATGTACCTTGTATAACTGCGCACAGGCATACTACAATCTTAATTAATGAGACAGTTGCTAACTCGAGTGTAGGGCCAGGAAACCCATCCAGCGACAATGCAAATGGCGACCGAGTGAGTATTTTGGTACACATGATCACTTCAGGCATAAACTGTATAGAGTTGGCAGCATGATATGAGTTTATTTTGCGGTATGCGTGTGGGTATGGTTACAAACAAATCCATATTGGACTTCAAAAACCTTACTGTTGCATAATTTGGTCGTCAAATCTAAACGTTTGGATGTTGTAATTTTCCCTTTATTTTGATCAATATTTTCGTTTGTTTTGCACTATCCAGCAGTTTAATGTTATGATTTTCACGCAGGTTTGGTGTCCTCGTGCTCTGCACCTATGCATTATATAGACCCTCTGATATGATGGGCATACAGCCTGATACAGGCTGTATTCTTGAGAAGTCGGTTAACACTGTTTAAGCCCCTACTGAAGCACCTTAAATCTAGTTGCCTGCGGATATCTGTTTCGGACAAGAATTAATTTCTGATGAGTTTTGCAAGTGACGATCATCTCGCAGTACAAGCCGTGATCGTACAGTGGTTAGTACCTCTCGTTGTGGCCGAGAAAACCCAGGTTCGAATCCTGGTCACGGCAGAGCTAGAATAGTCTCTGATATGGCAGTACAAGCAGACATTTTTTCAAATTTTTTTCAATTTTATATGACTTTAAGGCAACTATATTTATTTGCTGGCAAATAAGACAATAGATATTTGAATTACAATTTTTCTTTATTCAATTGTTTTTAAGACCAGGCACATATATTCAAGTATATGTAACCATTTGAATCCACACCATAAAGTATTACTTCTGTTTTCTGGATCCTTGATTGGATATTAAACTTCAATATGACTCAATATTCACAAATTTATTCCATAGGCTACCTTTAGTCTTGTAAATAGTGGTTCTAAATACTGGCCGTGTTCTAAATACTTATCTATCCTGTGTATGGAATAGCAAAATTTCTCTAGTCTCTAACATGGCAGAGTCAGCCAAGAATTTTGCATGATTCTTCAATTTCACAGAAAGGTGTGCGTGACCGTGATATAATTGCAATTATTTGCCATTAGGATGTTTTTTTTATCGCTAGCAACAGCCTGGCTGATCTATCTATCAGACATTTTCTCAGCCTCTACTATGTAATCATCCGTTTTAGTAGGAGGCACATAGTAACCTGTGTCTAGACAGTTTTCATCTGAAGGGGTGGTGATAACTAAATTAATCTTGATTACTTTTGATTTAAACTACTTTGGAACAAAACTATCATCTCCATCTTGAATTTTTATGGCAGGTAGATTCCAAAATGCTGCCAAATGATCTCAATAGTTTAATTTGCATGGTATTTAATTTTCTTAGCTAAGACTACGAGTCCCTTGACAGTAGGGCATGTATTCATACCTCATAGCCTAAGACATATTCAAAGGTAGCCCATGGCGTTACTAATGCACTGTGTTTACTGCTCAAGATCAGAGGATCTCATCTGCTGTCCCCTTTTGTTCTGTTTTAAGGTCGAGAGAGAACCCAAAACAGTGCGTAAGTAATACAAAAGCCTCGTCGTTTGCTCGGCTTTCTGTCTTACTAATACACTGCTTCTCATTCTTTCCCCATGACGTATTTCCAAATTACACTTTTGCCTGAATGACTTCATCAAAATTGTCAGGTTGCTTTTGTGAGTATCAATGGGTTAAAAGCGCCGCATTATGCGAGTTTCCTGGCAAAGGAGGTTGATATTTGACTGAGGTGAAAATAAAGTTACAAAATGCAATACTAAAATGGCTCACAGGATTGTCCGTTCTCATGCGTGACTGATTCAAAGGTACACTGTCCTCCACAGAGATAGGAGCTATGTATATGGCAGGGATTGGGCAGGATTAGTATACGTAAATAAAGAAAGACACACACTAGAAGGCCCACTAGTGACTTAGACTAAAGCCAGTCGTCTTGCCACAGCGAGCGACTGGAAGCTACTGCATTTGAATGAAGTTCAACTTCGACTTTTTGCACATGTACGAGTTCAAAATGCGGTGCTGAAAAGCCTGCAGTTCCACTTCCGTTATTTTCGAACCCACGAGAACTAGTTTATACTATCCACAGCGCTGCACATCTGCACATATTTAGCGACCATATCATCCCGCTAATAGGGATCCAGCGGAGACTCGAACCGACGACCTCGCGCTTAGGTGCCAGGCTTTGTAAATACTAGGTCACGGCGGTTGCCCCTCTTTCTGCAATCGATCTGCAGGTTTTCTCATAAATACGATAATCATATTTTTCAGCATTCCTGCAATCTCAATAAACTAATAAATGTTTTAGCAAAATTGATATATGAAAATAAAAGACTAAATAAGACTATTTTCTCATCAGAAGTGATGTAAACTAAACGGTTTAGATCAGATGTCAATTTCAAAAGAGAGCTGAGTGTCAAACTCCAGGTTATCTCCGAGACCATTTAAGTCCGGAACATAATCGATTGCACATTTTTTCTTTTAAGCGATTCATCATTTACACAATGAATAGCTGTGGCATTGGGTAGTATAGGATGTTTAACAATACCATCCACCATCTGGGATTTATTTTTTTATTTTTATTAGTGGATATCGGTCCTAGCTATCATCTTAGAAGACCAACACATTAGAAGACCAACACATGGAATGGAAACCAGCCGGTCAACCTGAACATGCTAGCCTCAACCAGTGTCAATTAATAGTCGCTAATAGGTGCTCTGGGCACCCCCAGCAGGTGGTGGAGATAAGGTTTCTCTGTAATGTAATCGATGCGGGAGCCCTGATTGGTCCTTGTTCCCACGTGACCTCGTGCTGCTGCCTTATCTGCTAGTCCTGGCATGAGGCTAGCATGTAACTATAGGGCATATAGTAATTGGTCTCTCGTTACATATCCATTCTTTTCTTAATCCAAGCTATCATGAAGACGATGTAGGTACAGCCTCAGCTGTCTATGTCCCAGCCAAGAGCGTGACAAAAACTGAGAAAGCTCCTATAACAAACAGGAGCGGGTATTGGATGGCTTAAGGACTGTGATTGTAGGGATGGGAGGTGTCTATTTGACTTAGACTGAAGGTGCTTACAAAATATAAATAAGGAATTGACAAGTGCGTGGCGAAACGTGGGAGGAAATTCACATTTACTCACGTCCTCCACAATATTAGATAGAATGTGCATTGTGTAACCCATTCCTTCCCGTAATGGCATTTTCAGAATTTTTCCTATTATCGTCACTTTTACTGTCATGTATCCGCTAAACCGTGACTAGCTAGTTCTAAGAGGTGGAGGAAACCACCGCCTAACCACATGTCACTGGTAACTTTCTCCCACGATTTAAGCCGGACAGTGTTGAGAGCAATCAATGGCAATGCCTTAGACCGCTAGGCCATTAGGGCAGGTCATTCCATGGCTGTATAAAAATATACACCAACCAAGTCCTAATTACATTTGTGATAATAGGTGTGAAATTCATTTGGGAAATCATATGCAGGAGAAATTTTGATCAGAACTCAATCGATACCCCTTCTTCAAACATCAATCTTCTAAAAATAGTTATGAATGCAAACTTAATTTCAAATATCCAAGAAATCTTTATCCAGAGGACAATCGCTAAGGTCTCCAGTCATGCATGGGTTAACTACTGCGATTGTGGATATGGGAGGGATCTGTTTGACTGAGACTGAACGGGATTACAGGATGTAAAGAAGGATATGGACAACAGGAACTCCTGTGCATGAAAATGGTGAATAAATAGGACATTTCCTTTAACATGTATACAACTCAGCTACGCCACCGATTTGAACAAAGCGTATCTAAAAATAGAAACGGTATCATGCATGGGTTCTGATATTTGATGCGTGAATAATATTTTGTGTAGAATTGTGATATGGTTGCCGCACTTTATATATTGAGACATTTATCTTTTGTTTTGAATGTTTTTCATATGCATGGTATTCAAAGTGTTAATTCACTAGTGACGACCTGAAACGTGAGGCGGGTAGCCGTCGAAGTTACCTTCACATCCGAAACGACTGCCCGAGGCGTCATACGTTTTACACAGTAGGAGTTCACAATATCTTTACAAATGGGAATTGCGCAACTGTTCGTGCTTGGATACTTCCTGTCGCTAGCAGATTATTCCTGGAGTATTCGTGATCTAAACACAAATGTTAGTATTTTGTTCAGCTGGAATAGAGTGGAATACGATTGGCCGACGCTGGCTGCCAGAGAAAGGGCGATATTCAGTGGAGACTTCATACCGGAAAACAATGTGATTTCGGGTATAAAATGGCACGTAGACGAACTTTACGTCACCGTTCCAAGATGGCGCAAGGGGATACCGTCTACTTTAAACAAGGTTATCAAAGTGAACGGAAAATCGGTACTGCGTCCTTTCCCAAGCTGGGAAATGAACGAATTAGGAAATTGCTCAGCATTGCAGTTCGTGCATAGTCTTGAGATCGATCCTATTAGGAAGTGGATGTGGATTGTTGACGTGGGGCGAACAAATATATTCCCCGTCGACCGCTCGCTGCAGTCGCAAAAATGCCCACCCAAATTGGTCATCCTGGATTTGGACACGTTGAAGATTGTTCGCACGTACATATTTACCGCGGACGTCGCAGCGCATGGCGCTAATTTCCTGAACGACATCGTAATAGACAGGGAAAACTATGCATACATTACCGACGCAGGGGGTTGGGATCATGGGGGTTTGGTTGTCTTCTCACTCAAAAAATATCGAGCTCACCGCTTTTCTCATAGGAGTATGAAAATTCAACACAATGCTAAAAAGTTTCGCATGTCTAATGGAAAAGACTATTTCCTCCCAACAACGCGAGGGGCTATTGCCTGTAGTGGTATAGCTATGGCGCCTGATTTTAGGAGTATATATTTCAGCGCACTGGCGGGATATGATCTATTCGAAATACCCGTCCATATTGCCCGTCAGGAGGGCATAGATATCGAAATGCACGTGAAAAACGTAGGGACCAAACTTTCCCAGAGCGATGGTATGTACTTCACCAAAAAGAATCTCTACTTTGGCGCGTTGACGATGGACGCAATATACATGTGGCCATATGCCGAGCAGCGCATGCGCTGTCTGACTGAAAATCCTAGACTAAATAATAGCGAGCGAAAGGTCATTCACTCTGCACGCGCAATGTCCTGGATCGACTCGTTTGCAATGGACGATAAAGGGTTTATGTACTTTACAACGAATCGGCTCCACGAGTATCTCAACGGCTCGACTGATGTGTCCGGCCAAAAAGGCGACAAATTTGTTATTTGGAAGGTGTATCTTGGGGAGAAATCCTACCTGGCGCCAGGGGGCGTAGCATGGGATAACTGTACTCACAAATCAAATGCTGTACCTGTCTATACTGCACATACTTTCTATTCACCGAGTTTATTTCTATTCGTGATCATGTGTGTTTATAGCATACTGTGAAAGCAAAAAACAAAGAAGCAAAAAAAAAAAACACAAAAAAAGTGTTTTTCCTAGGGTAGTAAAGATTCCTCCAACACGTACACCACAGATGTCGATCACCGGATAAGCAACCAGCAAGTCTCGCTTAACAGCCTGGATGCAACTCATAGCCCGAATGTTGACAAGAACCGCTCAGGCGGTGCGTTCTGCGCATGTGCGTGACCAACTTACTCTATGATGCAAACAATACGAGAGCCCTCATTGATCTTTGTCTCCTAGTGACGTCACACTGACACTAGATTCGGCGAGATCATGTGTGTCCAGGGTTTGTAATGGGTCCCATAGCATATGCCCTATGGCGACTAATCCATGTGTCTATTCATCGAAGCTTACATATACTCGTCACGAGTTGGCCACTTTAAGGCAGAAAAAGCTGTCTAGAATAAACGAAAAATCTAAATTCCGAAATATGTGCGTATACGATTGATTGTTTGCTGAGAGTTGTCTTCACATTTATAGTTTAGGTCATGTGGCGATGGGACTGACGCACTGGACCAAAGGAAAACACGCTCTCCATCGAGGAATACTGAGCCATATGCATTTTCAATTAAACAAGAACAATCGTTCTGCAACGCACAGTGTTTATATAGTTACGAATTCAACCCACCAAGAAGCTGTAAACGTGTAATGAAATAAACGTCATAAAAGTGTTTCAGAAATGTGTACTATACAGTCTGTTAAATCAATATTGTGTTTAGTTTAGTGCAGTCAATAAAACATTCGGACAAACATTTGTTGTCATGTTATTGTATTTAACGAACGAAAAGAAAAAAAACATGCCGGTCAGTACTAGTCGCGACACCTTATTTGTGGTATGCAAGGTAGATCATAGTATTATTCACCTTTGGTAGTATGCAACTTCACATTCATGCTCATGAGTTCTTGTGAAATTATCTTATATTGCTATAAGACTGACGAATAATTTGAAAATTAAACATGTATTGGTAGAGTGATTTATATATATATATATATATATATATATATATATATATATATATATATATATATATATATATATATATATATATATATATATATATATATATATATATATATATTATTGGCTACAGTTCTCTCTGCAAAATATACATATAGAAAACCAATAAAGAAAAAGAGAGTGAAATATAATGCAAATTGCAGAAGAACAAAAACAGAAAAAGAAACATGTACAGGGAGTAGCCAGATACGCCTCAGCATTAAAAGAGGGGAATTCACCTGCAGTGACGCATCCTAATCGTAAACTAGGTCATATACCAAAGTGCAGTTATATTGATAATTAAAGGTTGATTGCGAGTTCTGCCTACCATTTCTCCTTCAACTATTGTACACAAGACGATTTAATATGTAAAGACGTCTTCTGATTCTGGGATTCTGGCGTCATAATAAAAGAAATGCTAAATTTCCTACAACCACGTTTACGAAAACGTATTCAAAGTGACTCTAGGTCTTGATTAGAGTCGTGATCATCCACTTCAGGGCTAACTATTATCAAAACAACTAAAAGCTTCCGTCCAACTATCTTTAGCAAATTTGTATATGGCGTGCCTACAAATTGATCAAATATCTCAATGAATGACTCATCACATAAGGATAAACATATTTGCACAGGTATTAGTACAGTATTTTTATTGACTCTGCTCAGCGCACAAAATCATACAGTATACAAATTATATGAAAAATACACAAGGGAAGCAAACAAATATAACACAACAGAAATCGGAACATAAGGCACACAAAACGTGTGTTTAAATTGCATAATAAATACACAAACGTAAACTATTTACATATGAAAGCAGAAATAAGGGGTCAATCCTTACGTCGGGTATACATGAGCTTTCTTGTTTACATAGATGGTTGTCATCAAGTGCATTGGGTCCGGAGCCGTAAAAACAGGTATTGTTAAACCCAACAAGGACAACTTTTAGTATTATATTTCGAAACATGTCATTTTGAGGTCAAGGTATTTCCTTATTTGTCAGTTATTGTGTGTGCATCTGATGTTGGTTAAGCCATTTACGATTTAAATTCAAATCCTGCCATATTTGGTGAATATCTTTATATGAAAACCATATTATAAGCGAGAAAAAAATGACTGAAAGTTGAGATGGTTTCAGTGTTATGTTAAAAACACCTCTTCAATATCTCTTTTAATATTTTTTCAAACAATGCTCATTTTGATATATAATGTTCAAATTCGTCAGACCCTGAGCAAACTTGAGATGGAAATTGCTTCATCTATTTCCACCTAGAGGGCGCACGTGGTATGACGATTTTAATCACCAACTTGATAATAAAGTAACATCAGCAAAGTGTTTGAAGGCGGTGTAGTGAGTTAAACATAACAGTGGCACAGACTTCTGGTCACATATTTCTCAGAATACCGCTACATTAAGCCCCGGTCTCACAGACAAAAGTAACTTTTTTTGGACAAAAGTAACTTTTGTTGGACAAAAGTACTTCTGCCAACACACGTATGGATGTTACAAACGGCGCCCCATATTCTTCATGGAATGTGACCGGGTCTTTATCAAACTATTTGGATACTAGTATGTGTCAGACCCTGCGAACAATATAGATGAATGGGTTAAACCCCCTCTTTGTTGTTTAGAAAACTCACGTGTTTCTGGCAAGGTTTCATTCTATGACAAAGTTGGACATTATTCATCAAATAGAGTTAGTACATAATAAGGGTGATGCTAACCCCAGTAGGGACAACTTTCAATCAGGGCTTTAACAAAATGCTTATTTATTATCATATTTTGTTCATGTGAAACAGGCTCAGAAGGTAGTTTGGAGTGTGAGACATATAGGTATGTGGTCTGTCATTCCTGCCAGCTGGGTGACAAACCTGTACTCTGTCGCCTGCACGCCGTCACACTCTCTGAAGATAAGGAGATCTATTCGTCTCTTCCCGCCAACAGGACTGAGGATCGTCTGCCCAGTCTTCGCGTCCACGGACGGCATGAGGTAGTGCATGCCATCCGAGGCCTCATCGAGGTCGGCGTCGTAGATGAAGTATTGTCTCCGGTAGGGGTCGCGGAGAGCGTCCTGCAGACCCCCCGGGGTGGAGATTGTGGGGTCGTGTAAACTGAGATAGCGGTGTTCTGTACCGATGGTCCAGTCATGGTCCAGACCTGGTTGGACCCGACAGATATCAAGATAATCGTTGAACAGAGGGTGGTTGTACTCAGCCTTATCCACTGGCGACATGTTATCCAGGTTAAAATCCCCGCCCACTATATCAAACGCGACTTGCTCTGTATGTTTTAGAGTTGACTCTCTGAACTCTTTGCATTTCCTGTGTATGAGATCTAACTGGTCATACTGGACCGTATCCGTCCCCTTGTAGGCCTGCAGGTGGGTATTCGCAAGATATCCCACTAGCTCCCCCCCTCTCTCATCGCACCGGCCTAGGGACACCTTGACATTGAGACAGCCCTTGGCGATAATCTTATGTAGGTAGACGCTTCGCGGAAAGGCTTCAAAACTGGCATCCACTATCGGATACCTACTGGCAACCAGCAAGCCGCTGTTCAACAAGAAAACATTAGATCGCAACGAGTCGTAGGTGGCATTGTAAATGGTGTATGGGTAAATCTTGTGAAGTTCCTCCACCAATGCTTCGCTGCATGTCTTATCGAACGCTTCTTGTATGAGCAGAAAGTCCACGAGTGGGAAAGTGGTTGTTATGTCGTGTTTTAGTGTCGTACCTGATGCACATGCAGTCTGTTTGTTACTGCTATCGTTAGAGTGTCCACTGTGATTTGTCCCCAGATCATGATCTTTGTCTCTTTGACCCTGAACAATACTATTTCCAATCGCTCGGGCTCTCCTTTTGTTGCCGGAGATATTCTCCATTTTAGCAGCAAACTCCGGCAAGAGACACACATTGCTGGTAACGAAAGTGTACATTCTCTTACGACATGACACTCGCTGAGACGGCTTTGTCCTAACGGAATACTCGAATCGTTGTCTTCTGGTGATGCTAACGGCGAACCATAGGATAAATCCTAAAGTAGTCAGAGGCGCCAGCACTACTAGTGCTAGAACACAGAGCAGGGGGAAAACGACGCGAGACCAAAGCCGAGTCCAGCCACGAGTTTCGTCGTCTTCGCATGTCGTGTGGGCGAAACAGCACAATAGGACGTCCGTGGTGCAATATGCTGGCCTCATAAGATTCCGTCCTGCACGGTCCACGAATGATAAAACATAATGTGGGAAAGGGTCCTGATACAGCATGGTGTATTTGTGTATCCTGAATGACTACGTATCCCTTTACCGATACGGTCAATAAACATACAGTACAATTCGGTACGATACGATGTGTCTCAAAATGCACAATCTTCCTTATAATGTTCTGACCCTGTTCTCGGTGCTCTAAGGAAGTGCAATGGAGATCATGTCGTATAGAGCTGACCTTAGACCTTTTGGAGTGAGTGACGAAACGAGTGCTCTATGCCAGTAGACTATCTAGTCATGTCATAATGACCTGGTAGATATACAGACGTGCAAATATGTCTCGCTAGGCCGGAAACACATATAACTGTTTAACCACTGTAAACCCAAAACAGTATGTTTAAACTCCGTCTCATACGTCTGAAAATTATTACTTTACTTATACCCACTTAAACCACAGTATTATCCTCATCCTGTATTGTCATTTTCTCATATACTTCATGTATTAATTCTTGTTAATGTAAGCGTATTTTTCATGTTGTAAGACATGACCAATAAATAAACTACTACTACTACTACTACTACTACTACTACTACTACTACTACTACAATAACTACTACTACTACTACTACTACTACTACTACTACTACTACTACTACTACTACTACAATAACTACTACTACTACTACTACTACTACTACTACCACCACCGCTGCCGCCGCCACCACCCCCACTACTACTACTACTACTACTACTACTACTACTACTACTTTATCACAGAACATGAACTCTCTATTAGTGTGTGTGTTGTTTGTTTCCATCCATATTATAAAAGTATACACCGAGTAGAAATATCATTATCATTAGCATTTGAACAAAGGGGTCGTCTGGAGCATGAAGGGGTTAACATGTCTACATCAGATAGCTATCACCACGCTTAATCCTTTCTTCAAACACGTTTCCGTTTCGCGCATGCGCAGAGAGAGTCTACCAATGTGCGTGGGAGCGACATAGCATTCTGTTCTGATTATATCGCGTCTTAGGCTATCTAAAGCTAGACATAGGTGTCCGGATAGGTGTTCGGAAACTCCCCCACCCCCAACATTTCTCCTTCTACCCACCAACGCGTTTTTTGTCTAAAGAAACTTGATGCAAAACAGAGACAAACACATAGAAAGATGAAACCTAAATAAAGGCTTGATCGGTATTGATAATTTTCATTAAAAATATGATTGATTGATTGATTTTATTTAGGTATAAAAATGTACATGTACAATACAAGGTAAAACAATATAAATACAGTGTCAAAGGTTATACATGGCATAAATATACCTCGGATAGCACTTTAAGTGTCCTGCACTTATTTCCAAAGTGGTCTGGACATGATATATCACAGGCAAGATTGACACATATCACAGAAATGTCTATTTGGCAACAATGGCTTACCATATCACAGTTTAATATAAATAGATGGCTTCTTCCTCATTTGCAACGCACTCCATAAAATAGTTCTTTACTTCTAGTTTAAAATTCTCTTTTGTTATGCATTGTTTGATATGGCCAGGTAAATTGTTCCAGTTTTTGGCTCCGACAAATGAGAAAGAATATCTCCCAGCCGAGTTTACTCCAGGAACAATAACATTGTGGCTGCTCCCTCTTGTATGATAGTGATGATTATTTTGAACACGCTCAAACCGTTCAGAGAGATATGATGGAGCAGTGTTATTAAAAATTTTGAACATATGGTTTACATTTAATTGCTGGACCCTTTTCTCTACAGGCAACCAAATGACAATCTTGAATTCATTGTAACCAACATGAGATCTCGGATGTAGTCCTAAAACATATCTTATCATTTTATTTTGGCAAATCTGTAATCGTTGCTTCAATTTCAACTTAAGACCACCATACCAGGCACTGCAAGCATAGTCAAAATGACATTGAATAAGAGCCATGGCAAGGCTACGTCTGGTGGTAAAGTCAAAATAGTTAGCCTTACGATAAAGAAATTTTAACCTAGAGTTACATTTACTTATAACTGAATTTGCAGTGGTTTCACCTGACAGGGTCTGGTCTAGTTTTATGCCTAGGTAATTCACATTAGGTTTGCTATCAATTTTGACCCCATTATAGACCACATTTAGCTCATTCTTCTTCTTTAGTTTCTTTTGTGAGCCAAAAATGATAGATTCAGTTTTCCTGAGATGTAAGGATAGTTTGTTATCTACAAGCCAATCACTAACATTTTGTAACTCATGCGAGAGTGTATTTTCAATATCCTGGACATTCTTTCCAGAGACTAAAAGACAAGAATCATCCGCATATAAAAGAAGTTTACAATTGACAGCCTTCTGCATGTCATTAACATAGATTAAGAAAAGGAGCGGCCCGAGAATGGACCCTTGAGGTACCCCACATGTGACATTCCTGGTCTCAGACCTGGTGCCTTCCACTTCAACCAGCTGGCTACATTGAGTTAAATAAGATTTAAACCAATTAACCGAAGTTACATTAAGACCTATCGCAGAGAGTTTTGACAGGAGAATATTATGATCGACTGTATCAAATGCTTTTTGCAGGTCCAGTAAAACTAACCCAGTGAGTTCACCTTTGTCAATTTTACATCGAATATAATCTGTAAGAAATGCAAGTGTGGTATCAGTGGAGAAACCAGGTCGGAAGCCTGATTGTAATTCATAGAGTAAGTTATTTTTATTTAAAAATAATTCAATTTGGTTATACACCGCCCTCTCTAGAACTTTTGAGATGCAACTTAGTATAGATAGTTAGATACTGGCCTGTAGTTACCAGTGTCAGTCTTACTGTTCTTTTTGTGGAGTGGTACCACTCTAGCTGACTTCATGTCCTCAGGTACAGTGCCTGAGGAGATGGATAGATTTATAATGTGCGTCAGCGGATTGGCAATGATACTTGCCCCATCTCTAAGGAAACGGGCAGGTATATTATCCAAACCTGTGGCCTTGTCTCTACCCAGTCCTCTCAAAAGTCCTAGAGTCTCATTCTCTGTCAAATTTTGCAGCTCAAAAGAGTTCAAAATAGCACCTTTGTCAGCATAGAATGAATAATAAAAAGCACTAGAAAACCTTCCGAGAGCCTTCGGCAATTTTGTGACCAATTTAGATGCTACTGTGGAGAAAAATTCATTAAACTTCTCAGCAACAGTGAATTTATCAAAATTGATAGAGCCATTTATATCAAGTCCAATTGCCGATGATTGAGTTTTGTTGCTCTTGGATGGCACCCCTAGGCCACCTAAAATTTTCCAAAGCTTCTTGGGTGAGTTTTTATTCACTTCCAATTCATGTTTATAAAAGTACAGTTTTGCTTTTTTAACAAGTGTTTGCACCTTGTTCCTGAGTCTTTTAAAATCATCAAAAACACTTTGAATTTTGGTTTTCTTGAAGGCTGATAGAGTTTTGTCTCTTTCTTTAATAGTCTCAAGTATTTCATTTGTCAGCCATGGTTCAGATCGCTGTTTTAGTCTGACCTCCTTCTTAGGCGACAAGGTGTCAACACAATTTAAGAATAAGTCTTTAAAATTTTGAAATGCCCGATTAACATCATTACAAGAGAACACAGACGACCAGTCTAAGCGTGACAACATAGTGTAGAACTCGGCAGAAGAATAGTTTTTCATGTTTCTAATAACTGACACCTTGTCTCCAGATGTTTGAGACTTGGAGATCTTCCGGGTACAGTATTTGCCAAAATGGTCACTTAGTCCCAGTTCGATAACACCCGATTGAGAGATCTTATCAAGGTCTGACACAAATATGAGGTCAATGATGCTTTTACAGGTCGCTGTAACCCTAGTAGCTGTAGTAATGAGCTGCTGTAGGTTAAACATATTCATAAAACCATTCATAGATACATATAGGGGTGAACTTTTTAAGATTGGGTTTTTTAAGAAATTGGTGTTAAAATCCCCTAGTATCATAACTTCAAGTTCAAAGAAACGTTCAGTGTTTGAACAAATGTTTTCAAGCTTTTCGTAAAAATCCATTTGCTTAGGTGGCCGGTAGCACACCCCTACTAAAAATAGGCTTTGATTTTGGAAGAAGAATCTCTATCCATACCGATTCAATGTAATCATTTCCTAAGTCGGGCCTTGTATTGAATGCAATATCACATCTAACAAAAACACAAACACCACCTCCATCACGATTTCTATCATTCCTGTAACAAACATAATTCGGTAAAGAAATTCCACTCTCAGAGATGCTGTTATCACACCATGTTTCAGTGAGACCCAAAATTGCCGGTTTGTTACATCTTACAAACTCTCTTAATTGATCTATTTTTGGTAAAATACTTCTGATATTGAGATGAACAAAATGCAAGCCACGCTTTTTGAAACATTCAAACGATAGAGAATACATTGTGGATTCACTATTACAGTTCATAGATTCGGGACTAGCATCATCGAAAGTCTGTGAGTAGTCCTTGGGACAACATATATTACAGTCCGTTGAGTTATCATGGGTGCAATTGCCACTGAAGTCAAGTTCTGGGAAAACTGTAAAGGGGAAGTTGTCAGTTAAGCATTCCTTACAGAAAAAGGGTGGGGTGTTTTCATTGTTTGCATTGGAATTGACCATCTTAGTATAAAGAATTTTAGATATCCCAGCGCATTTAATGTGAATCCACCTGCAACACGACTCACAGCAAACAGCTTTGCTGTTTTTGCGTACTTCTTTGTAGCAGTCAAGACAGGGAAATTTCACATGTTTAACGCCATTCAATGCGTTTTGATTAGGAGCGTCTGTTTGTACATAGTCAGAAGTTGAGGAGATTGGAAGAGAGTCAACCTGACCCGCACAAGTTGTAGTATTGGTACAGTCATTATCCAGTGTTTGCTCAGGTTGACACATTTCAGGATAGTCAGGAAAAGTAGAATCAGAAGTTGGAGAATATGACACAAAAGATTGCTTTTGGCATCCGTTGCAGTAATAAGTAGTCGATTGGTTTCTTGAATTTGCCTCCACCATTTCATCATACTGAAGACGAGAGATTCCTGCGCATTTGATGTGGATCCAGTTGGAGTAAGACTCACAACAAACAGCTTTGCTGTTGCTACGAACTCCTTTGGCACAGTCAATACAAGGAAACTTGGGAGGGCCAGGGCACGGATGGATGTCCCCTGACAGGAGTAAGCTTATGAATATAAATGTTAATGATGATCTCTCCCTTTCATATGTAGATAATCTTTTCTCTGCTTTATTATGATGTGTGAGTCCCAGCAGTGAGAATAATATATCATCACTTTCACGTAGACTTGAGTTGCTAACGTTGTTACAAAGTAGAATACTGTCTATCTGGTGGGAGGGTACACTATAGAAGCTCAATAACGATGTTGATAAATTAATATTTGGAGCCTGGTAATTGAGTGACATAAAAAGAGCCACCATGCTAGACACCACTGTGAGAATGGTGTGATAAGCTGTTGCAGTTCTCATTGTCCCCCACATACTAGGTTAAAATAGCTCATGGTTACATAGATTTATTTGCATTTAAGAATTTCATTTCCCTGAAGTTTAGCTATTTAATTTCAATTAGCATGTTGTTACTATGTGAATAGTCCTTTGTTGGGAGTAATTGAAAGCAATCAAAGTGAAACGACTAGAAGAAGGAAATCCAGGCAAGTGAGAGAATTATTATTGTCATTTAGTCAGGAAGCAACATCCATAATTCAAGCTAGAAATCATTCTAGCTTACATTTTGTGTAAGTCGTCGACAACATGTCTTTCTTACTTAATTCAGGGGTGGTGATTTCAAAAATCCATTTTACCGAAACTGAAAACGTTTCCTTGATCCTTTTTCGGGCCATTTTCCTTTAAAAAACGTGTCTTCTGTAACAAAATCTAAACGTACTTGGATCAGAGAAGAAACTTTAACCCTTATGCTGCTGGTGGCTGATTTGGCCAATACAAAATAATGCTAAAAGTCTTAAAAAAATACTGAAACCCTGACAAATGGGTACTCATTTGAGAGTACTCAGCGAGAGCTATCCAATGAGTACCAACATGACAGGGTTTAAATGGTTTTCAAAGATTTTTTCGCATTTTTGTACTGAGGACGAAAGTAGCCTCAGCATTGGAAGGGTTAAACTTGGTACTTATAGACCTTTGATCTTGGTCTATTAGGTATTCTCTTAATATTTAAATATATATATTTCACAGCATTATTGTTTTCGGGATATTTTGATGATTTTTTGACAAAAATACATTAATAGGAATTTGCTGTGATAGTTTTTATTATCTTTTCCAACCACTTGCATTCTACGTGCATATTATGTATCATGTAAAATACCAGCTTTTTCGTTCATTACTTTGTCACAACACATGTTTCCGCAACTTTCCTAGAGTTCTCCATTTCAGCACATTTGCAAGCGCTGAGCAACGGAAGACTTTTGCATGTCCGTCTGCATTTATGATTTTTTTGGCAAAATTTGCAGAAATTTTGAATACATCCAGCTATACATCAGAAGCTCATAAGCTCAAAAATGCACTCATCAGTTATGGGATATTTATTCATGAAAGTCATAATCTATTGGCTCCAATCCATACTCAGTCTGGTAAAGGTAAGGTAGTACGGGACGTAATTTAGATGACTATTTCCATATCAAGGCAGTGTACATAGTAGTGATTTCTCAAAGTGTCTATGTGTAGTGCGTTTAATGTAGGGGGTAGACTCTTTGCTGCTTATAGGTTAGCAGGAGTTTAGCACCCCTAAATAGATTTGAGATCCAAAATTGAGTAAAACTTATTATATCTACTGAAATATTCATTTAATTTCCAGCTTATATACACTCAAGTAATGTCATAAAATTATAACTTGATTTTGAGCAGTATGAACCAAGATGGCCGCTCCCATGGAAATCGTTGATTCACGACAAAGTACGT
>OZ012690.1:39171525-39199097 GCA_963942565.1 Maea johnstoni
CACTGAAAAAAAAACGCATTTACACACGGAGATGAATGTCGCCAGAAGGGAGTATCGGCGCACCCGGGTCGGCGCAGCTTGAGGAACTTTGGTCATCTCGATGATCTAAGCATGTAAGTTCCTTCAAGCTGCGTCGATACTGCCTTCTGGCGACGTTCATCTCCGTGCGTAAGCAGGTAACCACTGCCGACTCGGAAGCCGTGTGTCAAACGAAATTCGAAAGCAATTTCCTTTAATACCAGAATTGATCCTACAATTCTTACGAATTGTAGGAACAATTCTGGTACATACCCAACTGGACAATCGTGGTATGTACCAGAATTAACAATGCTGGTATGTATTAGCGTATCGGAGTATTGTTGCTGAGTCTCAGCTCAGACAATTCTGAAGACCTAAACTGAGCTCCAAATAAAACGAGCGAGTTGATTGGTTCAAAGGCTTGGCAGCCGAACCGGCTACACGAGCGAGGCAATGATTGGCTAACTATTTTTAGTAAATCTTCCCGACAGAAATTTTTTTTGTGAACGAGGATCTTGAATTTTTTAAAAAATTTTATAGATTTTTTGATTTCTAAGCAAAAAAAAAAGAAAATTTAAAAAAAAATCGTGGTCCTTGTAAGCGGTCTTAGAATTATTTTTTAAAAATAAAGAACAGACATGCAAACACACACGCACACACATAGACTCTCCGTGCCGTAGCGTTACGGCCCCATGCTTGTTGCTCTGACGGGCCTCACCTATACAAGGCAAACGGTACGGACAGCCTGAGGGGGGGCAAGTCTCCTGGTCTAGCACACGCACGCCCTGCGCGTTGCAGGCAGATTGACATGTCACCTACGTCCTTACCAGAACTATCTGATGCTCGCAGACAGTCCCGGTAATGTATGTGCGTGTGTGTGTTTGTATGCCTGTCCAAGCTGTGACAGTTCTCATTAAGGAGCATTATCCGCTATACAGATACAGATACAGATGAATGAAAAATTAATGAAAAATAACACAGGGTATATTATGTAGATAAAACGTGTATTTATCCGTTGTTCAGACAAGAATGTCATTGCCGGCGCTGCCTCACACGTGTAGTGTGATTGACAAGGCTACACGAGCGTATGTGTTGTCCATATATTGAACAGGTAGGCACGTTTATGTGCTTTAATATGTATCTGTGTATATACATTAATATATGTTCAACCTCATTGGCAAACGGTATCGTAATATATAGACCCACTTTTATCTGTGATATCTCTCATCTGCATCGCTGCTTGAATGTCAGGGTGCACATTTATACATTCCAAATAAATGTAAATGGTTATTACCCCCATAGGTGATCACGGAGATTCTTCTTCTTTTTCTTGGATGGCATGAGCAGTAATTCACTTAATTGTGCTATTCAGTGTCGTGTATAGGGTTGTCGTCCAGCTTTGCCAAGATACGATTGTCAAGTTGCCCACTGATTCCAACATCAATGATACGCTATGATGCGAAAACTCCCCACCGCCTCATATGTGTAGTAGTAGTATATTTATTTGCTGTAGTATCCATTACAAAAATACATACTCATCGTCATCAACTGGACGGTGTAAGGTGGTGAGAAACGCAACCATATAAAATAATTGAACATTCAACGGGTAATAACACGGAAAAAAGGAAAATTTGTGAACTTCACATAATCGTTCGTACACAGAATGCGTTAGAAAACATAAAGTGTGCCGATGATTTTTGATGTTTTTCACTTAATTTACATTAACAAATCATTTATTTATATATATATTTTTATTTATTTTTGTACCTTCTTCTGATTAGTTCTGTTCCTCGGTTATAATTTCTCATACAACTATGCTATGTTGTTTATCTTCTATTTATCATATATACCTTTTGTAGCATGTCTGCAGTCAATAAAGAATATATATATAGAAGTTGATGGTAAAACATTTTACAGAGTCGTAACCCTAAATTACTATCTCTGCTCGAGACGTGATCATGCAAAACAGATCACACGACGTACAAATATATTAATATGAATCTTTCTTATCTCGAAAGAGAGGAGACGCATGCCCGTCGTCAACAGAAGAAACGGAAACTAAGTTACACACCATGTGATTAAACAAAATAAACAGAAAAAGGAGACACAAAGATATTCGAGGCATTATGTTGTCTTTTCATGTGTGTTCTACAGTACACACACACACACACACACACACACACACACACACACACACATATATATATATATATATATATATATATATATATATATATATATATATATATATACTCATTATTTTATTGAACTTTCTTCTAGTACACATGCTTACAAAGCAGCGCTCATCCGTCATCAGGATGTACTTGTCCATGGCCTTTAACTGGAAATACCTGCGATGAAACCTACCCAGGTATGGAATTGTTTTTATCATATTTTGATCATTGATTATCACATATTCAAAACGGTTTACCCAGCAATGGCGCTTTACTGCTTATCTGCGTTTAACTACTGCTTATTTCTGTTCGTGGAAAACAATCAAAACGTATATTGCAATGATAACGTTGACATTCTTGATAATATTTTACAAATGTGGCACTTGGGTGAGTGCAATATCAATTTTTATTGCACTCAGAAAAATGATATTGCCCGCGTAATATTGCACCACAATATCAATTTTGTAAGGTGGTCATGTGACCATACTCTGACCAATCACAGCGGAGAATGAGCAAAGGCATATAAACATAATGTATATGAGATATGTTTTGTGTAGGATTCTTCATTACAGAGTACCTACTCAACCTTAACCTTGCAAAGTATTTATAACCCCATATGCCAGATGTATAGTTTGAAATCGTCCTGAATGTCCTTTTTTGTCGGCCTTGGCGGCCTCGGCCAACCAAAGGACATTCAGGCCTCAGCTATACATCAACGCAAGGCAATCTGCCCAATCTTAATCCCTCTTATACACACATATAATATTCAAACATCTAAGGCTCTCCTTCTTTAAAAAGTATTTGGCAAAAACTAATATTCGGCTACCAACTAACTAGGACTACGGTATCCAGTATTAAAATCACTTTATATTCTTTTTCACCTCCCAATACTGTGTAAAAACGTTTAATTACCCTCCCCTGTCACATTTGTGGGCGGGTATTTATTGATTTACCCTCACCCCAAATTTGATTTTGTAAAAAACATATCTCTTTCACACCTTCACCAGAGAAACTTTTTAATTTAGGCTCCATCAGACTTAAAGTTGTGGAAAGAAAATGTGGTTACATAGAGAATGAACTACGCCTGATAAAATAAATGTATTTAATGAATCAAAAGGTTAGTGAGCCGAATATGTTGTTTAGTAACAAGATACACATAGGTGTGCATGTTAGATAAAAATATCATTATAGAAAAACTCCAACTAGTTTGACACTCTGTGTTAAATTGAAAAATTGTGTAAGTGTCTAATACTATGAGACAAGACAACCATGGGCGTAGTTATAGGTAAGTTTCATCCTTATGGCGAGTGGTAATATTGCATATCATGTATTGTCGGTGGGGGCGGGGTGGTCTCGTTTTCGTTGTGGGATATTAATACTTATTATCTAGTTTATCATATAAAGAAGTCCATTTCTTCATCAAATCATTTCATCATATTGCACAATATGGTCAAACCATTGGTTTCAAAAGAATGTTTTAAAAGTGTCCGTTGATACTTTCGAAAATGATTTAGGAATTAAGTATTAATTCACAAATGAGAGAGTCGTGGTTTGTATTTGACGATATTTCTCCAAGAAATAATTCTTTTCTTCATCTAAGGTCACTTGCGATTTCTCGGTTGTTTGTGTTTAGATTTAAATGAAACAGAATTAGTTATTATCACGAGTAGATATTCTTTTCACCTTTTAATTAACATGATAATCGAACCATAAACACCGAAGCGGCAGCGAGGGAAGTCGATTCTTCAAGTGACATTTTTGCCTAGTGAGAGCTGAAGAAATAGCATAACCATCGCTACATTTCACTGCCAATTTCGTGGATGATGGTGGAGAGATTTTTACGCTGTAAAGTTTGTCATGATTGCAAATAGAAGGTCTATTTGTATATCAAATATGATGGCATTCGCACCATCAATGACGAAGTTGCCTTGAGAAATGTCCAATCAAGTTTACTAGAGACCATTCTGTGCAGTGTCAACAGTGATGACCTAATTCCGGGTCACTTATGAAGACAACTACCACACATCGGTGAAAGTTTTTTTGCGTAAAATTGGCACTATGAATTCAAAATAAAAATTAAAAAGCATGACTTATTTGTTCTTCAAACTACCTACGGAACTTAAATGTTCTAGGTAATAAAGACCACAATTTTAAAAAGAAACCGTAACTTAATTACTAGTTACTAGGACTTTAAGAGTTCCAATTTGTACAAAATCCAATTGATACTGTCAAAGAAAATCTGCATATTTGTATATAGTGTACAGATATAATTAATATGTTTACAAACACAATGGTACACATTATTATGTATTTCCCTGCAATATACCTGTGTGTAGTTTAAGCAATACATTGATATCTAAATCAATAATCCTCTAAACTAACTGTTTATGGTCACTTTTGACAAGAAAGCAAGTTAATAAACAGTACTTTGAGCCTAAAAAATCAAAGTCAATACAAACTTCATGGACCATTAAACAATTTCCGTTGCCACCAAATGATATAACTAGTTATTTGATATATCACCCATGCCTTTTTGGAAACCGTTAAAGCCAAACAAATACATTTCATTCAAATAACTAACTTTAAGTTTTAAACATTGTCGAGAAGAACACAATGTTTTGCCACTATTCACTAGAAACTGCAGGTAAGATGGAATGGTACGCTAGGGACCAATCCAATGTTCTCCATGCCAGCATTAATTTGAACTGACATTCAGTCACTAAACATTTCACTAATAAAACTTAGGTTCACTGTGTATATTTTTACGGAAGCCTATTAGGACCACTGAAAAAATATTTTTTTATTTTTATTTTTTTCCTTAGAAATCCGAAAATCTAAAAAAAAAAAAAAAAAATTGTCTCAAGATCCTCGTCCGGAAATATATATTTTTTTTAAATATTTTTTTTGTGTTCTGCAATGTTACTAAAAATAGATAGCCAATCACTGCCTCGCTCGTGTAGCCTCGTCAATCACACTACACGCGCGTGAGGCAGCGCCGGCAGTGGCATTCTTGTCTGAACAACGGATAAATACACGTTTTATCTACATATAATTTAGCCTGTGTTATTTTTCATTCATTTTTCACTCATCTGTATCAGTATCTGTATAGCTGATAATGCTCCTTAAGGAGAACTGTCACAGCTTGAACAGGCATACAAACACACACACACGCACATACATTGCCGGGACTGTCTGCGAGCATCAGATCGTTCTGGTTAAGACGTAGGTGACATGTCAATCTGCGTGCAACGCGCTGGGCGTGTGTGTGCTATAGACCAGGAGACTTGCCCCCCCCCCCCCCCCCCCCCCTCAGGCTGTCCGTACCGTTCGCCGTGTATAGGCGAGGCCCGTCAGAGCAACAAGCATAGGGCCGTAACGTTACGGCACGGAGGGTCTGTGTGTATACGTGTGTGTTTGCATGTCTGGTATATATAAGCGTACTGTATGGGCCAGTTTTGACGACCTAAACTGAGCTCCAAATAAAACGACCGATTTGATTGGTGCAAAGGCCGGGCACTCCTTCAAGCCTACACAAGCGAGGCAGTGATTGGCTTACTATTTTTAGTAACTCTTCTCAAATATATTTTTATTTTTTGAAAATATTTTTGTGAACGAGGATCTTGAGATATTTTTTTTTTTTTTAAATTTTTTTTTTAAATTTTTTTTTTTTTAATTTTTTTAAAGATTTTCTGATATCTAAGCAAAAAATTAAAAATTAAAAATTTTTTTTAAATTTTTCTGATTTCTAAGCAAAAAAAAAAAAAAAATTTTTTTGAAAAGATTTTCTGATTTCTAAGCAAAAATAAATAAAATTTAAAAAAAAATTGTGGTCCTTGTAAGCGGTCTTAGAATATTTTTTTTTGACTTATTAAGAACAGACATGCAAACACACACGTACACACACAGACCCTCCGTGTGCCGTAACGTTACGGCCCTATGCTTGTTGCTCTGACGGGCCTCGCCTATACACGGCGAACGGTACGGACAGCCTGAGGGGGGGGGGGGGGGGGGGGGGGGGGGGCAAGTCTCCTGGTCTATAGCACACACACGCCCAGCGCGTTGCACGCAGATTGACATGTCACCTACGTCTTGACCAGAACGATCTGATGCTCGCAGACAGTCCTGGCAATGTATGTGCGTGTGTGTGTGTTTGTATGCCTGTTCAAGCTGTGACAGTTCTCCTTAAGGAGCATTATCAGCTATACAGATACAGATACAGATGAGTGAAAAATGAATGAAAAATAACACAGGCTAAATTATGTAGATAGAACGTGTATTTATCCGTTGTTCAGACAAGAATGCCACTGCCGGCGGTGCCTCACGTGCGTGTAGTGTGATTGACGAGGCTACACGAGCGAGGCAGTGATTGGCTATCTATTTTTTAGTAACATTGCAGAACACAAAAAAAAATATTTAAAAAAATATATATTTCCGAACGAGGATCTTGAGACAATTTTTTTTTTTTTTTTTTTTAGATTTTCGGATTTCTAAGGAAAAAAATAAAAATAAAAAAAATATTTTTTCAGTGGTCCTAATAGGCGGTATTTCTTTTTTTTTTTTTTTTTTTTTAGATTTTCGGATTTCTAAGGAAAAAAATAAAAATTTAAAAAAGAATTGTGGTCCTTGTAAGTGGTCTTAGAAATATTGTTTTTACTTAATAGAACAGACATGCAAACACACACGCACACACACGCCCAGCGCGTTGCAGGGATATTGACATGTCACCTACGTCCCTACCAGAACTATCTGATGCTTGCAAACAGTCCCGGCAATGTATGTGCATGTGTGTGTGTTTGTATGCCTGTTCAATAAAGTATAATGAAAGGTAACACAGGGAAAATTATGTAGCTAAAACGTGTATCTATCCGTTGTTCAGACAAGAATGCCACTGCCGGCGCTGCCTCACGCGCGTGTAGTGTGATTGACAAGGCTACACGAGCGAGGCAGTGATTGGCTATCTATTTTAGTAACTTTGCAGAACACAAACAAATATTTAAAAAAAAAAAAAATTCCGAACAAGGATCTTGAGACAATTTTTTTTTTTTATTTTTTTTTTTTTTAGATAATCGGATTTCTAAGGAAAAATAAAAAAAAAAATAATAATTTTCAGTGGTCCTAATAGGCTTCCGTATATTTTATATGTTATGATTATAAAAAAATGATTTGCATGGCTATATGTAGTGTCATTCTAGAGTACACTATTTATCTATTTATGTATTGATCGCATGCATAGGGATTTGCACATAACAATAGAGCAAAAATGCTATCAAGCACGGCTGCGGCAGTGTTCATCTGCATTTCTAGGCTAAATACTGACCAGACATTACCTGTAGCAACCTAAGCACGTATGAAAACTAACTTACCTACCTACATATCTACCTTTTGTGTACATCTGTGTTGGTAGACCACTGTATAAACAGTTATTCCATTGCAATAAAATATATTCACATCTCCATGGTGTTTATGATGAGGGTTTACACTGTATGTGTATATATGTCAACAGTGTTTGGTACATTTGTAGATCTGGATAATAACCCTATTATCGACTATGGGGACGGTTTAAATCGCTATCTGAATCTTCTAATTGGTCGTCCGTTTCAATCAGATGGTCTTGTGTCAGGATGGACGTATTTCCTCTACGAGGGAGGTGAGTATTTGCCCTGCACCTTTCCATTAGAACCACACTAGAGGTTAAGACAATTAGTATGTTTTAACCGCATTTTCAAGCCAATTTAGTAATTTTTAGTTAGTACAAGGTTGCATATATGGATAGATCATGTAAGCCTACACCATTATCTGCTTAATGGCACCACCTAACACTGTCCAGGCCATCACTGAGAATAAATATCCTAGCATTTTACGTATAGTTAAGATGCATGCAGGAAAGAGTTCCAACTTATTGAATTTCATCAGAACAAGGCCGCTTCAAAAAACCTTTTTGATTTTCCAATGTCAACGAAGTTGTTTTTAAACTTAGTATAGTAATAGCTGAACTATTTTGATTCTGCCATTAGAGAATTGCTGAATTGTTAACGTAGTTGTAAAATATTATTTAAGTGTAGACATTTTTCTTTGGTACGAAAACAAACCATGAGAAATTTCAAAGGTGGAAATGAATCTGAAAACCGCTGGCATTCGAAAGGTCAGGGCATGTGTTCATGAATTTTCGTAAGACAGTAAATAGATGTAGAGGAAATTGAAAAAAATCTCTATCAATAATCAGCACTTATTGAATGGGAAATCAATAAAGTGTAGTGCAACAGTTACGGAGGTAAACATACGTGTATATACAATGCGAACGTCATATACAGCTAACTGAAAGTATTCTTATGCGAAGTCATGTAATTTCAAAGTTGATCATAGCACATTTTGCTCATTTTCCACAAATGCAAAAGGCATTTGCTATGCGATTTTATCAGGGCAACATTTGAAAAGAGCTGTGATATAGACTGAATTAACCGAAATATAATATATCTTGTCATGTTCGCTGCTCTATGCAGAATTTTCTTTCTGGATGTTGATACTGAATCTTATAAAATCTTTCATTTTTGTAACAGGCTGTGATATAGACTGAATTAACCTAAATATGATATATCTTGTCATGTTCGCTGCTCTCTGCAGAATTTTCTCTCTGGATGTTGATAACTGAATCTTACAAAATCATTCAATTTTGTAACAAGCAGAACCATGCAGTTTGTTCCATTATTTTCCCAGCAATAAGAGGAAGCTCAATAAGAATAAGTTATCAATCAAATAGGGTATATTCAAATGCACAGATTTCAGTCCAGAGTGAGATCTGTTTCAACAACAAAGGGGAGGGTGCTATCAGAGCTTACCCTCTTACGATAGCAGATGGAATATCGGCTGAAACATTTGATAACTGTACCGCCATCCATAGTCCAATAACAATATCAAGCCAAAAGATACGTGTAACCATTTAGTTAAGCAATGGCATGTTACCTTGAACTATGCTTAGGGTAATCGTGACCATTAAACCTTCATTTTGTGCTCATGCCTACTTTTACAGGAAGTGGCTTATTTGCGGATATTTGGAGACCCGTCGGAGGATCTACATTCCGTTTGATATCAAAGACACCTCTGCCAACAACCCCTGCAGGTGTATTCCACTATGATCTCGACCATCCTATCGCTGTCCAAAAAGATGACGTTATAGGAATACACAGTCGACGTGATGTAACTGCAAGTATTGCGTTTTGCCATACATCTAGGCATGGCTATGGCGGAGCATGCGCACAAGGGCAATATGTAGCTTGCTTAGATGTCAATCTCCGGGAGGACGGTTTAGCACTGAACAGTGAGCATAGTCTCTCCTCCACTTCCCAACGCAAGCATGCTATAAAAGCAACTCTAATTTAGATGAAAGTGTAAACTACAGTGAAACATGCTCAACGTGATGAGGGAGATCATAGAGTATGAAGACTTCCCACACAATCCACCATTATGAAACTCATTTTCTTCTATCTGTTGATGAGACCACCTACTTCTTTAGCCTATTCCATAGGTGCTTCTATCAATCGTATGTATTAGAGTATACAGTCAAGATACTTTATTCCTGTACCAGGTGACCAGTCATCTGCCAGCGACTGGTATAGTATTTAACCGGCTACACGGTTGAGATTAGGCATGCATCTCTGAGATTTTAATGTATTTAATATGCATACAATCTGATAGATGGGAGAAATTGGTTGAGGTAAAATTAAAATTGCTTAATTTTTCTCATCTGTGTATCGTTATTGTTTATTCAGTTCCAGCGTGATTATGTGGTGTAAATATAAAGGTGTCCCTATACCATCACACAGGGGCATTGGTAAACGAAGTTACTAAGTACATATACATTGCTGCCAACCATCTACCTATACTTGTTGTCGTTATGCATCTAAGTGTATCTAAGGCAACAGTCTGCCCACATGCTACGGCAACACTGATACAAGTTCAGGGGGACACCTAGTGGTGGGAGTAGGAACTACATATTGTGCAACTTGGGCCTTCTCATGAACAAGCAGTGGTTGTCCTTGTCTGTCCTTCAGTGAACACCACTACTAACTATTCTTATGGGCAGCAGGGTTGGGCGAGGCAGACCTCCTGACAGCTGTGCTCCGCATGTAGCTACCAGGATGCACAAGAAGAAAGCATAAATGTTTTCGTTAAAAGCTTGGTGGATGCCCTACAATTCTATTACGGGGAAGCAGGAGTAGCTGGTCAAGATACCTCACTACAGCGTGCAATGTTCGGGACAGTGCCTATGCAGACAACAGGTTCAGAAGCTGACTTATTCATTAGGTCCATGCATAGCAGTCCCTCCACAAAGGACAGCAGAAGTACAGTTTGATTTGCAAGCTATGTGGGTCAGTGATGTGCTTTCTAATATTTTTGAAAAGTTATCTATTGAGGTTTGTTCGACCAGACAATGGCAGACGTTTGGAAGACTGGTCAGGAATTACATGTCTGTACTGCAGCATGACTCATTGTTCTAAATGTCACATACTGATGTTATAGGTATAGCTGCCAGCATAGTTAGTCTGGCCTAGTAGCTGGTAAGTACCTGGTCACTTCAGTGCAACTCCAACAGGGAAAATATGCTACACGATCTTGCGACCCAACCAGCTTTTTAAATGTATGGTATAGGTTTTTTAGTATTTATTTTCAGGATATTATTGTGTATATATTCAATTGTTTGTATGGATGGTAAAAAGCTTGTGTGTTTTTTGACTTATATGTGTTTAAAACGTTTATGTGTGTTAACCATGGACTCTAAGTTGCATGTTGTCATGAGTGTATACTAGTATACCATTGAAGGCAACTCTATCAGGTTATTAAAATTTCACTCTTTGACGTTGTCTTCAAATATTTATTTGATTGCAAGCAATCAATTTGGGATGTTGGCATATTGAAATGTGTATATCCAAGGTAGCTAGGGTGGTTTTATTTAGTAGGATGGTAGATGGTAAGTCGTCATGTGATTGACTATTCTGTATAGGTGATTACGGTCCTGAGTATATGTAACTCTGGACCTTAAATGAGGCTGAAGGAAGGAATCTCGAAATTGTAATATTCTCTCTGTGGAGCAGCCATTGCCTGATGCTATGGGTATACTTTGGCTTCATTCTGATCCTTGCAAATCTTGGACAGCATATAAGAAAGGAATGTTCTCGACTCATAGTTTCATTGAAGTTGATATTAAACATGTTTGCGATGATTTCTTTGATAGGTGTTGTTTCTGATCTAGATGTGGTGTTGGCTAATATTGTGATTGTCGCCGCATACATTCTAAAACAGGCTCAAACATACATATGCCTCAGAAGTAGACATCTATCATAAAGATATGTATATATGATACTCTTCTATGAATTAAATAAATTGACCTCACTTTCTTCTTTATTAACCCATACAGTACAATGTTGTATTGATATGATTTTGTAATATTATTAACATGTTAGCTTAAGCCAGTTGTAACTGGTAGGGAAATCCTGAGTACCTGAGGAAAATCATCAGCTAACAGAAAGTCACTGGCAACTTTCTCTCATTTCCGATCTAAATCCAAACACTGGCAGTGATTGGTACGGCAGGGCGGTCAGTGTAGTCTTTAGACAACTTGACTACCAGGGCAAGCCCTTCATGATCAACGATAATGGTAACATTGACATATGTTATTGTAAATGACTGGATATTTCGTCTTTGTACCTTACGTGAAGATAAAAATCCAAAGGTTATGGAAAGTTGACTCTAAGAATACTGACACCTGGGTAAATATGATGTGGTATGTTTGTATGTATTGTTTTATCAACTCTGCTCCATGACAGGACCTCTTCGAATATAGAACAAAATATTATATTGTTTTCAACCACATTCAAGTTCATTAAGAGAGAAGATGCAATATTAATATGATACGTTGACTACATAATAATCATAATTTCTTTAATCACACAAACATGACTTAACGTGTTCCATAATATTTGATAAACTGTAATGACAACAATTTTGTGCATGAGCCTGATAATTCTATTTACACACGAGTTACATTTACACCTTGGCTTTTGCTTTCCTTCAGGAATCATTCATTCTTCCTTTTGGCATCAGTATTTATTTACACATTAGTATTTGGGCGTGACCATATCTTCGTCAACATAGGACACAAATAATTAGATATAGCTATATGTTCTTCTGTCTAGCGTCAATAACTTTCAAAATATTTCTTTGTTCAGATAGATCGCCATATGTGTAAGTACATGTGAATGGGTTAAATCATGGACGCCGACACTACTATAAACATTAATGAAAAAATGCCAATGATACTATTCCCTATTGCATATTGATAAGCTGGCATCTATTCTGCAATGAATATTTCTAGAGAAAGTTCCTAGGAAATATACATTTCGGGAAATTGATTGAGGACACTTACACCCTCTTATTAACAGAATATACTAGTATCCGATGTTATGGTTTTGATGCCGTTTTATCCAGAGCGTTGGTAATTTGGATACAAAGACTCAGCAAAACTGTATATTCCCTATCAGCATTTGAACTCATTAGCCAAATAGTGTGCAGAAGTAAGCATTGGGTACGATTAGGGGCTACACAAAGTAACATTATGACAATCCTATATGATGCAATACAGAAGTGGCATTTAATTCCTGCACAAACTGCACTGGAAGCTCTGGCCACACACGTAAAACTATCTCTGCGCAGTAACTTCACTTGCACCGGAGTTGGTATATAATCGCCGCTTCTTGCATAAAAATATATGGGTGTCGTTTTCGGGTCACTTCCCTTTTGGAGATTTGTGTCAACCTACAAAAAAAACATTTTTTTGTATTTAATGATTTCCTTTTCTTGAGCTAGGATGTCTTGGTGTTTTAAGTAACACTAATAAATGCACTTATCATTCAAAGACTAACTAGTCTTTTCATCAAAGAGGACATACAGACTATAATCATTAAAACAATACCGATTCTTAAAGCTAGCTGTTAATTCTTTATATTCTATACTACATTGAATATGACATAATGTACTTCCTATTTCACATTAAAAAAAATAAATGATGAAGTCTCTAAAATGTTTCCTCGAAATTGCGAGAGCTCCAAATTGAGAACTTTTCTAGATGTTGATGTGATGTTTATACACTTCATTATTTTCTTTATGTACATTTACTTTAATAACACATTGAATTAAGAGGTGGTTTCGCAGAGTTTAAATCATCCCGATCGCAAATTGCACATTGAAACAGTATATATCTGTACTATATAGTATTTCCCTAAGTGGTGACAAAAAGCCGGAAATACTGGGGTATTACAAGAATGATTTTAGGCAGGAAAATAGAAACACCACACCCCTAACAGTGGGATGAATAGTGCAGTAATATATGAATGGATCCTTTGAATGGCTTTTCATAGAAATGGCTGTATAACAAATATACCAAGAAGTAGTAATTTGGCCATCATATCATAGCGAATGATTGCAATTTAATATTCTAAGTACGGGTGAATATCTAGGTACCGTATTTGAATATGAATGCATACACAAGCATAAATGATTTCCCTCACTCTTTAATGAGTAAAACATGTGCCAATCAGTTTGAAATTTTCCGTAGCAATTATTGAACGAGGAAAAAATATAATTTCTTTGTATATATTGGCTAGCTATCATTGGAGTTCAACTGAATGATAAATTCAAAAAACAGATCATCAAAGGAAAAACTCACACGATGACGCAAAGAAGGCCTTAAGTGGCACTTAAATACTATGTCTGGTTGTTTAACCCTTCCAATGCTAAGGCTACTTTCGTCCAAAGCATAAGGACGCAAAGACTTTTGAAGACCATCTAAATCCTATGAATTTGGTATTAATCAGATAGTTCTTAGATGAGTGCCCGCGGCTTATGCCAGGGTTTCAGTCATTTTTCAGATTTTTGCATCATTTTGCATTGGTCAAATTAGCCATCAGCAGCATGAGGGTAAAGTTTATTCTCACCTGTAATTTCTGTTCCTCGGAGAGACTCACCTCCCCATCATCTGACTCCAGTTCCAAAAACAACACATAATAAGGCAGTTGAAGAGAGTCATCACCTGCAACACCATGAGACAATCAAACATTGCAATTAAACCGCAGAAAAAGGGAATGGCCTACTTTTCTATTGAAATAAACACTTCTATTCAGTAACCTGGTTGCAAATGGTAACTATTCTAGTCAATAGTAAGTTCATGTGGCAATGGTATAGTACTTTCAAGGAAAAGTCGAAATATTCAAATTTAACTATATACAGAGGAAAAGACAAGTGGCTCATCCTGGTATACCATTTATCTAACGCTGGCCTCATAAAATGAAGTGCCATGCAGTGTATCAGAAGCTTCAGACAAGAAATGTGAAGGAATTACTCAAGTCAGTGTGCAATTGCGTTTCTTATTTCTGCACTACTGATTTAGGCATTGTTTCCGTTAGGGGTTTCACGTAAATCTTTGATTGATAAGAACTAATTGACCCATTGACCTACCTGTCAATTCATATTGTACATAAGCATTTCGAATTAGATAGAAAGGTATGTCATTAAACCAAAGCTGTAATACGCTAAGACTATATATATATATATATATATATATATATATATATATATATATATATATATATAGTACAGTAGCCAGCCACCCATTTTTGGGATTCAGGTTAACCCGAGAGCTAGAAAATTTCCGTTGGTATCATGTTTTAGGCCCACACTTGGGGCATACCGCCAGGGTGGATGTAGACTTCAGAAGTGGTGCACATCTTTTTTATGGGGTCATGTCTTAGACACCCCAATATATGTAAAAAGCTCCCAAAATGGTCAAAATAATGGGTATAGGGGTAGGAAAGGCAACCGAAAACACTCATAACTCAGCTTAAACCAAACATAGGGATGAGTGTTTGGTATCAAAATGTTGGTATGAAAGAGAAGTATCTTTTGAAATAGTAAACACATAACTAACTCAATCCAATGATGTAATAAAGGTCATTCAAGGTCAAAATGGCTGCCAAATCAAGAATCTGGGATTTTCCCATATTCTATAGTTTCCGTTTATAAACTTCTCAGTTTTTTTGATGGTATGTATTTCTTTTTTGTAGCCACTTTTTCTAAAGGAATGTCTTTTAATGGAATTGTTGAACATTTTAGAAAGTTCATTGACTAGAGTTTTAAGTCCAATTTTGAGCTGTAAGGTACAAAGTAGGGTACCAAGCCCACCTGGAGACCCCAAAAAGTGCCTAAAATGGTAAGAATTTGAAAACTAAAATGATTGTATCTTAAGTTTTATAAGTAGGAAGGGAGCAGATGATGCACCAAAATATCAGGTTTAATTTTCTCCTCAATCTGGAAGATAATGGAAAAATAATATTGAAATTAAGGGGTCGTTGAAGGTCAAATAAAGGTCAAAATATCATTTTTTCCCTAAAAAATTCAAATTTTGATCAAGAGATTTTGATGAAGTACTTGTGTTTTGTCATTATATAATTTCCAAACCAAGTTACCACAATAATTGACAGATAAATAATCTCAACTATGGTCCAACAAATCATTTTCTACCATTTACCGGTGAAAATGAAGTAGTTTTAAGTCAATATGGAGGTGTGGAATGTGGCATTTGGCTATTCAATGCTTATGATAAGTGTTTACGGACGGGTTATGAGAAAGCGCTAGTATGGGACCACTGTTTAGGTCATAAAAGTTGTGAGCACCAAACATATTAGGCATTATTTGGTATCAAAATGTTTGTTGTAAGACGGTCTTTCCATTCCATGCAACCAGCCTAGGGTAGGGTCTATTTTTGTGATACTAGAGGTCATTCAAGGTCAAACTAACCCCAATTTCATGATTGAAGGCATTTTGTCTTTGAATTTTCCATTAAGCAGCTTATCAAATTCTCCTAGAATACATATTTTATCCTGGAAATATTTTATTAGGTGAGACATAATTTTTAAAAGGATTCTGAGACATTTCTAGGTCATTTCAAGAGAAAGTCTGGACCAATCTGGAATATTTAGGGACCAAAATAAAAAAAATGACTGATTACGGGTGCACTCAAATATTTAAGTGAGGCAGCGGAAAGTTGACATAACAGATCGAGTCACATCTTATGGTATGTCAGCTTTCATTTTCAATAGGGAGAATAAGCCTTTTAACTTGTGACATTACTTGCCTATTGTGTTTGTCATGTAAGATTATGAAGGCAGTGTAAAATATCACTGAGATTTAAGGAAAAAATGAAGGTCAAATAAAGGTCAAAACGTCATTTTTTCTCTTAAAGATTCAAATTTTGATGAAGAAATTTTGATGGAGTAGTTGTGTTTTGTTATTACATAATTTCCTAACCACATTACCACAATAATTGACAGACCAGATACCTTAAATATGTTTTACCAAAACATTTTTACCCTTTACCAGTGAAAATGAAGTAGTTTTAAGGTAATATGCAGATGTGGAATGTGCTATTGGACAATTCATGCCTAAATTAATTCTTTAAGATTGAGCTGTGAGAAAGTGCTAGTATGGGACCACTGTTTAGGTCATAGCAAGTGTGAGCACCAAACATTATAGGCATTGTTTGGTATCAAAATGCTTGTTGTAAAACAATCTTTCCATTTCACGCAACTAGCCTAGGAAGGGGTATTCTTCTGTGATATTAGAGGTCATTCAAGGTCAAACTAACCACAATTTCATGATTTAAGGCATTTTGTCTTTGCATTTTCCATTTAGCCGCCTATTAAATTCTCCTGGAATGCATATTTTCTCCTGCAAATATTTCAGGTGAGAAATATCTTTAATAAGAATTCTCAGACATTTTTGCAGTTACTTCAAGACAAAGTCTGGGTCAATCTTGAATATTTAGGGGTCAAAATGACGAAATGTCTGATTGTGCACCCAATAGTTAGTGAAGCTGCAGAAAGTTGACATAATAGATTCATATCTTATGGTACATCCTTTCATTTTCACTGGGGGAAATAAGCTTTTTAACTTGCCTTTTGTGTTTTTCACAAACAAGTAAAGACTATAAAATATTACTGAGATTTAAGGACAAAATGAAGGTCAAACCAAGGTCAAAAGGTCAAATAGAGTATCCATGACTCTGGAGAAAATATCTGTAATACTGCAGTTGCATCTTGTTCAAATGAGTAATTTTTATTCACCTGGAAGGAATATTTGACAATCATGAACTAAAGAAACGATTAGCTTACAACTTAAATAACATTTTCAGATAAGAACAAGTTGCTTTCTATCTATTTGGAGGTCAAAGACTGAGACTGCCAGGATTTTACCTAGAAGCAACTTCTGAATTGTTCTAAAAAAACAAGACCAATATTGACTTTTAGTGTCATTCATGTTCAACATACCAAATTTTATACACAAGGTTTAATAGTATAAAAATCATATTACATTTAAAGATTAAAGCCAAGGTAAAATATAGATAGTGTAAAAGTTTAAGGTCAAACTAAGGTCAAAAGGAGTATTTGTGAATTTGAAGCAAATATCTCAATGCAGTAGTTACACTTTTTAAAAAAAAGCCAGGGTCTTAGTTCACCTAAAAGGAATATTTTCCAATCATGAAGTGGAGGAACTGAGGCAGTTTACAGCTACATATTAGCATTACCAGATGAAATAAGTTGCTTTTGATTATATTTGGCTAAAATAACTAACTCACATGCTGGCCTTACATATGTCCGCACCAAACATTGAGTACATTGTAAGCCTTTAGGTGACAAATATCTCTTTAAAGCTTTCGAAGTTGTTTGATGAAAGCTAGGCAGAAGATCATGAATCAAATTAAAGAAATAAGTATCATGAATTTCATATAATAAACTAGGTATGTATCTGTCAGTGGTTCCATTCGTTAATTGGAAACCATAACTGTAATTTTGAATAGTTCCGCATTATCTAAATGGATTTTACCTAATTTTGGTGCATACATCTTATATTATCCATTACATTAATTCCTAGCTCAGTACCAACCTCTCTGATTGTTATAGATATCTAACCTTTATTTGACCTCCAGCACGTGCAACCTAGAGTACATAAAATATGTGTACATACCTTAATCTATTTTGGAAAACAAGCCTAATTATATTTAGTTATTTACACACTCCACTATCTGACTTGGTCAATTTAAAAATCCCCATTTAGGATCCAATCCATTTTGTGCTGATGGTCATGCTATCTGTGACTATTGTATGTGCATTCATAAATAGTGGTAGCCTTTTGGATTTTTTCAATAAACAGCTAAATAAACTGATTAAAGAATTGTTTAAATAGCAATTCCTATAACCTCTGGGAGAGATTTGACTTATCTAAGACATTAATCATTGACAATATATGCACATCAAAGGAACTTGTAAAAACGCGGACATCTTCTGAAGTGAAAGATTCAAAAACCTATACCAGAGCTCATCTTGACCTTCAATGACCTCTAAACCACAACAGGGACTGTCACACAAGAAGTTGTACATAAAATTAAGAGATCATTAGGGGAAGCTAGCATTGTGTTAACAATTCTACCCCCAAAGTTATGTTTCTATGCATCAAAGAAGCCTAAGATAATTATGGCTGAAGTTGGCTTTACTGCATGAGTTGTGGAAATTATCCTAGGTTTGAAATGAGCTAATTAATCTAGCTGACCTCTCAATTCACAAAAATACTAAAGTTTGTACTGGTCAATAGTATCAATAAGCTATCCTTGAACTGAATGACTTCCCAATTTTCTGTACAGAGATTGGTAATAAATGTCATTGACAAGTAAACTTCAGTAGGAAGACTAAAAAATCTACTTCAATTTCATAAATAATTGAATTATTCCCATGTTTGACCTTTGATTATGTTACCACTGAATTTGAATCAGAAATCGCACTTAGGTAAAACCTTGGTAGTCTCAGTCTTTGACCTCGAAATAGATACAAAGCAACTTATTCTTATTATTGCATACTAACTATTCAATAAATTTCATGATTACCAATTATTCCTTTCAAGCGAATGAGCATTACTCGTTTGACCAAAATAAAACTGCAGTATACCGATCTTTGCTTCAAAGTCGAAAATGCTCTTTTTGACCTTTTGACCTTGGTTTGACATTCCATTTTCCCTTAAATCTCAATAATATTTAACGCTATCTTTAACCTTACATGGCAAACACAAATTGGCAAGTTAAAAGGCATATATGCCCAATTGAAAATGAAAGCTGACATACCATATGATAAAAATGTTGTGTCAACTTTCCGCTGCTAAATTGATATTTGGGTGCACCCAAAATCAGGCATTTTGTTATTTTTATGCCTAAATATTCACAATTAGCACAGACTTTGTCTTGAAATAATCTTAAAAGGCATGAGTTTCTCTTTAAAAAGATATTTCTCACCTAAAAATAATATTTTTTAGGAAAAAATATCATTAAATATGTATTCTAGGAGCAATTGATGAGATACTAGACAGGCAATTCAAAGACAAAATGCCTTAAGTCATGAAATTGGGGGTAGTTTGACCTTGAATGACCTCTTATATCACAGCAAAATGGTTGCATGAAATGGAAAGATTGTCTTACAACAAGCATTTTGATACCAAACAATGCCTATAATGTTTGGTGCTCACAACTTTTATGACCTAAACAGTGGTCCCATATGTTACTAGCACTTTCTAACAACTCGATTTTAAACACTTAATTTAGGCATGAATTGTCCAATAGCACATTCCACATCTGCATATTACCTTAAAACTAGTACTTCATATTCACAGGTAAAGGGTAAAACATTGTTAGTAAAATATATTTAAGGTATCTTGTCTGTCAATTATTGTGGTAATGTGGTTAGGAAATTATGTAATGACAAAAAAGAAGTACCTCATCAAAATTTCTCCATCAAAATTCGAACTTTTTAGAGAAAAAATGACGTTTTGACCTTTATTTGACCTTCATTTTTTCCTTAAATCTCAGTGATATTTTACACTGCCTTTATAATCTTACATGACAAACACAATAAGCAAGTAATGCCCCAAGTTAAAAGAAAATTCAAAGACAAAATGCCTTAAATCATGAAATTGGGGTTAGTTTGACCTTGAATGACCTCTAGTATCACAACAATAGACCCTACCCTAGGCTGGTTGCATGGAATGGAAAGAATGTCTTACAACAAACATTTTGATACCAAACAATGCCTAATATGTTTGGTGCTCACAACTTTTATGACCTAAACAGTGGTCCCATACTAGCGCTTTCTCATAACCCGTCCGTAAACACTTATCATAAGCATTGAATAGCCAAATGCCACATTCCACACCTCCATATTGACTTAAAACTACTTCATTTTCACCGGTAAATGGTAGAAAATGATTTGTTGGACCATAGTTGAGATTATTTATCTGTCAATTATTGTGGTAACTTGGTTTGGAAATTATAAAATGACAAAACACAAGTACTTCATCAAAATCTCTTGATCAAAATTTGAATTTTTTAGGGAAAAAATGATATTTTGACCTTTATTTGACCTTCAACGACCCCTTAATTTCAATATTATTTTTCCATTATCTTCCAGATTGAGGAGAAAATTAAACCTGATGTTTTGGTGCATCATCTGCTCCCTTCCTACTTATAAAACTTAAGATACAATCATTTTAGTTTTCAAATTTTTACCATTTTAGGCACTTTTTGGGGTCTCCAGGTGGGCTTGGTACCCTATTTTGTACCTTACAGCTCAAAATTGGACTTAAAACTCTAGTCAATGAACTTTCTAAAATGTTCAACAATTCCATTAAAAGACATTCCTTTAGAAAAAGTGGCTACAAAAAAGAAATACATACCTTCAAAAAAACTGAAAAGTTTATAAACGGAAACTATAGAATATGGGAATATCCAACATTCTTGATTTGGCAGCCATTTTGACCTTGAATGACCTTTATTACATCATGGGATTGAGTTAGTTATGTGTTTACTATTTCAAAAGATACTTCTCTTTCATACCAACATTTTGATACCAAACACTCATCCCTATGTTTGGTTTAAGCTGAGTTATGAGTGTTTTCGGTTGCCTTTCCTACCCCTATACCCATTATTTTGACCATTTTGGGGGCTTTTTACATATATTGGGGTGTCTAAGACATGACCCCATAAAAAAGATGTGCACCACTTCTGAAGTCTACATCCACCCTGGCGGTATGCCCCAAGTGTGGGCCTAAAACATGATACCGACGGAAATTTTCTAGCTCTCGGGTTAACCTAACTTCTAAAATAGAGCCCTTTTCTTGATCTGGCTACTGGACTAATATATATATATATATATATATATATATATATATATATATATATATATATATATATATATATATATATATATATATATATATATATATATATATATATATATATATATATATATATATATATATATATATATATATATATATATATATATATATATATATATATATATATATATATATATATATATATATAAATGTACCTGTGATCATCTCATATGTAGGGCCTGTAATACATGTATAGTCGACCAGTTGCAGCCCCGGCCACCCGGCTACCGATGTAGTTATTGCTTCAAACACGGAGATCTCTGTAGTCTTTTCATTGTGAACATTCAACAGTTGGCCCAATCTGAAACAAGGCAGAGACTCGTTTATATAGGTTTGCGCTGTTCACATGTACTTCCTAGCAGAAAATATAACGATAAACAAAAACAACAATTTCAATTAAGCGCCTCTGTGATGTTTGGATAAATATTATTCATACACTAGGAGTGTACATTTTTAAAGGTACCTATAGGGTGGGGATAGGGTGCTTTACATTGCAGTATACAATGAATAGTATACATAAGCCTGTGTTCTTCAGCGGGGCAATCACAGCATGAGGGCATATTTCCTTGTATACATCAAAAGATGATGCTTTTACAAAAAATTAAATATATGTTAAAATGCATACTTGTTAAAATTACAGAAAAAATGTAGTAATCTTCAAAGATTTAGATGGTATTATTTTACTGGAAATGATATAAACGGAAATAATTAATACTACTATTCCTTCTTCTGGATTATGCAATTAGCTATGTGGATTAATAACATGTTCCCAGTAAAGAAATACCAATAATAGCCGCTGATAAGGCCACGCATCAAAAAGCGCTATGTTACCTGTATTGATACTCCATTACAGGGCACTGGTTATGGAATCTTGTCACCTTGACGACATCTCCAAAACGATATCTCGTGACTCCGGTGCTTGACGTCAAAACAACTTCATATAGTTTACCGGGTTCAACCTAGAATAAATGGGCATCATTCTGGTGGTAGAATACAACCTTGGACTAATCCAAAATCAAAAGCACGATAGGTTTGATAAATTTGATCTCAAGAATAGAGGTCGTCTGATTTAGTTTACATAGATAAACAAAGTGCTTTAATGATATATACTTTACGTCTATTGTATTGGTTTGTCAAATTCATGGAAGCGAACATTGTGGCATATATCGAAAAGTCAACTGATATATATATATATATATATATATATATATATATATATATATATATATATATATATATATATATATATATATATATACATATATGTATACATGTATATGATATATAAGATCAAAACGTAATACAATATGTAGGACCACAGGAGACCACGTGGCAGTATCTATAGATACACACCGTACCTGTTCTGCGAAGAGTGTTTTGGGTTGATCCTCCTCTGAATGCTCCACAGGTATGAATTCAGCAAAAGCTGCGGCAGGGGTGAATAGATATTCTCTCTCGTCGGCTAACGGCCAGATATTGATGCCAACCAGCCCTTCCGTCGCTCCGTACACTGGACTGAAAGTTGGAACCCCTTTTGCATAGGTTTTCTCTAGTATAACCCTATAGAAATGCATAGTTCCGCTATCAACGCAATTTAGGTGGGAAATATTTGGCCAAATTCGTCGTATTATTCCAACAAAGCCCTCCTCGAAGTGCTTTGTCAGTTCGTCCGCTCGGACCGGGTCTGGCTTCAAATGCGATTGGAGATCTTTGCACACGTCATCAGGTAGTTTGTATTTAGGATCTAAGCGGCCGAGACGAATGTCGCTTACAATATCGCGCCACGAGGTCTCCAAATTCCGGAAAAATATGTATACTACACATGAAAACACAGCGTCGATGGTGATCACGTGTCGTTCCTTAAGACCAAATACGGCATGAATATACATGGCGCCAACTTCCGAGGTTAACTTGGCAACGGACGGCGGTGACGTCATAGAGCTGACGATGGCGCTCGTTCCTCTTGTTGGTGCCATTGCGGACGGCCCAATGGGAATCCCTGCTTCCGTAAAGTCAAGCGCAGGCGTGTACCACAGACGAAGACGTTTGCTCAAAGACCAGGTACGCGGGAAATAAACCAGCTCATTTTTGAACATAATCGAGATAGCGTACAAGAAAAACAAAGTGGTAGATCGTCTGTATAGAGGAATCATTGAACTTTGACCTGACGTGCCGGAAGTGATAGTCATGGTCAAAGGCTCTTCATTCGTTACAATATTTTTCTCTCCCCTTGCTATGCGTTCAAAACATTCTTTGAATGTGCCAATGTTTGTCAATGGATGCTTTTTGATAAACTGCTCTCTCGAGCCAATTTCCGCAAATTTCCACTGCCTGCCATATTCAGTGGTTGAGTTATTCTTTAGGTACTCGAGCAGCCACTTTTCTTGGGTTTGACGCACGTTTTTAGATTGATTTTCTAATTTCCTGGACATAACCGTTCCTACCAAGTACATGAATATGCGCATTGAGTAGATATCCCATAATACTGGGAATGAATACGTCACATCCGGTGGGCAGAGTGTAAAGAAATGAATCCCGATTGCTCCCACTAACAAAAGACAAACTCCGAATCCAGCTGAAAGGTGAACAACATTTCTTAATACAAAATGTATAGACGGAAAATAAAATTCAATTTTGAAGTGTTCCAAATATAAACCTTGCAACCATGCCTTTTCTCTTTATTTTTTATGATATTCATTACGAAGATAATGTTAAATGATAACTGACTGAACCTATCATGCATTAAAAAGATTGATGTACAAGCTGGGTTAGGGTAAGGAAACTACTTGACCCTATGACGTAATAGTAAGTCAAAAGTCGAAGGAGTCCTCTGCCGCTGAGGTTAAAAAGTTGCTCGTAAACGAGGGTTAACACTATATAGAATACATGTATATTACAAAGTGAAGTATTAATTTCAAATGTTAACAAACACAGGAATGCGTAATACAGATTTATAAATCGCGCATAGTTGAGGCTTCCTCTTGCCCTTTGGTCCCTGTCTGTTTTATTAAGCTTTTACAATGGTTTTCGTGTGGTTTTGGATAAAAGGCTAAAGATGGCTGGGCAATGTTCTATACAATGGTATTCATCAGGACAGTGACCCGCAACACCATTTTGATTGTACAGTAAAGTGAGACTGGGCACTAAACTAGAAGGCATTTCAAAAGTGACGTAGAGTATTCCTGCAATCGCCAGCGTGGTGCGCTTTAACACGCCAGGATGTGCAGGATACCGCAGTACAGATAAAACCGCTAAGACACTTGCAACTCTCTCACTGCCTCTATGCAGCAGCCACTACGCTATAGATTAGACCCTCTGACTATTGAGGTTAAGTTCATTCTTGACATGTAATATACGTCGTCTCAGTAACCCTCAGTGACGGTGCAAAGAGGGTACAGTGAATACCCCTTACGCTTCTATACGGGCAACTTTAAACCAATAACGCCTCATCAGAGCAGCATACTCATCAATCAGTTTAGTTCAATTGACAATGCCTACTTCAAACAGATATTTTAGCGAACTATGCGAAAATTTCAAGGGCAAATACAAAGCACACTCATACACGGTTAAGAGTAAGCGGTTAGTTTAAGGTAGTTTAGTTAGTTTAAGCTTATTGGGTTAATCTCTGACGACTCGACTCGATTCTCTGTTGGCCATTTTGCCTAAATATACATGTAAAAGCATCGATTGACTCTGCTCCAAATAAGAAAGATAATCGTTATAATCCTATCTAGTTCTTCTGATATCCTAATACGCTCTTACTGTGCATGGCGCACACCCTGAGCCTAATGGTAATGTCTAGATTTTCAAACCTATTGGATAACAAAACTGAAGTGAAGTTAGGCGTTGATTTTAACAGGGTACTACACTTTCCTCTACCACTCGCAACTGGCTAGTCACAATATGTCCATAAAATGATGATGATAAATTTTCTAAGCTTTAAATTGATATTAAACGAGAGGAACCAGAACGTGCTGAGGTCTGGCTGAAATTGCAAAAAAAGATGAGGTAAAATGCTTTCAGTGTAGTTTTAAGCATAGCATTAACCCGTACGAAAAATTTCATCCCTGAAATTTTCATTTCATGGGCGAAATTTTCATTTTCATGCATGAAAATTTCATTTTCATCCCTAAAAATTTCAGGGTTCACCCATGAAAATTTCAGGGATGAAATGAAAATTTCGCCCATGAAAAATGGCATTTTTTCTCAGCTATTTTAGTTCCGACTTAAATCCTAGGCGGCGCTGTTGGTTGAAACAGGAAACAGCTGGTGTCTCATCTGCAATCAGGCCCCCGCTGTGAACCCATGGAAATTTTGGGGGCGAAATTTTCATTTTAACGAAGAGGTAAACTGCCGGCCCGAATCTCAGTTGTCCAGATTCCCACCCCTGCTGAGAACCCATGAAAAAATTTGGGGCAATTTTTCATGAGTTGCACTATAACTAGGCTATATCATCATCATATATATATATATATATATATATATATATATATATATATATATATATATATATATATATATATACATATATATATATATATATATATATATATATATATATATATATATATATATATATATATATACATATATATATACAGGCATATATATATATATATATATATATATATATGCATATATATATATGCATATATATATATATGCATATATATATATATATATATATATATATATATATATATATATATATATATATATATATATATATATGTATACATATGTGTATATATGTGTATATATGTGTATGTATATATATGTATATATATGTATATATATATATATATATATATATATAATATATATATATATATATATATATATATATATATATATAATATATATATATATATATATATATATATATATGAAATTTTTGGTCACTTTTTCTGCCATACTGCCTCTAAGTTGTGACTAGCCAGGCTAACCACCCAGGTCAATGTTAGCTTTCTCACATGCCCCAGGTGGGATTACAACCCGAACAGAGGTGAGAGACAGCGAGCAGTCACTGGTTTTACAACCACACGCCCATCATATATATGCCAGTGTCAGGTTACGGAGAAACCTGTACGGCAGCATCATTTGAGGATGCGCCCAACACGACTTTTGGGGTATTTGTTGAGGGTAGCCTGTTCAGGTTGACCGGCTAGTTTCAAAATGAGCCGTCTCAAATGGATTATATACCTCGGCTGCCAGTTGGTGAACTAACATATCCCTCGTACTGTGGGTTCTATCAATCGTTGTCCCCTGGGACTAAGTACATTGTCTCTCTCGGGCCTTATCTACGACCACTTCCTGCGGTGCCTTAGACAGAGTCTGACGTCTCTCTCTCTCTCTCTCTCTCTCTCTCTCTCTCTCTCTCTCTCTCTCTCTCTCTCTCTCTCATGGTTCACATAAGGGATGCGCTTCCCAAACGCACTAATCTACTGACTCTGCAGTGCTGTGCAGCTTGGATGAGAATGACAATTCCGCTGCCCCCTTCCACCAATCTCAGGCCTTTAAAAGTGGATGTTATATGATATAAACATAGTGATTTAAATAGTAAAAAAGTAAAACGACCATGGCAATAATCGAAACGTGTGTATTTATATGCATATCTATCAATATCTAACATCCATATATCCTGTCTGTCGATCTGCATTTCTATCTAATCTATGTGTCTGTGTTAACACAGACACATATATACATATACACACATATATACATATATATACTGTATATATATACACATATATATATATATATATATATATATATATATATATATATATATATATATATATATATATATATATATATATATATATATATATATATATTTATCACTCTGAGACTTGGGCTAGGTTATTCAGGGAGACTAGCTGGTTGAGTGTCCGGTGGATCGACATTCGACATTCTTATTTTGCCCCATACAGTAAGTTTACCCCATAGAGTAACTTTCTCTGTAGATTAAACGATACCAAAGCCTTCATTGGTCTTTGTTTCCGAGTGGAGTCACACTGATATGAGGCTCGAGACCCCTCTGATAACCTGGTCTTC
>OZ012690.1:39204297-39261797 GCA_963942565.1 Maea johnstoni
CAATTCATGAGAGTCACGTGAGAAGAGGAAAAATCCTCGTAATAACAAATTATTAGGGTGTCTATACTTCAATCAAATGGAAATCAACACATTTACAATGTCTCTAAACCATATGTGTGGCGTGGACGGGAAAAATAGTAAGGTCTTTCAGGGTCTTTCAGTATTGTGATAAATTCATCATCACGACCACGCTTACAATGTGATATTCTTATTCCGCATGAAAAGTCAACTTTAACCGAGCAGAAGCTCTTTTGATAAGAGGTTGGTGGAAAATAATTTTTAAAAAGTCCTACTATAAAGTCATTCAAATAATTTTCCATATTATTATGTGATTTTTGCAAAACGTTGTACAATTTTGGTTTCTTGGAATTACTATTTTTGTTCTTACTATTACATTTCTTGGCTACCGAGTGACGAGAAATATGCATCATAAACACATGGTAAATCCTTCCCATCTGGGATATCCACATGGTCTGACACGTGTAAAACATTTATACCAAGAATATCTTTTTAAAAAGATTTGAATGAAAGATTATTGATCTCGTTACGTTCAAAGGACTCTCTTCAACAATCTTCGAGTATGACACTATTTCTCTGAGAAATGTCCACATTTGTCAAACCATGTGAGCTATCCAGATGGTAGTGGGTTAGAATTAATGTACAAATTATTGTCTGATAAGAAAGTCTTACTATTAAGACATTCAAATAACATTCCATATTATTTTGTGTTTTTTGCAATACGATGTCCAATCTTAGTTGCTTGGACTCTTACTATTAGGTTAATCGGCTCCCGAGTGACACGGATTATGCTCCACAAACACGTTTTAACCACTTTACATAAAGGACAGCCACAAGGTCTGACACGTGTGAACACATCTCTCCAAAATTTTCTTTTTTTGAAAAAATTATGACTAAAAGGTTCTTGATCTCGTTACGTCCATCGGACCTTCCTCAACAATCGTCAGGTATTGCACTATTTTTATGAGAAATGTCCACAGTCGTCAGGCCATGTGTGCTACCCAGCTGTTGATGGGTTAAAATCAATGTACCAATCAGTTTCTGATTGTTTAATCAATTCCTGAAATGGACCACGTGAGTCTTAAATGGATCTCGGTATTAGGTAAGTCAATGAAGTAGGCCAGTGATACATTCATGATTGGCAGCCCGTGAAGGTACAGTTACACATGATAGATTACCAATTAACCACTTATGAATATGCAGAATCTACAGAGTACTGCGAGAAATAGTCAACAACCTAGTCCATCAGTACATATGATTGACAGCCCATGAAAGGAAGGTACCGTTACACGTGAGAAATTACCAATTAGCCAATAATGACTATGTGGAAATTGGAGTACGAGTAGTCAGTAACTAACTCCATTAATTAGTGCTTATAATGCAGGGTGTTTCTACCTGTTTGCACACTGAAAATAAGGGGAAGGCAATCGACCTATTTTTTCTTGTACTTTAAAGTTTTTAGAAATACATGTAATACAGCTGTGGTACGAGTTTATGATGATACATTGGAGGTTTTATTGATTAGTAACCTATTTATTCCAGGTAATTGCCAAATATGATGAAACAATTATCAAAGTAAGGAACACGATGGTAGAATTGAACATTATCATATCATGACACAATCTCATAAGATTGAATAACTGATAGCATATTCTGTTTAAAAGGATGGAGTTAGTCATGTAGTATAAGGAGACGAGACAACACTAGATATTGCTACAGGTAGATGAATTTTGGATTTTTGATTATCGACATTTTTTCTGTTCATGCTAAATCCTAACTAGTCAATTGTAGGCGTTTGAGGAAAATGAAGTATCCGTCTAGAATCAAGGCCTAACTGCAAGTCACTGGCAACTTTCGTACATACCAAGGCAGGGATACGAACCCGTGCAGTGGTGGAATTTGGAATTTTGTTTTTCGTCACATTTATGCCAATTGTGGCCAATTCGTGACTAGCCAGTTGTAATTAGTGAAGGAAACCGGAGAACCCGGCGAAAACCGTGCAGTGGTGAGAGACAGCCATAGACGACTCATGTAGACCAATGTTTGATCCAAGTAAAACATTTAGTAGATCAACCTCATCTCAGAAGTTTCTTCCCTATTCCTGGCACGTTAGGGAACCTCATGTCTTTTTTTAATTCTTAAAGAGATGATTTTACTGCATCTATAAGTAGTCCTATGCATCATCATATTATATTTCAACACAGGTAATCACACAATCCTCATGTGTAAGGTTAGATACAATAAACGGGAAATATAAATGCTGATAGCTCGTACATGTAACAGCAAATAAAAAGGAAAATATTTCAATGTCCATTTTCAAAGTGCCTTATTAATCACATACTATATTTCACCTCTCCTTGGAGCATAGTCATATTCCATGAAGATCCATGTCTTTAAAAGCTGTTCGCGCATCAACCCATTTCCCCGCGCCGCCCGAATGACATACAGTGGTTATATTGCACTCCGTATGCAAATATTGTCATTTAAGCGGCAGGATTGGTGGCAATATATGGACACCTGCATGGTATAGACTATGTAAATAGACTGGCATGGAAACCGGGTGTTGCCATTTCAAGCAGGGGCCTATTCTCTCACGCTAATCTAAGATGTATTAATGCGAGGATTAACCCCCTGCTGCATGCCCCGTAACACCTCAAAAAGACCACAACATGTAGTTTGGAAATAAGTACCATGGAGAAACAATTACTTTGGAAAATATCATATCGATAGAATTCCGTCAAAATCTATTATATAGCTCCTATTTAAATGAGTTGTGAATACATGCTAGGTAGTCAAGACACTTTTGAATTTTTTGCATTAAGACTAACATTTCGAGAAGGACCTTTAATAGTCTGAGTATTGGTTTATGCATGCAGTCGTGTCATGTATAGGAAGTGCTACTGTGGAAGTCAATAGTGTGGTATCTGAATATTGATCGCAGTACTAAGGTGGCACAATTCTATCCCAGTGACTATGAAATGGTTCACACCATGTACTTGTTAATTCGAAGACAGATGGAATAAAGTGCATGATTCTTTGAGGCACAACAGACAATGGAGACTGAAATATTGTCCTTTCCACTGCTATCACCAACTTTTAGTGTGCATACTGCCTGCTTCTGTTGTAGTTATCATGATATTGAATATTTAGAGTTGTTTGATCACCTATGGTACAAATAAAATACGATGATGTAGATGACTTTAAGATACAATAATAATTACCTCTTCAAAAATTAAAAAACACTTGTTAATTGTATTACAGGTGTATCTGTTTATATCACTAAAACTTCGAATGTGTACGTATACTAGAGATCGTACGGTATGTACTGTACTGTCTGTTCCTGCTAGGTATTCTGTACTGTATTAATTTTAGTGGTCTTGTTAGTACACGTTTGTCGATGTCTTACATTAATGTTGTATTAGATCCTACGTATAATGTTTTCCTTCTTTAAATAAGGCTTATCTCAATGACAAATGTACTTCATACTTTATAGACATTTTGGTGTGATAAAATCTATTTTGTATATTGAAATATGGTGAATAAAGATTCATTAATGTATTACACGATTTGCACAGAGGACCATGTTCCTATTTTTCTGAATACTATACCTGAATGAAAAATGGTAGTATATGTCAAACTTATTAAAAGCACCGTTTGAAATTGCGCAATTATTCATAATTATTATCAAAAGAAAAAAATGAAAAAGAAAAAAAAAAACATGTATAGGATTTGAACTGATGAGGATATGGTTTTCTTGCAACAAACTACGAAAATAGTGCTTAATTAACGAGATTCGCAGTTGTCAGACAATTCTAATCACCCCTCTAGACGGTAGTGGGTTAGATATTGCTCCTTGGAAGGAATACTAATCCAACATCAATTGTGCGAGGTTGAATTAACTAGATGAACAGCACTATCGAGAAAATGCCAACCAGAAGTTGAGGGATCGAGATCGAGCCTGAAATACCTGTCTCTATTAGGAGATTCGAGTCTTTTCAAGAAGTGACCTTCCAGCACAGCTTTCCGCTGCTCGGCAGTTAAGTATGTTTTCTGGTAAAAGAAGCCTATCTTTGTCTGGGGAGAATGCTGTGAAAAAGTCACCATCGATCCCTGAATAAGGTTTCTTAAAAACTGTAATAACGCAGGTCCTTATTCACGTTTTAAAACGTGACCTTAATAGACAATGCGACTAATGTTGAAGGCCTGTTCGAGAAGAGCAGTATAGGGCACTCCGATAAAAAACAAAAATGATTGCTATCAGGAAAATACGGTATCTTTAAGAATAACTCTAGTCTTAGAATATAATGTTCTGCACGCACACACACATACACATATATATATATATATATATATATATATATATATATATATATATATATATATACATATATATATATATATATATATATATATATATATATATATATATATATATATATATATATATATATATATATATATATATATATATATATATATATATATATATATATATATATATATGTATATATATATATATATATATATATATATGTATATATATATATATATATATATATATATATATATATATATATATATATATATATATATATGTGTGTGTGTGTCATTACCTTCTTATCTTGTGAAAAAAAAGTATGAGTCCCTAGATTGGCGTATGAAATAACTGCAACCTAGTCTTACCTTAGCATTTCACTGCGTGGAGGATTAGATTGATATCCTTTCCAAGACAAGCATTCTTCGAGTGACCAAATTGTCCATTTCGTCCTAGTTGGTTCCGATGCAATATCACCGTATGAGAACACGTCTTTAATCGTGAAAAAGCTTAACTCTCGCAGTTCACTATAACACAGGACTACAATATCCTGGAAAGACTACTTTAACCATCGATTTTCCTCTGATGAGTGCTAAATTCCTGAATAACGCTCCTGTCTGCACTGTGTAATTATATTGCTAAGCTACAGCGCTGACAGTCCAGGTAACACCCAACCGTAATCAGAGCCCACTGGGCCCAATGACGTGTTAAGGGATGACGATTTGTTTTCTTAATTTCAAGAGCTTATGTGACATTGCGAAGATATAGAAGCATTTCGTGTAATGCAGGAAGTCAAAGTCAAAATTCAATCATACTCTAGCCATTACAGTTCCATATCATTGTTTTTCAAAATTTTCGGACAAAATGACATACTTTGCCAAATGCCGTAAGTTGCTCAGAATGTATACATTTCGATTTATATTTATTGTCACTTTTCTGCCATATCTTTTGATATACCATCCAGATATATTCAACATTTTCGGATATTGTTTATTGTCACTTTTTGTCATAGTGCTGAAATCGTGACTAATGTAAGCACTGGAGGAAACAGAGTATCCACCAAATACCACAGCCTTAGCTAGGCTCTAAATCACTGGCAGCTTTCTCACATGGCCCGGCCAGGATACGAGCAGTCGGGGGCAACGCCTTCAATGACTACTAGGCCATTAGGGTAGGCCCATACTGAATTATATAAAACGACAACAGAATTAAATCTGATTTCATCTCCTATGGGATGCAACTCCTAGGAGAATGCATGGTTTTATGTCGACTCCAGCATTTCGTGTACCGTAGGTAGTTAACCAATAGATGACGTCACTGGCAGCAGACTGCTGAAATCAATCATGGGCTAAATGGAAAGTAACGGACAGTTGGAATGGTTTGACAACAGAAAAGATTTCCGGGATTTAGAATGTTTGGGGTAAAGAACCGACTACGCCAAAGTAGATGAAACTGTGTTCATCATGGGTTTTATGAATAACACGTGTACTTGGTAATTTGTCCTTAAGGAAACTCGGGAGTTAAATTATAAGAATGGTTAATAAATATGATATTTTATCACCTACTTTCGAATTTACTGAGTCTCTTTGCTGTTGACAATGCAGGCTATACGTTCACCCTTGTTTCAATATCATAAGGATGATTTATCGTAATGAATTAATATATACAAAATAGGGTGATAATTATTTCGGTCAATTATTTCACAAATAGTTCACACATATTAGAATTGTGACTTCGCTATAACGATATTGATTATGTATTACTGTCTAATTTCTTAATATTCAGAAAAGAATCCTTTTATAAAGTTTACCCTTTGGCATAATTATTGAAGTTGTTCCGAATGAGACTATTTACAAGGATAGCATCTTGGTCACAATTGTATAGCTTATCTGGCAAAATGCCAAACACTTGAAGTTGTGTTGTAATTTCCTGATACATGCTCAGAAAGAAGTAAATTTCAGATAAACAAGTTGAATTAATTTAAGGGATTTTCAGAGTTATAAGATAACCAACGAAGAGATGTATGTCCGATGTTGACAAATGAACTTACGGATCTGTTACCACATCATTCTTAGAAAATATGCCAGCACATTCAATGCTGTAGTTTACATGCTTTTCTCGATTTAGTTATGTATCTTCAACGATGTTTATCAATCATGTTCGACAGGCCAGCAGTTCTGTACACGTTGATTCTCAAAGTTCATATTGTAACCAAACAACTCCAGTCAGATTGGATATTAAAGCGAATTGCACAATTGGCACAAGGTAGTTTATCAATTCTTAAGAGAGAGAAAAATCGATTCTGTTTTTTAGTTAAAGGTATGGAGTATCGCATGCTTTTGGTGCGTGCGGGGAGCTGGTTCAATCTACCAGATTTGTCATGCGTGCACAGCGTAATTAGTTATCCCTATGGCGAAAACAAAACACTGGGGCAAGTTACCTGGGCAACCACCAGTTCCCATTGGATAACGGATCCGTTACGCCCATCTAAGACACTTTACCTTTCCTTCAGGAACTCTCGAGGCCTGTAAGGGCACACGATGCTATTCTGATAGACTATGATAGACTATGAAATAGCGCACGTCCATGAAGCATTTGCTCTCAATATTAAATCGTACGAGTCTACGAATCTATTTTGCCATTATATGCTAAATCAATTGTTCCCAGTAGTAGTAGTAGTAGTAGTAGTAGTAGTAGTAGTAGTAGTAGTAGTAGTAGTAGTAGTAGTAGTAGTAGTAGTGGTGGTGGTAGTAGACACGTGTATGTAGTATATATGTAGTTGAACAAAACACTACTTCTTAGCAAATTATTGTCACAAAACAGCATTGGATTGGATGATGTCAAGAAAGCGCTCCACTAACCTTCGTCCTTCAGAATGCCTTGCAAAATACAAGTTAATGTAAGGCTTGCTCAGGCTTACGTATCAAAACACAGTTGCCAGGATATACCACTTGGGCAATCAAGGACTGATAAGATAGCCAAACACGGGAAAGCATTTATCTTAAGGAACTGTAGAAATAGTTTTCTCGCCAAGAAGGCAGCTGGTTGTGATTTTACATCAATAGGTAAATCACTGTATAATATTATGTAGAATATTATGTAGAATATTATGTAGAATATGAGTTATCTCATCAGTTTCGTTTATTTCCCACCGATGATCATGATCATCAACATTATCATCATCGACAGAGCAATAACAATAGCATAACTATCCTTAACATCACCATATTATCACTATCGTCATCATCATCATCATCAGCATAAAGAAACTACAAAAATGACAACATCAACAGCAGAAACAACAACACAGCAAACAAGAACAAACAACATAAACAACAACAACAACAACAATAGCAACAACTACAGCAACAATAGCTAATACAATAACACAGACATCAATGATCATCGCCATCATCATCATCATCATCCTCGTTGTGATTTTAGTTGTCCTCTGACACCCTTCCAGCATGAGTGCAACGTCTACCGCCGTCTCGCAGACGATCATCGACCCAAGGTCAAAGTTCACTTCCCTGCAAACCACCCAAACCCGGCAAATAATGACTCTCCTGAAAACACCTCTTCATTACTTGGCGGTAACGCACAATTAGTACCCCCTCGGGCCCACTTAGCCCTCGATTACTGCTTTACGTTCAATATCCTCTAGGAACTCTACTAACTGTAATTACTGCCGAGGCGGGACCCGTTTCTGCTATGGAGGAGGGGCGATAGTTTCAATTGGCGTCTGTCGATAATGTGTGAATGGAGAGAATTGGAAAGTGCTCGCTGTAGGGGGAGAATTGGGCATTACAGGTAATTGGATTAGGAAATATTTACCCGTATCTAGGACGGATTTTAGGTAGAGGGATTTAAAGGGCGATTGAAGGCTATATTGTTAAACAGGGTGCCGGCTGCTGCTGCTACAACAACACTGTGTGCTGTACCCAGAAACATACTTATTTACCCATGTCTCTGCTGTGACTAACATGAACGCATCCACTGAACATTTGGAGACCGAACTTTAGTTTAGCGATTGGACATTTTAAAAGATGATTATCATTCAATCCGGTGAAAATGACACAGAGTTTTACATATAGATTTACATATATGATTCTGGTCTCCCATTTGGTGGGTCATAATGGACAACATGGTAATTGATAAAACGGCTTGTTCAGATACACAGTCATATACTTGAGCCCTTCTAACGATGGTAATACGCATTGTATTGGCGCAAGGGGGTTATATGCTAGGATGCGTGGTGTCCCACTTTCAATCCCATGGAGTCGGAGTACGAGTTCCAATTACTCCCCCCCCCCCCCCCAGATGTCGCCATGTGTTCTGGAATCCTCTATAAGGGCCGTTCCATTTAAAAGTGTGTTGGGGGGAGGAACGAGAGTTGATCAAAAATTCGGCACCCCCTCCTGCCAGAAATCATATATAATCTAATGGGATAAAGTAATTCCCCCCCCCCCCCCCCACACTTCTTAATGGAACAGCACTAATGTCAAAGCTTTTTGAACGAGGAAGCAATATCAGTGAAGTGGTAATAAAATAGGAGCCTATGATACAGCTTACCACGGCAGTTAGGTGTGATTGACCACGTAACCATGAATGTCTGTAGGAGGAACGATAGGGTTAGTTGGTAACATTATATACATTTAGTTGTTTATACCCACAAGTAAAATGTAAAATAAAAGTATCATGCATGTATAAGGACGTGTGAAATATCTAGTGATACGAAAGACTAGTTTAAGATTTTTAAAGCTAATCCCCACGGCCCTACGAGGCTCGTTGAACAATTTTAACAATCAAAGATTCCTCGTTGATTCTCTACATCAGAATTGAACCACGCCATGTTTTACCGCATCACCGTATCTAGAAATCAACACCACAGCAACGTCACAACAAGAAGAGCATGACAATCATACAATTGAGACACGTAACAATATTGGAAGTGGCTGCGTAGCCGGCTGGCCAGCTACGCAGCCCCCGGGGCTGCATAGCCGGCTACGCAGCCTATCCTTCAACATTTGGCTGCGTAGCCGGAATATGTTCCTGCCTTTACATATGGAAGTAATCCGAAGTATCCTACTAGGTAGTAGTTAATACATGACATTAGTTTATCCAGGTATTACCTTGGATCTAGTAAATACATGCCAACGCAGTAAGTTACTACTTCAAACCCATTGCATCAGACAAATAGTTTATTAAATGTTTGTTTATTTTGTTATTAAGGTTTTAGCTGTTAGGGTGACAGCCTGAAGGACAACCATAATCATGGGTGTCCTACCCCAAATGATTATCAGTGTTTAATACCTGTTATTGCAATCAGCCGCTCCTATGTATGTACCATGTATTGACCATCCCAATTGAAGGGGTATCACCTTCAATGAATACCTGTTAATTACAACTGACCAATCCTTTACTGGGTTGTATATGAATACCTGTACATGGAATTAGTAGACAGACAGGGAGAGAGAGAGAGACAGAGAGAGAGTTTGAGTTCCATGATGATGGTTAAGGCTATGGACTTGAATAAATATGTAAAACTACATATACTCTCTGACCTATCCCCAACAGATCACCTGTATAGGTGAGCCTTAAAGATCCCTTGATAAGTCACAATTTCCCCTGTGACAATGTCCTTGACTGTTGGAGATAAATTCCAAAGCTTTGCCTTATGGGAAGAAGCAATCCTTTACTGGGTTGTATATGAATACCTGTACATGGAATTAGTAGACAGACAGGGAGAGAGAGAGAGACAGAGAGAGAGTTTGAGTTCCATGATGATGGTTAAGGCTATGGACTTGAATAAATATGTAAAACTACATATACTCTCTGACCTATCCCCAACAGATCACCTGTATAGGTGAGCCTTAAAGATCCCTTGATAAGTCACAATTTCCCCTGTGACAATGTCCTTGACTGTTGGAGATAAATTCCAAAGCTTTGCCTTATGGGAAGAAGCAGTCAAGAAATATGAACTTGAGACCAAGTACAGTTATGGAGACGTGATGCTCGTACCATACAGGCTGCCAAGAAACGTTTGACCAGCACCACCGATAGGCAGTTCAATGAGGACTTGCAGTATTATGAACTTAAATACTGCTGTATCAAGGAGGGAAGGAAGTATACTACAAGAACAACTGGAAGCCGTCCCAACACATCAACTTTTTCGAAGTGAATGCAGCTTTCAAATCAGGCTTAGAGGATGGCCAGTATCTTGAAATTGACACCAAAAATAAGGATCGCAATCATGATATAAACTCTGCATCATTTAATCTACACCCAGCTCGGCGTATATTAGCAAATGAAGAGAAGCAGCAGGTAAGTTAGTTGAGATTTTTGTTTTATATGTGGAATCAAATTGACAATAATGAATATAACAGCGATAACAATATAATGAATGCATTAGGATAAATTTATTGTTCCTAAAAAAGTCACAAATGCTGATTTAACTTCCTTTAGAAATTGTTCCTTATGATGCTATTCACATTAACTAGGAATGTATTTGAATGAGGGTTGCTGATAGTCTTCTGATTAACATTTCTCTTAAAAAAAAATTCTCTAAAATATGCTTTCTATAAAAGATAAAAGATTCATACCAATCGGTAGCTGGTATTAGGATGCGAAATAGATGGGTTACTAATGCAGGATGTGTGTATAATTTTGAAATAATAACATGAGTGTTATAGATATACAAATTATGTTCATGTGTGATGTATAACCTGTGGTTGAAAGTGTATTGTACTTGTTAAGTTGTTTGCACCAATAAACTGCCTATTACCAATGAAAAAATACATTTTCTTTATGTAAGTACTATACACATTGATAATATTCCGGCTACGCAGCCAAATGCTGAAGGATAGGCTGCGTAGCCGGCCAGCCGGCTACGCAGCCACTTCCAACAATATTCATTCTGCGATCTCCAAGTCAGTGACGTCAGAGTGGCCAGACTCCTCCTCCAATGCCATTACATGTACATGTGCCTTATTATGTTGAAGATAAAGAGGGTGAAGACAATTAACAGTGTTATTTTTTTGCTGGGAATTGACAGTTTTCTTTGGTTTTGTTCACCCCATTCGCGTGTGGGTTGTAAACACATATGAAACATGGGAATATGTTTTCATAATCAGGCCTCAGCTCAGGCCAAATAAATATTTAAAAAAAAATGGTATTTTAGTTGTATTTGGAATATATTAAACATTAAACTCCTACTTTCACAGTAATTATGGACCGGACACCTTCGAATTTCACGACTGGGAAAGAAAGATCAATACGAATAGAGGTATGACAAGTTTTTTTCAATTCTGTACTCGTTTCAAGCTTAATGACAATTTCTTTCATATTTCTTGTTGAAAATAAGAAAAGAGTGCATGTTTAAACATCTAGATGCCATAACTTTGAAATAGAACCAATTTAGAAAATCTATGATAACCTTCTCTCCGAAATAACATAGGTTATAATTATGCCAAATTCCAACCAATTACATTTACATTTGATACTCAATTTAAGTTTGAACCGACCATATTTTGGGGAAATTCGACATGGAGAACAAGCGGGGCCAAATCATGTCCTGCTTGTGTGGGAGCCTGATATGGGAGCCTCTGGAATAGCTTAGATGCAGAGAACAGTGATTGACATTTATGGTAAAAGTTACCCTTTTACTATGCTCGACCCACGTCGGCATAGGACTTGCGATAGGGTAGCAAGTCGTCCGTAGGACATGTATAGATTCACCATTCTGCCACTCGCCAAGTTGGCAAAATACTAGGTGTATAGGGAAAAGTGTCAGATCTAAATTCGTCGTTATAACGGTTTATGGTAGCGAGTTTATTGATGAAACTGAGCGGCCAAAAGATCAAGTCATGCGTGCGATTGAAACATTGTCTAAAGATCATATGTGGGAAAATGTTTGGCATATTTTCGCGCCCGTGTACTTCTAGCTAATATGTCGAAAAAGGGGAACGACTTTACGGTAATTCCGCGCATAGCGAAACAGCGAAATATGTATAGGACGTACACCTACGGCATACTATTATACTACGGAGATGCCTCATTCTGAGAATATCGCTAAACTGGCCACAGGTTCTTAAATCATGGTACGTGTGTGTTATGAATTGTTCAATTGATATTGTGCACGTACGTTGGCATACCCGTCAGCATTCAACAATCCAAAATCAGGATATTTCACTTATCAGGCGGTTTACTATACTGCGACGTTTTTTGGTTTCATTTTGTTTAGTTCCAATTCTTGGAGGGGCCAGGTTAGTACTTTTGCTTAAGGAGCGGGCCTTTAGAGTTGGTAATCATGGAAACATATGTTAATAGGATAACTTTAATTTTAGCAGATCACAATTGCTGCATGATAATATACACACAGTTTTCAAAAACACGCAGATAGCTTTGGAACTGAAAATGTCTTCATCAACAACATTTACATTGTGTGATCTTTCCAGACTTTGTGTGATATTTCAAGATCAAATACTTACTATGTTCAGCATATTATGAAATTCTTGGCTAGAAAATAAATTTATTCTTGAGGAATGGTGGATGATTTTTGAAAGTTAGCAAATCAGTAGCTAATCTGAAGATTTCTGACCAAGTTATATAATTCATACCTGTTAACATTCAACCATCCAAAATCAGGAGATTTTATGCGGTTCCAATCCTGGCCACCAGGGGTCAGATTAGTTTAGGAGTGGGCTATTATATTTTACAGGTGTTGGCAAATTGATAACCATACAAGTATGATTATGATATAACTTTAATTTTATGTAGCAGGTCACACTTGCAGCATGATGACAAATTCCCAGTTATGAGAAACACACAGAGATTGCTTTTGAACTGAATACATCATAATAGTCCATGACCCAGAGGTGGTCAGTATCATATTGGGGGGCGGGGGGTGCAAATTCTGGTTAATGTTTTTGAATTCCCCATATTCTCACCTTTATGGTGTTTCAGTAACAAATATTTTCCAAATCAGACCTTTTTTCCCAGGTGAACATAGCTTTAAATGTTTACACGATCACTAATTTGCTTTTACTCACTACCCATATTCCTCATATTTCATAACTATTACATCTCTATCAATTCCCCTTGAGATATGGATCCGTGCGCCGGCCTACATATTTTGGCGCACGGATCCATTCCTCTACCATACCTGCCTAACCTCTGCGCTGTGTTGCGCCCAGCGCCACTAGCTTCATACTACTTTCCATTCCTTTCATTTCCACTACTATCACCTTGTATCGGACTTTCTCTGGGTAATTGCCAAGACATTCGCAATATATTTGGTTATGAGGAAAAGGTTGTAAACGTAAGTAAACATCTCAAACATGACCCTATATTAACAAATTAACCCCATGCGCCACCTTACTAAATTGTGAAAGGGATAAATAGACCTTGAATTAAGGTTGGTCATCTAAGAATAGACTATAAAATCATTGAGGCAGATCAGTGGCGTGTGTATGCCCAGGTATATAAATAACCTTGAATATCCATATCTCTGAGCGGATCTACTACTCCTCTGGTACATGTGGATCTTCTCTTCTTCCTATATACTTGTCAACCCAAATTTACTGGGTATTCTGACAAGGCTACCCTGGGCCTTAGATGACCAAACTTTATCCAAGCCCTGGGCCCCATAACAGAACGAAACCCCCTACATTGAAGCCCCGGTCTGGGATCCGCCCCTGATATTATGATATAAATAGGTGCATTTACTTACCAGCCACTATAACTACATGTACTAGTTATCATCGTGACGCATACTTCTGCTCCTCAGCGTTCATTTGCAGGTAAATCCGTTCTGACCAGTCCGATTCTATATCGTAGCCGGACTGACCGTCTAAGACTCGTCTCTACCTGGGAATAGGGGCTAGGTCAAGTAACGAGAGGATATGATGCTCACGCCAGTTTCAGCAGGACACTCAGTAACATAATGTGTTCAGCTCCCCAACGCATACTGACAAAGGTTTCCTCGAATAGCAACACATATACCTTGGATAAATAAAAAACAAGTGGATATGAAACCAGCCGGTCAACCTGAACAGGCTAGCTTCAACGAATATCCCAACGTGCTCTGCGCATGGTGGCGGTCAGGGTTCTCTGTAACGTATATGATACGGGAGCCCTGATTGGTCCTTATGTTCCTCGTGACGTCACGCTGATGCCAGATCAGAGACCCCTGGCATGTCAAGCCCTTCACCATAACGCAAATAGTAAGGGCTCTCCCTACATATCCATTCCGTTCATCATCTAAGCCTCTACACAATCCAACGAAGTTTTACTCTGGTGGTACTAGTTTCCTGTTCACGTTGTTTATCTGTCTCATACAAACCTCAGCTCTTTGGTCTCAGCTCATTGAGCACAAACCGTACGGAACGCTCATACTTCTATCGCAATGACTTTCCAATCACTACTACCACAACCTCCACTGTTGCGTTAATCCCCCTTCAACTGACACACGCGATGAGGGAACAAAGCCGGTCACCAAGGCGACTGTCATCAAACAACAGCCCGGGTCAATAGTGCCAAATTGGCCTAAAATTAGCCATAGGCCGCGTGGAAAAAGGGTCGGCGCAATCAAATCAAGCGGAATGCTAACTTACACTTTTCTATTCACTCGCTCTGCGTGATGCAGTTCGGACCATTGGGCAAACACCATTCTCACCGTTTCTGAACACATGTAATGCCTTGGATGAATGAATTGAATCCAACATGTATAGCTGCTCTCAGCTAATGCTTATCGGGTGTAAGGAAAATGATGTAATCGGCTTTCCGTCTCGCCCTTGTCATTCTGCATCCATCCTAAGATGAAGTTAAGAAATCATCGGATCCTCTTTTGCGAGTCCCATCTTCTTGAGCCCCTCAACCACTGCTTGCTCATCGATGTCCGCGTTCATCGCCTTTCCGTCGAGGACTAGGCTCAACCCTAGTCCCCCCAAAATTGACATTCCCGTCTGTGTTGACCAAGCAGTGTGGTGTAGTACCAGGTAGGGTAGATAGATGGCACCACCTGGTCCTTCTATTTCTAGAGGTTTTAGGTCATATTCAAACTGAATCCTCTATTTCCCTGATGAGATAAGAGTTAACTAAATTGACACTATCGCCACCTAGATTAGTTGGTGCCTGGTAACAAAAAGAAACAAGACAGAAAAATACATATGACAACCTAGAAATCTTGGCTATTTCCCTCGGCATACACTCTTTCTTCTCACACCGATCGCCCACCTTCTGCTTCTCCTCATCCTCATCCTCCGCATTGACAGAATCATCATCATCATCGTCATCATCATCATCCTCGTCATCACCATCATCATCATTATCATCATCACCATCATCATCATTATCATCATCACCATCATGATCATCATCATGGTCGTCGTCGTCGTCACCACCATCATCATCATCGTCGTCGTCGTCACCATCATCATTATCATCATCATCGTCGTCACCATCATCATTATCATCATCGTTGTCGTCGTCGTCATCATAGTCGTCGTCTTCATCATCATAATCATCATCATCGACAAAATCATCACCATCGTTTTACACTTGTTTTGCTGCTAAAAAGATACATTATCAATATCATCTCAATCTCTTCATCATCATACTCACCGTCCTTGTCTTCATCTTCGCACTCATCATCATAACCATCCATTCCTCAAGCTTTTTGCTGAAAAGGAATTGCATCAATGTATTCGCATCGAATTATACATACCTTGAATTAAGAGGCAGGGTTTGGTCGTCTAAGTACATACCGACCAACGAACACGTCTTTCTCCAAGCTACTTTATTTTACCAAGGACCTATACCATATTACACGTGTACAATGTATATAGCTCTCGATTATACACACACTGTCAGGAAATAAAACTGTTCTTCAAATCAGATGCTCACATGTGGTCGATCTCCGAAAACTTACCATACGGAATGAATTGATAGGTGAATATCGTAAAGTGGATGCGGACCACCGCGAGAGTGATGGGAATACTCGTTAAGTTATATAAGGGATAAGGACGCATTGTTCTACATTTGTTCAATATGCTTAGAGGATCCAAAATTGGACATATGTGTAGCTCCATACATGAATGGGGTTAAGTTTGGGAAAATGAGGCCCTGCTTGAAAGCGGAGCGTCTGAAGTCTACGTGGTAGTCTAGGTTCCTAATCCCTAAAAAGTGCTGACCAAGCAGTGTGGTGTAGTACCAGGTATAGTAGATAGATGGCACCACCTGATCCTCAGATCTCTATAGGTTTTAGGTTATTTTGACATACTCAAACTGGATCCTCTATTCCCCTGGAATGAGATAGGTGTAAACTAAATGGACCACTGTGGCACCTAGACTTTTTGGCGCTTGGTAACATAAAAACACATTACAGAAAAATACATATGACAGCCTAGAAATCTAGTAGGCTATGTAGGTGGCTGCACCCGTCCGCAGCACATCTAAAAGGACCAGTGGCGCCTCGCTGTACTTTAGTACCTTAACCCTTCCAATGCTGAGGCTACCTTTGACAAAAGCACAAGGATGCAAAGATTTAAAAAACCCATCTAAACCCTATCATGTTGGTATTCATTGGATAGCCCTCCCTTAGTGCTATCAGATGAGTAAGGGTTAAATTGCTGGCCTCCAGGGCGTGCTGACTGTGCTTCAGCATTACTATACGTTGACACCCCAGGTTATATGAAAGTGATTCGCTTAAATAAAAATTACAACAACAGAAATTCATCATTTCGAAAGAGTCTTGGACATGTCTATTTTTCAACGAAGTATTAGGGTTTTGAAACGTTGATAAAATATCTTTCCTTGTAATAAGTCATGGCGGTGCAATGAACCTTTTCTCAATTATAATCGTATATTAGGAGGTACATTGTGCGCACTTAAAGTAATCTCAGGTATATTCTATCACCACTGTTAAGTATTTTCTCTTCGTATTACTCATATGAATGGACGTCACACCTGCCTAGCAATAGTGATATTACTAAGTAAACAGGAGTGTCCCAGGCGGAGAGGTGATAGATGGAATTAATTAGTCACCTTATCAAAGACTGGTATCTCAGGTACAAATTCCAACTCCGCATTTACCAACATATGCACCAGATATGTTGATAATAGACTAGCTACATGTCCGTGTGTAATGCCCATGTTCACGATATATTACTAGCATAGCCTGTCTGCCAGGCCATATTCAGATCTGATACCTTGTGGTTAGATGGCACTGCAGTATGCGAGTGTGGGTAATTGTTGATGGTGCACGTATAACCCCTTTTGTGGCAGTTGTATGATCTAAGTAGCCAGCAGTGGGTCACATGCCACATGGAGCCGTGAGCAGTGATTAACATATAATACCTTAGATTACAGTAACGCCTATTTAAAGCCTAGACGCTCGGCTATCACTATTAGTTCATTCCGCCATAGTTCTGTTTTCACCCTCAAGGTGGAGCTATGGGGGCTGGATTGGAAACTCCTGTAACCCTGTTACCCCCATTTGCCATTGCGTATACATCATATTTTATACATCATATGGTTTTGTAACCACCATGTTACAGTCAATAAACATATATATACTGTTAGCCTGGCTTATATGTAACGGGTTAACACTATACAGATCCGCCTGCTCGCCACACTATTCTGATAAGGACCAGGAAGAAATGCGCCACCAGAAAAAGGCCATTGCAGTATAGTTTTGTTTTCAGCTGTGTTACTTCGGTAAACATGAACAAACTATAAGTATGAAACAACAAAGATTGTGATTTATTGTGATTTTTTTTCGTGTCTTTTTGAACGACCATTTCTTGCTTTTTATATCAATGCCACTCTTTGTGTGCTATAACATTTTGCCAATCTCTTTCATATCTTTGAAAACAGGAATGCAGTGGAATATACTCATTAAAAGAATTATGTCCATACAATACCTAACTAAATATAGAATAGTGAAACGTATGAGGTGAGGTTTCACTGGGACCGCGGTTAGAAAGTTCTCATTGAGAGATGTGCAGGGACAAGTTTTCGCCAGAAAGATAGAGGTTTCCACAATGGATACGCAATAACTATGGAATGGCAGACCCATCTCGAAGGTGTCCACACGTGGATTTTATAATATCGTTTAAAGCGGTATTTTTACGAAGCATCTTTCAATGCGAAATTCTGGTTGGTCAAATTTGAGAAACAACGCAATTTGTTTAACGCTCTTCTATGTATTAACGTGGGCGATGCGTTGATTTAACCTATTCATTGCAATAGCAGCCAGCACTAGACATGGCACTTGTGTGAAATCTTTCTGAAAAATATTTTGTAGAAGAAAAGTATTCAGAAGATCTGAAGCTACGACTTTCCTTCAAATAAGTTATGGGTTTGTGGGTTATACTACAGCTGTTTGATAATACGATTATATCCATGTGAATGTTACCACCTCTGGCTATTAATGAGTTAACACAGCAGTGTGTAGGTTTATCAAGAACGACATGATATTAGACAGCAGCACGACACTTAGAAAGACAACACAGACTCGGCACAAAGCAGCACTAGTGTAGTTCTCACGTAGTGGACGAGCTAGACAGGTAGGTACAAACAAAACCTTGTCACACAATAACTGCTCCCCTTACTTTATCCCACGATCAATTCCTGCCGAGAAACGCTATTTGTTTTATATTGTCACGTTGATCAATGCCACATATCACTGGTGTTTGCCTACCAGGTAGACTATGTATAGGCCATAGCGGTCTAATGGCTTGCCCACTGACTGCTCGCAGTGTCTCACCCCTGCTGAATGTGTGTATATATATATATATATATATATATATATATATATATATATATATATATATATATATATATATATATATATATATATATATATATATATATATATATATTTGTGTGTGTTTATTACTTTTTAAATTTGTACTATTCTCTGATGTCAGGTCAATTTAAACAAACGGGTTTCCTCCAACAATTATAAATGACTCGTCACGATCTAGCCGATTGTATGGCAGACAAAGTGACCATAAACACAATTCTTAATCCCAAATTGGGTTTTCCTTCCCAGGTACTCAATTCGTCTCCAACATTAACAAATGACTATAAAACCTTCACTTTGTTACCTTTCGTACTTTCATACTTTATTACTTTCACCTTCATGTGTATATGCTTTACCTTATGAGATTTTACCCTTCTCTAGGATGATGTTTCTAAAGATTTCATAGTGGATCTTGGTGACACTTGTCAAGGTGATCACCTATCATAAATGAGGTTTACTATGACTAAAATGAAGATAAAAACGAAATTGCAAAACAATTCTTGAACTTGTAGTTTAACTGTTTTTTTTGTTCCAGCCGCGATGTGTTTAAGCTGCTGTGTGGGCATGATCAAAGCGATCATCTGCTCTGCAATCATCTTCTTCATCCTGGGAGCTGGGATTGGATTCATCGCCGGCTGGTTCGGACACAAGAAATATATTGAAGTCCGCTACAAAACGACTACCCTGCGATGGCCCTTTGAAATGACCACACCTATACCCCCTGCCTCCAAAATGACCCTGGAGAACTCGGAATCAAGGTAAAGTGTAACTTAGTGTCAATATCATTATTGCTAAATAACATTTCTACTATCACTGCTCGTATTACCAAAAAGGCAGAATACGTACACTGCTTATTGTATGTAACATGGATTGGACAAGAAACTATTTATCAGCAACAATAGCACACTGCAAAAACATCAACATCAACGCCAGCAACAGTACAACAGTAAAACAACAGCAACAACAACAACAACAAAAACAAAAACGGCACACAACAAAACACAACAATAAAAGCAACACAACCCATACCGGCAACTACAGCAACAGCAGCACACAACGACAGCAGTAGCACAGACAATGTAACAAAACAACATCAACAACAAAATGCACGTACCTATTAAAACCAACCCTGCTAGAGTGTTTATACCTAAATACGATGTTCTCACAACTCTATTGACAGTATTAACTACTGTTCCACTGTAGCCATTTACCACATAAGCAATCCTGCATGCCTAATATACATGTATTTTCTGCTTTATAGCCATACTTGTGCTTAAGATATAACTGGTGACGATCACGCTTTTTATTTCAAAAAGGACGCCTGTCTATGAGCAGACTTACGATCAATACAGTTCTGGTCGAGACCATACCATTGCGTGCCTGTCACGCCTAAAAGGCACAACTATTCTAGTAACATTTTTTCTGACACTGGATCTTTTGGAAACTATTTGGACGAGACATATTAATCAAAGCCCAACCTACAATGCTCATTCAAACAGTTTTCTAGCTTTTTGGTATACTCATAGGGTATTTTGAGAAGTAGTGTATGTAGATCCAGGAGTCACTTTTCAAGGGTACCTGTAAGCATTAATTAGTTAACGAATGGTTAATCATAAAACATTCCAATCCTATGTGAATGCTATAAAATTACACTCAGCACAAGACCATGACCATACTTATGATTATTGTTACCATAAGTTTCAGCTTTAGGTATTGGATTTAATCGATAGGTAGGTATTTGGTGGACAGGTGCGGTCAGGTGACTTATACACGTCCTAATTTTGGCCGTTGTCTAAGCAATTAAGTGTTATATATGTATGTATGTATGTATGTATGTATGTATGTATGTATGTATGTATGTACGTGCGTATGTATGTATGCATGTATGTATGTATGTACGTGCGTATGTATGTATGTATGTATGTATGTATGTATGTATGTATGTATGTATGTATGTATTTATGTATGTATGTATGTATGTATGTATGTACGTGCGTATGTATGTATGTATGTAAGCATGTGTGTATGTGATATCTACAATAGCCTAAATTCCAGGTCAGTATAATTTGTTAATGCGCATTTTGACTAGAGCATTTCTTGCTGATGAAGGAGTGATAAGCGCTGACCTATAATGATAGCAAACCATCTCGTCTGCCTGTCAACACTGAATGAGACATCTTTGGTACGTGCCATGTCAGTTCATGGTGATGGTATCATAAGACAATTAGGTATGATCGTATCTAGGCGTCTTTGTTAACCTCTCCAACCTAGTCAAATTCGTCAATATGACAGTATTTTACATAATTAGTACGACGTATACGAGTTAGGTCCATAGACTGCTAAATGGACGATGTTCAGTCTCGACGTACCTCTGCACTCGATAATCTCGCTTACCATTGTTTGGACTAATTGATAGGACACGCTTGCACTTTTTTGAATCAGATATTGCCTTTTATATTTGTCATCATTAATCAGTATTTGAATAATTTGAACCGAATATAGGCGACGCATTCTGATGACCTATTTATGGAGTACGAGAACACGGGTTGACACATGAAACCTTGCTATAATTTCAGATTTTGAGTAATATTTGACTAAATAGTATTAACTGGTAACACATCACTGGCGCTTGCTGAGTTCAAGAATCCCTGACAAGATATTTCTTGACATTTTTTTCGAATTATTTTGAGGTTGCAAATGAGCTTAAGGAACATGAGGTGTGTTTTATAGTTGTAGGGGAGGGATAGGAAGCGAGTTAAACAGGGACTGCCTTTATGGCTGAGTGGTCTAATGCATCGTGAGTTGTAAGATGACCCTGTCTTACCACTACACAAAGCTGAGGTTTCGAATACCGTTGGAACGGCAGAACGGTGTCTTGTGGTTAATCTTTTCTTTCTACTGCTACCCTGTTATCCTTTGATATGAACTACAGTTTAGTCGCGATAAATGTTTTTCTTTTTCTGCAATTTGCGATAACAAAACATGTGTTGCTATGGATAAAATGGCTCTTGTACTATACACTGTGTCGACATTGCTTTCTTATCTAACGCACACACCTTAAAAAATCCTCACGACTATACATTTGCCATATTTCCTTCTATATCTTCAATATCTACCATATTAGATTGATTGACCCGCTTTGATGCAATGTTCGTTACAGGTTGAATAAAAGAGATGTACACATGGAGCGAAGCATGAAAACTTTGGATGACTATTTGACGTACAGAAACACCCAAAACCTGCCATCATTGCAATCAACGGAGGATAGACATATTAAAGCTTTGTATGAACGAATTGCAGCCAAGGCATTGGAAGAACTTCAGCATTACAAGGCCACCACGAATGCCCATGCGCAAGCGCATGCGCAAGGACGTGATTCTTTGGACACTTATTTGGCTAATGCTAGGCCACAGCAGGGTATGGTAGATAAAGACATCAAGACATTGCAGTACTTTTTGAAAGACAAAGACAGTGCACTTCGCCAATTATTACTACGATCAAGTTTGAATAGGAAGAAGAGGATGATGGGTCGAGTAGGAGCGTAACAGTTTACTCTTTGATATTTCAAATCAATTATTTTATGAATTCATAGTTATTTACAAAGGTATCTTAAACACTGATGATAATTTCTCAGAGAACCCCATAGGATGAATACGTTCAGGAGATGTTCATCTTTGATTCATCAGGAAACACCATATTTTGTCATATGACATTTCACCTTGCTGCAATATAGTAAATAATTTGTTAGTGAAATATAAATAGTTTTGTGAGGGTATTCATGCAATGCACTCGTGTTCCACAGTTATTGTGGAGTAGTTTCATTCTGGACAACACTAGGAGAAAGATGGTAGAGATTGATCTAAAATACTAAGTTTCATTAAAAAAAATATCAGAAATTTTACAGATAAGTTAAAATGTTTCCTCGGTGATCAATTTATTCAGAATCCATTTAATGTATAATTCGCTGACCACCTTAATTTTGTAGCACACTGATATTCTACTAGTTGAACAGGGGATTAAAAGTTCACATTTGGCCATTAAAGGCAGATATGTCTGCATCTAATGGAACCTACTGATTTAATTCAAATCGTGCTGTACACAAATGGAGATAACGTCTACCTTAGGCTATGACATGTGCATTAGTGCATACACTCAGACTATGTTGTGTTGTAATTATCATTGATTGTAAATTTACGCAAAAACATAAAACCCTACGTTTACTATGCCGAGAAATGGTGCTTATTGCTGTAGGTGTTTGTACTTTAAGTGGATATTACTAACTAGGTTTCTTTTATTCTAACACGTTTTATCTGTGATGCGTTCTAGCCACACTATAGGGCCTGCAGAAATTCATCTTCTAGAATCGGTTGTGATCCTTAAACTAAAACGTCACATTACAATATCTTTTTAGGCATAAGTTAGTAATAGTGAACATGAAATAGCAAGTACAAAATAGGCGAGTGGCAATGTCTGCTCTTTATCCTCAGCTTCACAGTTACATCAAACGTCCTTAAGACAAATTGACAAATGTTATCTATTAACTATTCATAGTAGCTGTACGCGCCATCTATTGTCGACTATCGAAACTGAACAATGCAAAATACCTGACCAACGAATTCGAGCTGCAAGATAAAAAAGCATACGTCGTGTATCTTAGATAAGTGACTTGGTTAATGTGGATATACCTTATTCGAAAATGCTGCTATGTAGGAGATTTTATTTACCAATTAGTCCTATCTTTGTTTATCTTTCATGCTAATGGTAGTGCTATTGTAGATGATGGTATTGCTTGTTTGAAGATGATAATGTACAACTACATGGATTTTCCTTTTTAAATTGAAAGCGCATTTTCACGAGCACCTTCTACAACATTGGTATTAAACAATTCCCCAAGATTTGATTACCAAGAGGCCGGCCACAAGAGGGAGAGAGAGAGAAAAGAGCACATTTCATGCAGAAAAAAAGTATTTTCTTGATTCCTTTTCATTTCTTAAAAAAAGAAGAGATTTTGACAGAGTTTACTCATCAATTGCCCATTCAAAACTACCTTAGGTCATCATCGCAAAATTGCATGTATCAAACGCAACTTTACTGTGATGTGGTATACCTAATTTTAAGTCCTGCTGAAGTATAACATAAAAAGAAGAGAAAATTTCCATTTCAGTACTTGGGCTAATGTTTTAACTTTTGTCTACTTGTTTTCCCATATTAAGTTTTATATGTTAATGACCCACTATTAGAATAAAGTTTTAATCTGATCTCCATTGGTCTACATAGTGACTACAGAAAATACCACAAAAAGCCTCCCATGGATAACCATATGAAATCTGCCGAAACAGGATGGCTGAATGTTTACATGTATATGTATGTCCACTGGATCCTCACTAGCATATATTGAAGAGGTTGCTCTACAAATGTCTGGTGTTGTGAATGGATTTCTATTGTGCCTTTGCAATTATTAGGCAAAGTTACTTATTCCCGGTCATGCAGTCCAAACAAAACTATTTTAAAAAAATCAGTTTTATTCATTTTTTTGTGGATCAGGAAACACCACAGCATGAGTACAGGTACAGATAATAAGCATTGGTCCAATATATATCTTAACTATGTAACACGTATATTATAGAGGCTCGGAGGTAATATATATGTAACAATGTTAAATTGTATGCAACAGAATGTATTTTGATTGAATAAAAATAAACAAGCTGAAAGAAAATGTAAAATCCTATTTGAGTAAAAGCAGACTCTTTCTGACTGGATATACAAACATGCATAAAAACATAAGTTTTTGATAATTATATACTGGATGCCAAAACATATAACTAAGGAGAACTAAGAAGGAAATATAAGTTTCTCACTATAATCATTTTGGCAACTAAAATGGTAAGTAAACATATTCTAACAAAAGAAAACCAGTAGACTGATACTAGATCAGAAGAAAAATGTTCCTTAGAGACTTGTTCCACATACTGGCCTGAAACCAATGACAAAGTACCAAACTTTCTAGGGCGTTGGCATCCACTATATAATGAGCCTATCAACTTATGAACCTAAAATGTATTAGAAATACATTTACTTTTTGTCAACTACTTATATTACGTATTGAAATTCTATATAACTGTATACCATGTCTTTTGGACTTTTGTGACAATGAAAACACCTTTTCAACTTTAAAACATCTTGTTTGAGTAATGACCAAATCTTGCCAAATTTACCAATTTTGCCTTTTATTCTAGCCATGTATTTCTCATGATAGAATAGCTATTTTCACCTGGTTAACCAGTTTCCCCCACCATTTATAATTGACAAGTCACGACGTGGCTTACATTAACTTCTACCCTAACTAAGCATTCTGAGTTTTGAAGCAATTAGGCACGTACTCGGTGTGCCAAGAGTGGTACGAAGTAAGTCTTGTGATTTGGTACTGTCTCAGTCCAGTTTCTATGTCTTTCATGACTCTAAGGCAGCGCTCCTCTTGCCATGGCAACGTCACCACCTGCACACCGACCGGAAGTCCTTCACCACCGACCATCATCTACAATACATTGCAAGATTTCACAAATTGTAAGTAAAAATCTCATTTTGCATAATTGCAATTTAAACAGCACTCGATCATATAAAGGACTTTGCTTGGTAGGTACTTAAGTCGTCCTTTGTTCAAGCTGTCAGTCTGGTCAATAAGGCATTGACATTGATTATCAGTTGGGCAAACCAAATGCTCGACTTGTTGAATCATAAATATCCTCAAGAGCCTAAATGAACATTCCCCTAAACGTGAGGTTTAGCTTTGCATGTGAAAGCATAGTTGTTGCAGCGATGTTTATTGATGATTGCAAGGAAGAAGGGAATGGGTTATACGTCACTTTCAACAGATTTTGGTCATATATCTCGAAGAAAAAGAGACCCGTGGTTGGTACAAACTGCCTTTGACTGCTGAGGGAAGCCCCTTCGATTTACAATACCCTTCAGTTTGAACGTCACATATCAACCAGGTGTCCCTCGTACGTAAAAGAAATGTTTTTATTTCAAAATGTGGAATTTTGTTTATAGTCCCTTTTTGCCATATTGATGCTAAACTGTGAAAGAGATTGACAGATCTGTTACCACTGATTGACATACCTCTTTTGCCACTTTCTCTGGTCCACGAGGCGTTGGGAAATTCCTTGAATCATCAATATCCTTTTTGGATACCTTAGTCACTGGGACTACTCCTGCTGGAAAGTCCAGGACATTGTAAAAGGCAGTAAATGCCATGCCCCCTGAAAACAAAATCAACAGACACATCAAATAAGCACTATGTAACGACTGTCTTTATAAGTGACTACATCCTTTATACTATTCAAATGTATCTTACTAATTATAAAACAGGCTAATGTAATGGGAAGCTAAGTAAGGTAATGACATTTCTCTCACAGCAATATAGTTATTATACGTGGTGTGCAAGGGAATCACTGCATTCAGGGTATAGGATGATAAGTTAGTGCTATTTCGTGAGAATGGGAGGTGGCTCTAGAGTTTATTTTTACCAAAATAAGATTGGGAAACATATTTCAAAATAAACTTATCTACTATGATGTCAATCCATATATCTATATCTATTTCCAACTACATTAGTCTACTCCCACCCTGTAGCCTATGCCGTACTCTAAAGAGCTTTATTTGATACTGCAGTTTGAGAGTAAAGAAAACTTACAAAAGCGTTCATCCCCCAATAACCCTTCTGAATCTCCGTGGCGCATGGGTATGTATGTACCAACTGGGCAAATCAGGGCATCCAAACCATTCTTGCGCCAAAGATCAATGCACTCATCCCGTAGAGCCTAAACAAAAATCCCAAACTGCATGAGATATTATTTTCAACATTACTATGTCTAAGTCATATGGTGGTTTTGGCTGCCCTGTCATACTCTGCATGTTTCAGTCTGTTCAATTCCATGTAGAATATCACACACAACAAGTGTTACAATCTACTTCAGAATTTCCAAAATAGAAAAGGGCATGAGATGAAATTCAATTCATACAAACACAATTCTGGCCATCCTTTCATTCAGCTTCAATGTCCTCCATGGAGGTAAGGTCTGTGCCTGGGAACACACACCTCTTGTTAGGATTAAGTTAAGCAATTTTCTTAAAGACATTTCAAAGATGAGTCACATTTTTCCAAATCTTTGCCCCATTCACGTGTTATGACCATTGCTTTGAGAGTTTCTGTGTCGACAATGAGAAGGAAAGTACATTTATCAACTGTTACATTCCATAACAAAGCCGAGATGTACAAACTTGAGATATCATTCCATCTGTAATTCCCTCAGCTATACCAAATATGAAGCAAGTACGTGAACATTACCCATAATGCTTGTTTGAGGCAACCATATTTTGGTGAAATTCAATAGGGAGAAAAAGGTCAGCACATTTCTTGTCTGAATGCAAGCTTATGCAAGGTGCTTAGAAATTTGGTCTCATAGTTGGTACAGTGATCGTCTAAAGGGTCTTAGCGGATCAGAATATGAGGATAAGGGTAAAGGTTTCATCAAATGTGCAAGAATCTCAAAATGGCCTTATATTCACAAATCAATCCCGGGAATCAACCCCATATGCAACCTTCGTTTTGATCAGTCCGGCTGGAACTCAGGTCTCTACTCCGATCGTAGTCTGTACCGAAGGAGACTACCATCCAATTTATTATTGTTGAAGGGTTCGAATGTGCAGCTCCATAGTAAATTTACTACGTATGGTGGTTGATAAGCAAAACACTAATATTCCGTTAAACCCAGTGAATTATCTCTAACATTTTATCTTATCGTTGAGATGCATTACTGAGGTAAGTGACAATAAGGTGAATCAAATTATTGTGACTTTGCAAAGAAAGTGTAAAGACGTAGATTTATTTTCGGATTCTAATGCGTGTAATCCATTGTAAACAACTACCATTGTAGCTATGGGAATCATTGTATTGTGCTGAAAAGATGCATGAGTAATTGTATTGAAATGGAGGTTGTAACAATTCGTTCATGTATCATTTGGTGGATGTAGGTCATTGAGTGTTCTTTTCTAATAAGATAGTAATATGGAACCAATGTCTCAAAGTTAACAAATGACTGAATGTAAATGTAATTTTCCTCAACCACATAGAATAATTGAATAAGGTAGTAAGAATTACAAGATAAAACTCCATTGAGGTTTTGTATGGCTAACCAATAGTTAATACACCCCGTTTTTTATACGAATATAGGCATGATTGCATGATTAATGTTCAAGCTGATTCAAGCTTTATCATAATTGTCATACAGCCAGGAAATGATATGCTTTTATCCCAACTCGGATGTTCTTAATAACTGCCCAAAGATAACTATCAAGTCTTTCAAAACTTTTACAGTTCTAGTATTTTATCAATAGAGTATACACACTGGAATTGAGTTCAATATTCTGTTGATGTATATCACAACAGTGGTTATATGTACAAACAAATATAGACGGAATCCCGAGGCTCACCAAACATTCTGATGTATTACTTACCATAATGGTTTCCGTTAATTGCCACCATTCAAATGTGTTTCTAAAATTAAAAAAAACATTAAAACAAACGGATATCAACATCAACTATCATTCGATAAATAAGTGAATAGCATTAGAAAGGTGACGCTATTCATAAAAACGATGTACAATACATCCTACGTACATCGTACGTTGGTAAAAGGATAGACATACGAAATGTTAATCACATACCTTAAAATTACTAGTATCCATAAGCTGTCAAGTTCTTTTAAGCAACCCCAGATATAAAACGGATATCAATGCATGCGAATAAATGCTTTGTAAACAACTACCTCGATATCTAGTACAAACATATTGAAATACACACATTTACATAGTATTTCGACATACATGTAACCTTTCTAATTTTCTTATATACATAACATGCTAAAATCAAAAAGAGAAAATATTTTAGGTTCTTATGGGCAGATTTATTTCACGTCCGTTTGAAATAAGTGCAGCAATTTGATTAACCACTTACTTGCACCCAGCACGCGAAGAATAAAATATCCCTCTTGGACGTCCCTAAAATATAAAATAAAAAATTCCTACCAATACTGCACACAAACAAACACTATATATCTATTTGTCTATATATCTATATATCTATTTATCCATCCATCGATACATCTATGTATCTATCCCACACACTCATACATACATACACGCACACATATATTAAAACATTCCTGCCAATACTGCCCACAACCACATCTATCTATCTATTTCACGTTTTGAGTAGCGAGTTACATGTACAATGGTCAATCAATAAACCATCCAGTTTATCTTACTTACTAGGATTGTTGCAATGAGGCGATTACACCAGCCAGGATACAGAGCGGAGCCCAGAAATGCAAAAAGGCTTGGGTCTACACGTTCATCTTCTCTACAAAATATAAATAATTTACCTGACCTATTTTTTACGTATACATTTACTTTAGTCTATATGAATACATGTGGGCGATGAACGTATAATCTCTTCCTTGCAGTCAATTTCAATACTACTAGAGGATCCCAATAATGACATTGCAATAGGGCAGTATTCATTTTACGTAAATTATTGGTAAAATAGCGCCAACCATAGCAACGTTACACTAGTAATTGTCCCTGATAAATAGGGCTTTTGTGGCACTGTATTCATTTAATATTCATTTTCTTATTTGGAACTGTAATGGTATGGTTATTAGTCTTTTCATGTAATACCAAAATACTTTTGATATTCATTGTCTATCCTTTACATCTAATCTAAGCAATAATCTCACATTTCAATGAAATGTTACACTTACAAAAAACTCTTAAGATAGACGACCCCATCACCATACATTGCTCTTTGAATAATCTCCATGGCCGAACTCATGCGTGTTTCGCCCCATTGGAAGGGCACAAGCTGTAATACAAAAAATTAAATTAAGCGAAAATCTATATGTAAATATCGCGTTTTTCAAACCTATAGTCACCGATGCCACAACATCCAACATCTGTGGATTTCTGAAGCCACCTAGGGTTGCTCAGCCGTGGTCAAAGGATGGACAAGAAAGTTTCCTTGTCTGTGTCGAATCGGTGCATTAAGGCAGAACCCTATTCGATACACGGGTCATTTTTAAAACTTGAATATCTGAAAACTGAGTTTAATGAAGACAGCGGCACTTATGCTATTGTAAAGGTTACATCTCATAGTTACAGAATAATGGTAAACTTATCAATAAATGACTATTTTTAAGTAATGCGGCACCCTTAAAGAACATATCTGGATGTGTTTCGTTTTTTGGCAAAATGTCAAGACTTACCCTTTACTTGAAAATGAGAGTCTACCATATGATTATTCATGTCTTTGGTGATGTGCAAGGTCCTACCTCAAAAGGAGATTTGCACGATGAGTATCTTAAAAATATTTTTGAATTTTCACATAAGCCTCAAAATCACTAACAGCACGTCGTTTACATAGTAAATGCTGATTTTCAGGTCCTGTCATAATTCAACGTACCTGTGACATGACCTTGCACCTAGACGAGATTCATATCTGTCATATTCTAAAATACTGGCCTCAGAGACTGTATCTTTATTCACTTTGAGCGAAAAAATGAGTTGAAAATTTTGGTCAAAATGGTCTATCTCGAAGGAATCTGCATGGTCGTAGCAGACACCCATGTTGTTTGGGACAAATTTAACACGGAGGGCCCAAAGGGACCCGGCCATTGTTCTGGTGGTCGTACATCAAAAGGAAGTTGCTAGGTCGAGATTCGTGACCACTACTCATGTGCAATCTTTTGCTTTGATATCCATGCTTAGGGGCCGGCCAAAGACACCACCTAGTGGTGATGATCTTGCTGTACTAGACTATCACCTTAACGGTGAATTTTCTTTTAAAATAATGTCTCACGTGCCTTTGGCGCCATCTATTGTCAGAAGTCTGAAACACAGGTTAGCATTGCAAAATGAATATTGGGGGAAAGAATAGATGATTTTGAACAAACGCTTGTGCCCGGTGCAAGCAAGTATGTATTAATCTCGTACTCGTTGACAAGACTTTGTATAACAATTATCAATGACCAAATACCCCTTTAGATCCAGGGCCCGGTTCCAGGGCCCGGTTACAAATATTTCAAAAATACATAAATAAGACCACTTGATTCTTACCGTGTGTCCCATGTTTTGAAGAGTCGATGTTGTCTCTCTCACAGCTCGCTGGCAGGGAGGCAGAGGAAAGTAGCCTCCATCAGCTTCTAGGTAACCTATCCGCAGCGACCTCCTTTCTTCAAATATCTTCAAACATGAAAGAAAGAGCGAATGCACTCCTTAATCTTATCTCTGGTCATTACAAAGCGTTCATATAGAAATAACATTAACTACTTTCGTTAAATATGCATATACAAAACAAAAAATATTTTTAGACATATAATATTAAACACACATTTTACTATTAAAATAATTACCTGCGCTGTGGCATGTTACATTGGAAACGTTTGAATGGATATTTTCCTCCTAACCTTATTTTTCTGAAACTGAGAAGAGTAAGGAACGGCTTCACTCTGTTACGTAATCTTAGTGCAAAACACCTCCATGTGCCCAAAATGGCACAACGTACGCCTCGAAATGATGGTAAAGCTCATTTGTTTTAAAACAATGAATATATTATGGATATATTTCAAACAAAAACGTGGATGTGAGTCACTTATCAATTTTGCGAAGAATTTTCGTGTATAAACATATGATTTTATATAGCATTTCTCTACACAATTGACGTGGTGAACGTAATGGGGGAAGTGAATTATTTTACCTCGTCTCGAAAACCGACGGGTGGAAGAACACCATCAACAGTGTACATGTCCTCAGTGAAGAGTGCCCTTAATGCCAACACCAAACCATCCACTTCTTGGGCAAGGGGTCCAAATATACAAGGGACTGGAATTGACAACAGAAATAAAATGCTCTCGTGTGATTTTGCTTAAAGTCCCAGTCTCACACAGAGTAAATACGACTACCATCGTATGTGTGACTGGAACCTCACTGTGGATACCACCGACTTTTACCGAATCATAAACAATCAACATTTTAAAGGCCTTCAGTGGGGTTTGAAGTCCTGGATCTCATTTATGAGAAACAGTGGTCAGTGGAATTGACAAACAATATTGCAAGCATGGATCTGTATATGCCAAGAGGAAAAAAAATATACAACCACAATAAAAGAATATTTGTTTTTGGTTACTTTTTCTGCCATTCTCAGTTACTTTGGTACTTGCCAATTAACTCATAGAAAGTGGAATATTGGGGAAACTAACTAAAAATTTTAAGTCATGCACAACTTTATAGCTTGCCGTGATTCCTATAAGGGTATCGCTATTTCAAAATAGATAGCAGAACGTCACGCTCAATGAATGCACAGAAAGCATCCCTGAAATGTGGAATGGCATGAGTGGAAAGCTACCCGAGCGAGAGAGAAATGTTTTGTTTACTTCTTTATACTAGGAATAGGAAGGTTACGCAGGCCAAGTTCTTAATGGTATTCATATTAATGAGGAGCTAGCATATAGGACACCAGCTAGTCCTCATGTAAAGATCAATGCTGTGTTATCCCAAAGTGGCAGTTGATTGTGTCATTTATGTTGTTATTGGGGACAGTTGTCTTATTTAGTTGTTGCATTGTCTGGAATATTCTAGAGATTTAGTTCTGGAAGGGTTAAGTTGTTTATCTGTTCTGAGAATGTTCTAGAAGAAGTGAATGACTCATGCTTTCTTGGTTGGGGAACTGGTGATTGACAGTACTATGAATGTTCTGGAAATCTAGAGACTTCTAGAGCTTTGAGTTGCCTATATAAAGGGGCGATTGAGTACCAGCGGGCAGACTTGGAGAATTACATTAGAGTGAGTGTCTCGTTAGAGGACATATGGCAGAGGTACCTCAGTCTTGTGTTGCTTATGGACTTTTTGGAGATCACTTGTCAACAACAGCTATTAACTGAATGTGCACTATTACAAGGACATATACAAGCACGTTGATGGACTGGATATAATTCTGTGAGTGATCTTCTTTGACAAGGATTGTAGCAAGGACTGTCTGACTAGGAGAAGGCTTTATCAATGAATCCTTTTGTTGGTATTGGTGTACTATTCTAGTGTTATTAAATTGTTATTATTGTTAATCTGCTGGTTTCTGTAATGTCTTTCTTGTAACCTTTGGTAAGTAACACTTTCTTGTTACTTTTGGCATGTAACAGCTGGGATAACAGATGTGCCTTCTCTATCAACTGTAAGAGGCTCAGTCAAATAAGTAGTAAAAACACACAGGTATGCATGCATTCACTATACACATGTTCAGGGTGTTTGGAAATGTCTCTTATGATGTACTTAGATACTAAACAGTTTTAAACTTTGTCTGATTAGTAGAACCTAGATCTGCCTTTCCATCCTCTCACATTAAGCAATCTCTTTTGCACTGTGAATCCTATAAACTAACATTGACCAAACACTTGTGCACCATTAAGCTATTGGGATCTGCCATGGCCTAGTGGTTACAACACCTAACTCTCAAACATGAGTTCAAAGGTTTGAACGCGCGATCCCCAGAATAGCGGGTTGGCCTGGTCGCTATATAAATAGACGGCGTTTGGGACTGTCTATGGTCCCTCTGCAAGACCCCTGGGAACTATTCCTAAAGAGAAGGGAGTTTCTTCCCTGTTCCGGGTTTCTATCTTGTTGCGATATGACCTATGTGGCTGAAAGCAACGTAAAACCACTATTACCTTCCTTTCTACCATTAAGCTGATCATTTTGCATTTGAATCCTAAAAGGATACTGAGACAACTAGAAATCAAGGTTGGGTACCAGTTGCCAGTATCTAGTAGCAATTTTTGCATGACCTACACCAACACCTTAACCAATAATCAAATGGAATGTGCATATGCTCTGATACTAAGGGAAATGGCTTAATGATAAAGAACTACATTTGAAATATTACCTACCAGCAGGAAATTCGCCTTGGTACGCATAGGCATATCCTTTGAAGCTGGAGCAAATATACAAAAGCAATAAGAATCGTTGGAAAAATCCAAAAGCCAAATTTCATGGAGTATAAACTATTCTGACCATTAAACGAAATGAAAATAATTATAAACGTAAAAGATCCTTTAACAGGAATGTAAGCAATTATTGTATTCTAGAAAGTTTATAAATAGCATGAAAAGAGAATAATGAATAGTAAAAATGATAATATAATAGCAAAAGGGATTATTTATGGCAAATTATGTTTAAAACATATATATATATATATATATATATATATATATATATATATATATATATATATATATATATATATATATATATATATTTATACATATATATATATATATATATATATATATATAAACATATATATATATATATATATATATATATATATATATATATATATATATATATATATATATATATATATACATATATATATATATATATATGTATATACATATATATATATATGTATATATATATATATATATATATATATATATATATATATATATATATATATATATATATATATATATATATGTATTTATACATATATATATATATATATATATATATATATATATATATATATATATATATATATATATATATATATATATATATATATATATATATATATATATATATATATATGTATATATAATGGGACCGTTGGAAGTAGACACCCTCAATACAGGTGGACGCTCCTTTGATCCCAAGTATTTTTTACAATATTCACCACATAAAAAGGAGCCTTCCTGATGTGAACAACCCCTCTTCTGTGGAACTCTTAAAAACCCACTTCTTATAGTGTACACTCACTTTCCTCTGTAGGCCTCTGTTATTTAGTTGTCGAAATAAATCTATATTAACTATGAATAATTAGGGAGGTTGGCAGCACCATAGTCTAACTGCTAGCCCCTATTGTGTTTTTATTCATCATATTCAAGTCAATGATGAAACTGACAATTACCGGATGAAGGGGTTTTGTGTTTGCAGTAGGATTCTCAACTGACCACTCCAGCATACCGCAGTACCACCAATCCATAATAAATGACAGTTCTGAATGTCTTATGCTTTATTTTTTCGGTCAAGAACCAAGACAAGTACTTTTTCTACTTTTTTAAGTAGATTTTTCTGCCAAAGTTCGCATCAATTCTTGGTAACAACTAGATACAGTATTGGAGCTTATCAAACGAACTATGACTAGACAGTGCCTGTTCTAGGGAGATAAGACAGTTTAACGACTGTATGAAATTTACCACAGAATAAATGAGGAAATTATAATGACTGTTTTAAGAACTGTGAAGAATGTTTTAGGAATATTTATGAACAAATTAGGATGCTATAGATTGTACTAAGACTGTAAGAATACTGTTGTTAGAATCTATGAAAAATTCCCACAACTATACTGCGGCTGTTGTAAGATTTAACTAGGAATGAGGAATAACATACAAGATTCAATGAACTAAAGCCCTTTAATCTATTCATGTGGTATAAAGTCACATGGTACACTGACTAACTTTTGACTTTCGCCATTTGCAAAATGCTCTCCCGCTATCTAGCATTCGACTATGGATGATATGGACCATCCGCTGGCTCTTGATTGTGGGAAAGGTAGACTTAGACAGCAACTTCAAACTTTCAAAAAGTACTGCGTGAAGCCTGGGTGAAGTGCCCTTTGTTTGTACACTATGAAAGCCTTTCATGAGTCACATAGAGAAGAAAGTAAACATTACCAAAGTCTCCTTCATATATCTCCTGTCTTGTTCAATGAACTGGTTATGAGAGATTTTGATCCTCATTACTACGAAGGACATATTCTGTTGTAAAGCCATGGACCCAGGACTTAAAATTGCTTCTACACTTAGATATATGGCCACAGGAAATGATTATTCATCACATCAATTTGGATTCAGAGTAGCTCAGAATACACTTACTAAATTCGTTCCTGAGGGGACTGAAGCCATCATTAAAGTCTTCCTTGATGGATTTTCTAATTGATGGAACTTTTCATAATACACCAGGTTTCATGGACGTAAAGCAATCAGATGCCCTTCTAAATCAGGATCTACATATCATAAATGTAAACAGTTCCATTCTATCCCTTTGATGGCATTTGCACATGCTGACTTCAAGTTTATCTTTAAAGACATAGGTGCTCATGAGCCCTGTGCCGACATTAGAATGTTTAAGGAAAGTGGTCTACCTGAGGCACAAATAGACAGTGTTACCATTCCCCAAACAGAACCTCTCCCTTCCGCTAACAATCCAAAAGCACGCAGGTAGTCTTATTGGTTATGCAACAGGCATGGCTGGCCACGAGGGTATATCGTACAAATCAAATATATCATACAAAGTGTGGACACCGTATATAGCCACGGATGTTCATGGCGGTATGATTTCAACGCCCGCAAGAGTGGCGTATTAGTATTTGGTGAAAATCGCAGGACTCATGAAAGGAACTCGAGAAATAGAGTTTTTAAATTGGGACCCGCGAAAGTTAAAGAACTTTGTGAATATGATCACGTCGGTATTAAAACATAATTTATTTCTGATAGTACTTCCGGGATAGAAGAGAGGGTAGGGAAGGCAAGGAGGGCCTTAAATGCTATTTCAGGGGTAGGAATTCGGAGGAATGGTCTCAATATTGCGACGTGCAACGTCATTTTCTGGTTGATTGTGGTTCCTGTAGCTTTATATGGATGTGAACTGTGGCGCCTCGATGGTGACAGTATAAAAATCCTTGAGACTTTTCAGATCTATGCTGGGAAAAGAATCCAGAGATTCTATTCTAAATCACCTAATGTTTGCAGTTTTTTTGGGTTAGGCTGGATGCGGCTGGTGAGAGTGGTACAGGTAAGGAAGCTTTTATTTATTCGTTCAATACACGCTCTTGACGATGATGCTCTCTCAAAGAGAGTGTTTGTCGAAAGGGCGTTGATCCACCTTAACAACGCTAACGATGCACCTCTCTCGGTAGAATGGAGTATTGTAGACGACCTCTTGAGTGTGGTTGATATTTCTAAACTTAATAATGAAGTCAGCAATATGGTGCTAAGCGGTCATATTTACCCTAAATCTGTATGGAAGCAAATGGTTTGGGACCGTGGGTGGTCTCTTGAGGACACCTTCTGGTGCCTAGAGTCTAGGCTACATAGGGAGATGGATCTGTTAAACCGTACCTGTCCAAAGCCAAGATATCTCACATGGTGGGCAATTTCGAATAAGCATGCTAATATGATTCATGCAAGTGAAATTATGGCCATAATAGCTAGTCATGCAAGCCTACTCAAATGTGATGATGTGCGGTTGAAACATCTCCCTTATGGAAACAAAGCCTGTTCCCTATGTGATTTGTACCAGACAGAGGATATTTTCCATGTTGTTATGCAATGCCCGGGTACACAATTCCCGGGGGGGGGGGGGGGGGTCACTTGGGTATTTAGGGGGGTGCATACGTTCGTTATCAAAATTAAAAAATACCCCTAAAGCACTGATTTCTGGTCAAAAAAGCACCCTTATTTTAATAAAACGCTGATTTTTTCCACTAAATAAACACCCCTTCTTTTGTCAAAACACTGACATTGGATGAACGGGAACATGTATTTTAACTTAAGATTTTATAATCCTCTGCTTGTTTAGCGGCAGCAAGTGGCTGCAGCAAACTCGAAAGCCCAGTCACTTCGGGAGTCACTCGGCGTCGTAGCCGCGTATATTTCGTGGATTGTAAGGGGATTTTGACCCCCATACTTCGTACCTGAGTACAAAAAAGTACCCTTCTTTTACAAAATCGCGGACATGCGGAGGTTTTTAAAAAAGACCCCTTCTTCCGCGAAATACGTAACGCAGGTGCGCATCCCCTCTGTACCTGAGTGCCCCCGCCGGGACACAATTATTACGGAATGAAATGTTTATTGAAATAGCTTCCTGTGCCGATGCAGATAGTGTTATGAGAGAATATGCACTTGATACAATGTCGATATTACTGGGAAAACTCCCCGTCGGTGGTAGATATGAAGCTTTTGAAAAACTCTGGTGCATTTCAGGAAGGCACATCTGTGGGATTTATAAATATGTAGTAGCCCAAAGACAAGGGGTTGGTTAGCTATATTTCCTTATTTTTAACCAGTCCTACGGAACAAAACTTATGCTATGGATACGGACTTGAGACAATCCTTTTATATAGACATTTCTTAATTTTTGTTTAACTTCTTGTTATATAAGTTCCTTTTTCTCTAGAGTTCTAATTTTTATATTTCTTTTCATTTAATACATCTTTCTCTCTTCTCCTTATTTTGGTTGTATATCTAATTATGTATTTGTATGTTAAATAAGTGTCATCCACAATGATTGTATATTTTTGTTCTATTTCATATATATTGAACACTTTGTAGTTACCTACAGTCAATAAAGTATATATATATACAAACTTCGGTAGATCGTCCATTACCTGACTCGTTTGCTTGTAGGCTTTATTCCACATATACCACAAGAATAGGCAGGTAGGCGAATGCTACCAGCTATGTCACCTCCAAATCCGAGGAGTGAGCCCCCTCCTCCAATCAGGGCCGCTTCTCCACCACTGGAGCCCCCTGGAGTACGCTCAGGATCCAGGGGATGAAGTGTAAGGCCATCTACCGGATTCGAGCATTCAAAGCTAAACGAAAGTGAGTATGCAAAAATGTTTAAATAACAACATCAGCGATATCCCTTTTCAACATGTAAACCAATACTGTTGTAATAACCATGATCTTTAGATCATATCTAGAAAGGTAACTTTTCGAGTACTTAATTCTGCTGTCGAACTGTCTCGGTTTCATTTGATTTTCATCTTCCTTGTAGTCTACTTCATTTTCAATGATTTGTTTTGCTTTTTCCTGAATGATTTTCTGTATTCAATAGCCGTGACTACTGTCAATAAAGATAGATCAAGTAATCAACTGCACTATTGGCAATTGTGATATTGATGCTGCTTTTCCCAAAAGAAATGAAACACAAAGTAGATCCGTTACGAATGGATTGTCCATCCATAAACATTTTGAGCCAACTTAATAACAAATGGGGAAGACTTTTATGAAACTTTGGATAGACATGGTGTATGAGTAATGTTCTTACCTGAACATCGTCTGTGGAACTGTAGTTTTTACAATTGGAATTGCGCCCATTTTCTTAAGAATCTATAGCATAAATATTGGGGATTTTATTGCTGACCATCTTTGCCAATCAAATGTTTAGACTGTACCGATAGGATTTACACATATATGCCTTCTAATCAAGTGTATCAATGACATAAAAAGGATAAACTGCTACATGAATATGTCATACATCTAGGTAAAAAACGTTTAGAAAAAATGGATACTAAGAGGTGAGCATATTTATTTACGAACGTTTTACATAAAACAAAAAATGTTCGATCTTCAAACAAACAGAAGGAGACCCTAAACGTGGAATGTAAATATTCTATTTTTAAAAATATGAGCCAAAAGTAAAATAGATAGATCTCGGGTTTAAAACAGAAATTGTGATTCGTTCCTTTTATGATAAAGGCCAGATGGAATTAGGAGGTTTTGTTTACTATTTTTTCTTGGATTCAGGATCGACATAGTTGATAAATTCGGAGAACCTGTCTTAAACTAAACCATAGTTACTAGTAACGCTATTACTAGCCTCAAAAACAAATTTAAAACATACGTTTTCTGAACGTTTTCGCAAAGAAGAACTATCTAACCACCTTAATTAGTATTTAGGTATCTGTTCCTTCTCATCATTTTAACTACAAAATGCAAACGTTTTTCTCCTAAATAATTGAGAAGGGTATTTACATTTTAACAATATAGAACAGCCGCTTATACCACCTCCTTTCGGTTATTCTGTATCTATTGACCTATATTGACTTCTTGTCCTCTGATACTTTTGAGCGGTTACATTTGATACTAGCACTATTGCAACGAAATGGGTTCACATGACATTATTTGATTCATAATATATGTTTTCATCGATACTATTTGAGAACCTTTGCTTTGCAGTGATTAACTTTATATAAAACTTTAAACTGATTAAGTATAAATAAAGTCGACGATAACAAATACATGTATACTTCAATTTTATCAAATTCATTGCCATGATAACACTATTCGAGTAAACATAACATAATATTTATTTCATGTGAGGTACATAAACGTTACCTACTTCGACTACAGCACAGTCATCTTCAGCTTTTATTCCAACCAGTTTAGCCAACCCGACATGCGCCTCGTAGCCCTGAAAGAAACACGCTATGATATTAGCATGTGCCGACAATTTATCACTACACTAAATGCCTATATGCAGCCCCGACAATATACACGACCGCACTACCGATTGCCACCCAGATTTGAAAATGCTTTATCTATCTATCAACATACAGCGCCGATATTCATTTCCTGCACTGAATACTCCGACAGTCCAGGCAACATACATGACCGTACGCCTGATTTCCACCCAGTTCCCTGGGCACGGATGTATGGGTGACCTCACGACTGAACATGGCTTTGATTACCAATCTACGTTGGTCAATGATGTGCTTGATTGTTGACATCTCATCCATGGGTGTTTGTACACATTTGTCATATCATTATACCAGATATAAAGTTATTACATCGTCAATAATGCAATAATGCATTAATACATCGACAAAAGGCAAATACATGTAGTGAAATACTCAATAATAAACTGCCACCATTTCACAATTATAGCATTTCAATCATACACGTATTCTTTAACACTATCTGGTAAAAATACCACGAGACTGTAGTGGTGATCGTGATATACTGGAGGTGTTGAAATGCGGAACCCAGTTCCCCGAGGGGGCATCTAATACACCATAGCTTCCATGTACCACAGCTGTTTGCGTTCCAACAATCATAGGCCAAGAGCCTTGGCTGAACACCCTTCTCAATACCTTTGGGTTACACCAATTAGGATGCTTTGAGAACAAATGCTCAACACGTATGAGTTTCATCATATACTCCATACCTTTTCAAAGATATGATTTGTGGGAGGCAGCCAACAAAATTAAAAAGGTCAGCTTCAATGATATCCTATTTCTTCTGGAAGTGTTGTTTGTTATCTGTGTTATGGTGTAGATGTACCTTAATGATTTTATACTGCACTCTTTCCTCCATGTTCTTGATTTGTCATATCGAGCAAAAGATACATATCCGATTGTATTTTGTAAATGTTTAAAATAGATAACCGTGTGTAACAAAACGAATAATACAAAGCGTACACTTCAAAGTAATGGCTTCAATATCAAAATGCACATACAATAACAGGATTTTAATTCCTCGATAGTGAATATAAAATGTAACGACAGAGTTTGTTATTCAGAACTCAGTGAATCTTTTACAGAGCATCAATTATCATATGATGTTATTTGCATCAATTATTCCATATATATATATATATATATATATATATATATATATATATATATATATATATATATATATATATATATATATATATATATATATATATTTATAATCATTCCCTTACCGTTTCACGTGTATTATAACCACTTCTATTGTACATACCTTCATTGGATATAGGTCCTTGAAGCTGATCGGAAGTCCATAGAGAGGCCCTTTTGTCTCTGCTCTGTCCAACTCCTCAGCAATAGACTTGCATATAATGAAAACACAATCAAATGTTTTAGCATGCTTGCAGTCAAAGCGTTGTGTCATATGTGTATTGGCTGCATATTGTTACAAACGCAATATCATGCTCATTGAAAATATTATATGGAATAAATAAACACTGTTGAGTAAGTCTAGTTTCCCACTATCAAGAACTCAGCAGGAGGTGGACTTGTCTGAAAGTCGTGGCCAAAATGTACCTCAAAAATGGTCAAGAATAAGTAAAGACATTGATTAGAAGTTGTTGAGAACTGCCTTAGGAATGTCTAAGGAATAGTCTTGAGAATATCTTGAGAGCAAGTTAAGAATATATAAGAAATTTGTACGACACTTGCAAACTTACCAAGACCAACATAAGACATTCCTAAGTAGCTCTTAATACATTCCTAGAACAGTAGCACAAGTATGCTAAGAATGATGACTAAAGGCCAATAAACCAAAAAAGCACTTGAACAATATTCAAATGAGTTTATTCTCAACATATCAATATATCTTTATTTGTCGATAATCACATGATTCATTTTAATTGTTGTTACTACAATATCTTAAAAGATGTGATCAACAGATTTTGGATAGTCCATCCCCAAAACCATGTAGGTTTTTTGAATGGTTCTATGTTTTTTCTCACAAATTCTGCCACATATTGAATGGGATTTGTTGGTTCACCTGTGCTGTCCTTGGTAGCATCCATTTGCTCACTCATCTTTATTTTCTTCTTTCGCTAATCAGTTTTGCATATTTTTGGAGCTTTTCTTGAACTAGTGATTCACGCACCTCTGCCCCATGATACCATGTTTACATAAAGTGCCCTACTTTCAGGCAACTCACGTAATGCATTCTACTTAGTTCTGGTAGTCCTATCATATTTGTAGTCATTCTTAGGAATATTTTTAGGACATTCCTAGGACATTCCTGAGAATACGGTAAGCATTTTTGAATGAAATATTTGGTCCCGAACACACAAGAATTAAGGCTAATATCCTAGGAATGTCTCAGGAACACTCCTAGGAAAGGGTTAGGATCATAAAGCATTGATCCATGACTCAAGAACTTCCAAGAATGTTTTGAACATGTTCAAAACTTCGAGACTCTGCTTGGACTCAGCCAAGATGTTCTGAGATGTTCCTAGGAACAAACACGAATAAACAAGAATGACATACAGAATCTTCCAAGAACACTAAATTTGGGTCTTCTTGGCAAGGTCTTGTCTGAGTTCTTCATAGTGGGAAAGTAGCTATATACAAAACAAGAAAAATCAGGTACTAAAGAATTTACATATAACTTCATATGCTTCTCGCATAGAGTTGTCCTATCAACGCATCACAGCTATCAGGGGGTGAATGGAGATGAGTATATATATATATATATATATATAATATATATATATATATATATATATATATATATATATATATATATATATATATATATATATATATATATATATATATATATATAAATATATATATATATATATATATGTATATATATATATATATATATATATATATATATATATATATATATATATATATGTATATATATATATATGTATATATATATATATATATATATATATATATATATATATATATATATATATATATATATATATATATATATATATATATATATATATTTATATATAGTGTAGAATTCGTGTGGCACATTTAGAGATGCCTGAACAAATTGCACATATCCTAGCTAGGGTTCTCACCTCTGCTTCCATACATGGTTCAACGACGCAGTTCAATCGTTCATTCACTTCCAAGGCCTGCAATAATATACATAAGAGCATATTTCAATATATTAACCTGTGTATATTACAGATCCAGACATTTAATTATTCCTGTTCTAAGTTTTGCTCGATAGCATTTCGTATTGCCATGCTGATGTCTTGGCATCGACCAACTTGCCCGTAATGTCATAGCTTTATCATGCAGTTAAGTGGGTCATATATATCGACTAGTACAGGAATTAAGCATCTTTACTGTATAGTTACTATTATTTACTTTACAGTCGACACATATACAAGGTAAAGAGCAAATACATGAAGCACCTACATGCATATAAATGATGCCCTTGCCGAAATTGTAAATGGGCGGTTTGTATTTGGTCCTTGACTACATTGATACATCAATACATTGAGCTATCATACTTGAAAGCATTGCAAAAATAGCAAAGCGATCTTGATTAAAACGTTAAAGCATTCGATAGGACAAACTGTTCTTATTGTACGTGATCGGCTCTGGAATTTGATATTTAACCAGAGTGACACACAACGCTTACGGCGATGAGTACCATTGCAAGCCAGTTAAAAGCGCTGTCCCAAAACATACCTCAAAGCAGCATAATCCTATAACTAGGTGTATCTCCGGGTTCCTGAGTGTTATCAGGTAGAGAATATCATCGCCACCTGTCACTATTCAATCCATATTCTGTTTTATTTTAAATTTACAACTTTTCTTTCAAATGACATATTCTCATTAATTACGCAGGTGATGGTTACCGTAGGTTCAGAGTTACTTTAGGGATATCATTTACTATGCCCAATAAAAAAATTCTTTTTGATTCTTTACTGCTGAAGATTTTTACAGGCCATAACAATGAAAATTTTAGTGAGAAATTTTGACGCCAAGTGCATTAAGTTCGCGCAGATAGAAAGCTTCTCAACTATTTATAGCATACCCGACTCTCGGCATTATTTGACTGTGACGCGCGACCATTGAGGTGTGTCTTTGTACAACTGTTGTTCCTAGCCCACATGGGATCAACGACGCCTGTCCTTGCTAAACCACCACTGGGTTATAGGCTCCACACACAAGATACCTCACTAAAATTTTCAAATGTTATGGCCCGTAAAAATCTTAAGCAGTAAAGAATCAAAAAGTACTTCTTTAAAATTGGGCATAGCCAATGACATTCCTAAGGTATCTGTGAACCTACAGTAACCATCACCTGCATAATTAATGAGAATATATCATTTGAAGGAAAAGTTGTAAATTTTGATATAAAACAGAATATGGATTGAATCATGACAGGTGGCGATGAAATTCTCTACCTGATAACACTCAGAAACCTGGAGATACACCTAGTTATATGATTATGCTGCTTTAAGGTTTGTTTTGGGACAGGGCTTTTAACTGGCTTGCAATGGTACCCATCACCTCAAAGCCGATACAGCTATCAGCAGGAAAATACGAAATTTGACACACCTTCCAGTTGTTTGACAAGTAATGATGAATGATAAACATAAGGTTATCAAATATATACCGTTTGTCAGATACAATTAATCGTTGTCATGTACGGGTGTTATTCAAACTACCTCTCGATTTGGCTTAAGGTACAGAGAGGCACAAATAAAAGACAAAATAAAGTGATAGGTGACAAAATTCCATCCCAGGTATACATAAAGTAGTGTCTCTTACCTTTAACTGATAAGCTCTGACAACGTCTACAGCGCTTATCTGTTCATTACGTAACTCAGCCAGGAGGTCTTTAATACTCAAACTGGTGATACGATCTTTAGTCGAGACAGTTTCCTACAAAGAATACAAGTAAAAATAAACTCAGTTACACGTATCTTTAGATGATGATTGAATGTTACAATGCCTTACCTCTTTTATCCAATATTAATTCCTTAAGTTAGCATTCTGAAGAGGGGATGGGGGTCTAGATATAGTCCACGATTTCTAGAGCTTAACTCATATTGCGAAGAGATAGAAACCTGGAACCGTGAAGAAATTCCCTACGTTTAACAAAGAGTTCCAAAAGGTCTTTTAGTTGCAAACGGACGCCCAGCGCTTCGCGGATAACATGTTTCCAGTTAAGGTGCTTCAGTTGGGGTTTAAAGAGAGTAATCCGACTTCCCTAGATTACAGCCTATATGTCAATTATACCAGAGGGTCGATACAATACATAGGTGCAGAGCACATAGACACACAACCTGGCCGAAAACCATAACATAAAACTTCTGGTTAATGCAAACCAAACGAAACTATTGATAAAAAAACAAACTTTTTTATTCGACGACCAAATTATGCAACAGGAACGTTTTTGAAGTGACCATGTGCAGTAAAATCACATACTCGGTCGGATTCTTTACCCCGTCACTGGAATGCATACATGACCCCACACTTGAATTAACAAATGTATCATTAGGTACGATTGTGGTATGCGTGTGCACAGGATTTCAAGTTGTTGTTTATCTTATATTTGCAAAGCGGCACACGTGTGAATTGAATTAGTGCTGCCATCTATCATTGCTACGGTCAGGCACTGGCCCTTGATAGTACTTATATATTGCTAGGGGCCTGTCTGCCTGGGATGCACATATCGCAGACATTTTCTGCTGAATTCCTAATTTAATTTTCTCAATATTTAATTTTCAACCACTCGAAAACTTCCTTGCTGGAATATATTTGAAAAAAAATAGAAAGTAAACATATATATATATATATATATATATATATATATATATATATATATATATATATATATATATATATATATATATATATATATATATATATATATATACTAGAAAAGTACCCGTCCTACGGACGGTAACCATGAAATTTCTTTTTACGTCAAAAATATCAGGGCACCCAGATATCCTTGCAACCACACACTTAGGGCTACCTAACCTATGGATCAATAATTCAAGAGGCTTGGTAAACATATATGCCATTGATAGATAAGTGGTCAAACCGGTATTGGAAAGGTGGTGTCCATTTATCATATCACTCATGACGAATTCTAATCATTTCTACTCAAACCAATTTTCGTTTAGTAAGATCAATATAAAATATGACATACCATATGTCATTTACACCCGTCCTAATTTGGTTCTTCCCGTTGAAAGTATATCATTTATGAATTTTTGTCATTCGGTATAATTTACAGACTCATTTACAACTTTTTAAAGCTAAGATTATTAATGGGGTAGGTTAGAGGAGGAAACACAGATGTATAAACCTCTTACACTTGAATGGTAGACTCTAATGCATTCTACACGAACTGTGATATAACAATTCGTAGCTTTGCTTGCTTTCTCCTCTGCCACTTAGGGATACGTAGTGACGGGTGCCGTAGTAAACGGCGAACACCACCTACATACCCTTAGCCCCCATTACCATTCTCATCACGCACCCCAACCTAATTGGAGTTGAAGAATGTCGTGAGAGAAAGCTCGCAATCGTTCACTGCGCTGGATTCTCTCTTGGCAATAATGCAATTTCAATTAAAGTGCAACACAGTAATCTGCTTAGCATAATTGGCCAACTAAACATTTGCAAGTTATTTGATTGAATAAATGTGGTCAGTTCATATATAAATTTGTCAAAATCTTAAATAGTTTAAAATATTTATTGAAAGAAATATTCTTTATTTTACCAATTTGCGGAATTCAGTACTCTTTACACGTCTGTTGGTAACTTCCTATGTTGTTTTAAAGCTGCACATGAATATTAATTGACCTAAGTTCCGCACGTTAGGTGCTAAATATAATCATATATACCGGTATATATATATATATATATATATATATATATATATATATATATATATATATATATATATATATATATATATATATATATATATATATATATATATATATATATATATATATATACTAGTATATATATATATATATATATATATATACATATATATATATATATATATATATATATATATATATATATATATATGTATATTTATATTTATATATATATATATATATATATATATATATATATATATATATATATATATATATATATATATATATATATATATATATGTATATATATATATACTAGTATATATATATATATATATATATATATATATATATATATATATATATATATATATATATATATATATATATATATATATATGTATATATATATATATATATATATATATATATATATATATATATATATATATATATATATATATATATATATATATATATATATAAAAATATATATATATACCGGGTATATATATATGTATATGCTATCAATGAAATATTTTGGGAATAAAGTCCAGATACGAAAAGAAAACGTGGAAAGAATGTGTATGAGTTGGCCAGTAAGCATTTTGGAATGATTCTACCCACAAATTATTTCCAAATGATACTTGTGGATATCCTCCCCTTCCCCCCAAAAAAAATGATAAAAAGATAAAAAAAAATGTGCCTTTCTTTGAGCTGCTACGCTATGATTGTTAAGGAAATGTAAAAACAATACTATTTCAACAATTGTTGAAGGAAAACATATTCCAAAGGAGGCACAATCTTCGTTCAAACACGGATTAATTCCAAGCATACCCATAGTGAGGTATGGGCATGAGGTGGTTCTATAAAATATGCATAGACATTAAGTTCCATCACAATTTATTTTGATAAAGATAACTTTCAAATTGTATCTATTTAAAGCCGGGTAGCTTATATACTGGCCGGTATACTGGTTGTATGGAAAACATTTTTTGGAACTATAGAAAAATCCGAATTTTTCGTAAGCTCAAATATGCATGTTACCCATGCACCACCGTATTATGCTGAATTGCTTGGGTTTGTTCAAATGCTCTCTCTCTAAGCGCACAACCTTTGATTGTGTTTTTTTCCCAGGGGATGTGTCCGTACGATCTTAGCGCCGATGCAGGCATTAGGCAAGTTCCGCTATCCCGTGTACGGCTCCGGCTACGGCTAAGGATAGTGCCACGTCACGCAAAGTGATGCATCGTCATCACTTTGCGTGTAGCCTGGCGCTGCCTGGCGCGGAGCCGATCTCGTGAACCGGCTGAGACACGCTGTAGGCCGTAAGTCCAAAACGGCGCAGCTATTTGAATAAATGTGGAATATTAAATTGATAATCCACAAAAACATTGATTGCAACATTGAGTTAAATTTGTTAACTCAACATTGACCAAGCGGTTTTAAAAAATTCGCCGGTTTTGCTATAGAAATTTTAAATATAAAAATAGGCTCCGTTTGGCAGAGATGATCGCCACTTGATTTCTTTAATCAGCTACGGCGTAGCCGTAGTCCCGTCGTAGCGGAATTATATTTGTACCCACCCGCCTCCGCCTACGGCTCCGTACAAGCTTAGCCGTTCGCGGAGGCGTTTACGACATATCGGAATCTCTCTATTGTCCATTGTGTCCATGCCGCCTAAACCCTTTCGGTGCATGCCCAGGTTCCTTTGATTACCCGGGTAAGCTACGCTACTACAGTGTGCGTGCTTCTGCCACCGGACAACCAACAAAGTCCGTGCAGTGCAACCCCATTGTGGAAGCAGAAGTTTGATATCGGTTGTACTATATTTCGCCGGGTGGTCATACCACACCCGGCCGTGCTTGAGGATAAGAAATCAGCATCAAAAGCACCTTTTTGTTTAATTTTTTGAAATTAGTTTACGTTAAGAACCATCTGGATACACTCGTCCACCAAACTGCCAACTCAGAATTAGGCAAACAGGCGCGGCAACGGAGATCATGCGTTGCAAAGGATTGGGCTTCCTCTCTTATAATATATATATATATATATATATGTATATATATATATATATATATATATATATATATATATATATATATATATATATATATATATATATATATATATATATATATATATATATATATATATATATATATATAAAGATAACGATTGAGTTTGGCCGTACATTGATAGGGGTTGCAAAGGACACGATTCTTATCAAGAGGTCAATTGGTTTTCGACAAAGTCTCTTTTGAATTTTTCTGAAATTACCATGATCATAAAGAATGCCTAAAAGTACAAGTAGTAGTAGTAGTAGTATGTTTATTTGCTTGTAAGACATTTTACAAAAATCATACTGTATGCATTCGCATAATAGAAAAGCATATTACAAAAGTATATCAATAACTGGAAAAGCATACTTAACATTGTATGCATTACAAAGTTTAATAACTGTTTTAACCAACAGAAGAAAGGGATCTAAACGGTATCCCGTAAATGTATTACAAAAATAATTAAACTAGCCATTTAGCGCATTTCTTTTTGAGGAGAAAAAAAAGACAAAAAAGAGAGAAAGACCAGGTAAGCCTGGTGAAGATGCGCTTTTTAGATTATGGCTTAGCCGGGTTACATAATTTCTCAGTCGTATTTTAGGTCACAATCCACAATCAAATAACCTACCCTTAACTCAGGATTTGGAATTAACCAATTCCTAGTCTTGAGTCTAACACGTCGGCATATATCTTACATATATATTCACATGAGATTCGCCAGATGGGAGAGAGTTCTTCAAAGGTGTATTCACCAAAAAACCCACCTAAAATCACCCGAAATCGGTGCTCATTTGGAATATCAAAACCTAAGGTTTCAATCCTGTCATACATTTCAGCAATCTGTGTTTCATATTTCGGACATGTAAGAATTAGGTGTTCAATATTCTCTATTTGTCCCAAACCACATTGTACGCACATTTTGGTATTATGAGAAGCTCTCCTTAATCTACAGTCGTCATTTTTTAGTCTGCTGGCTCTACAGACCAGTTTTACCATGGTTTCAAAGTTTCTGACAATATTTGGAGTTTGATCTGCTAGTTGCCACCAGGAGAGGTATGCAGGCCCATCTATGACTTTAGAAAGTACATTTAAGTAATTTGAAGAAGCAGTTTCATCTTGCCATATAGAGTCTTCATATTGCCAAATTTTCATCCATACCAATTTACTCCAGATTTGTTTGCTATAAACAATACTACCATTTTCCATCCTTTTGACCGTGTCGATCAATCCCATTTCTACCGCTGTGTTGAGTATATCTATAAGAGGACTGTTATAAGTATTCTCAACTACAGTATTATTGTCATATAATGAGATCACATTACTCAGGATACCCCTGCATGGCATGTACTCTGGTTGGTGTATTACTGTTCTAATAAAGAGTATTTTTTTCCCTTTAATAAAGGATGTGATTTTCATCCAGCCAAGTCCCCTGTAGCTTGTAGCATTTGGGGATCTGAAAGGGAAATATTGAAATCTTCTGCCAGCGTACCTTTCGAAAGCATCAAGCATATCAATATCCTTTTTACTTAGAATCCACACTTCACTTCCAAAAAGGAGTGTAGGTATTATTACTGACCAGAATAAAATGCTACAAGCTGCAGGGGTCACCCCACCTCTTTTTATACCGATCCCTGTTGACATGTTTAATATCTTGCGCGCTTTTTTTATTTTCTCTTCGGTTCTAACTGAAGAGTCACCCATTGCACACACCTTAACCCCTACATGGTCATAGTATGGCTTCTCCTTAACTTTGCATTTTCCGAGTTTAAAATTTCGATATTTTGCACCAATTTTGGCTTCAGCTCTCGATTCACCAAAAACTTGGACCGCGCTCTTCTTAGCATTAAACTCAAATCTCCACTTGCATCCGTGTTTGTACACTATTTGCATGGCTTGGTCAAGTTTGTTTTTTGACTTTGCACAAGTGGCTAAATCGTCAGCGTAACTGACTGGGGAGCATTTTAGATTGTGGGCAACTGAGCACGTGCCAGAGTTCTTAAGGTCTATAATTAATTCGTTAATGAAGGCAATGTACTTAGTAAGTGAGAGGAACCCACCTTGATGAATTCCTCTCAGCATTGGGTACCATTTCGAGTTTTTTGACCCAAGTTTCACACAACAGTTAAAATCAATATAAGTTTTGTATAAAATCCTCCATACTTTTCCAGTGATACCTAGTTTATGTATTTGAAAGAATAGCCCATCTATCCATACAGTATCGAAAGCCTTCGTGACGTCGTAATATGCCACGAAGACTTTCTTACAAGGTCAGTGTTTGGATTCACAGGCATTGAAAGTGTGGAAATAGAATTGAAAATTGTGGACAGCCCTGAATGTCCTCTATGAAATACCATACCAGAGACAGTTGAGCATGCATTTATTTAATGTGGCGACAGTTGTGGTTAGGTAGGGTACTAAAAGATAAGATAAAAATTTCAGATTCAGAAAAAATATTTGGTACTCCCCATCAAAACTCCATTATTGATACGGTGATTTTATTGACTAAGAAGAAAATATAGAAAAACAGACAAAAAGGCAAGGTGACTAATATTGCAGAAATCAAACATGAGCCATCAGTGCAATTACAATATGGACAGTATTATGCCTAAATTGGGGGGAAACTTGCAATTATGGTAACGAAAATGGTTGGACCTAATTCACAATTTTGGCAATATTCGAAATCTCATGTTGACGAAATGTAGGGTATAACATTTAAGATTGTTGTCTCATATATAAGCCACAATCCTCCACTTTGGTACAGAAAGATGTAATTGTTGTGTGTTATATGTACCAGTATGTGTATGATTTTGCGTGTGTGTTATTAAGACATAAAAACATGCGTTTTGCAGAAATGAAAAGGAAAATGTGCGGTTTCAAGAATCGTCGCCCTAGAGATAACTATAGTTTTAAAAGTGCCAATTAAAAGTATTATATAGGTGAGCATACGACATGCATCATTGCAGTGTCTTGGCGCCGATATATGACGCCTGATATATATTGTGTGCTGCACCACATGATTTAATCTACCTTTTCCTAGGGAGGCCAAAATATCGATTATCTAAAAAAATTCCCAGTAGTTAATCTTGAACTATCCCTTCAAATCACTGCATATTTGACACAACCTCATTCATACTTTATATCATTATATCATAAAGTAAATTTTGGAAAGTTGTCAACAGAACTTCTCATTTTCTCTTGAACAAAAAATTATAATATTTACTGGAATCTCGCCTGTCCCTATTTTTATGCTGCTTTATCAAGAACGTATCGTTATTTGTGAGTGTGTGTGGTTAGTGATAGAGACTGCTGCAGTACCCTGGAAAAACATCGCCAGCCATAAAGTAATTTGCAAATTCCTCAAATGCCTTGAGCCGTATTTATTTTCGAAAACTTCTATTCAGTGCTATACTGAAAAGCCTCAACTGTACGTATTTTTTTGCAAATACGCTACAATCAGAGCGGAACATCTAGGTCACATCGTCGCAAAGCTGATGATTTGAGGGGACACAGTAAGTAACAGGTATACGTGTACTTAGGGGCGTCTCGAACGACGTAGAACTTATAAAGTAGATATTTTAACTCGTTTGCATTTTGAGAGTACAGTAACATATTTAGGACAATTGACGTTTAACAGGACGATTTAAATTGGATGTAGGTGTAATTCGCCCTACTTTTCAATAGAAAAACTTAATGTATATCTTGATCCAAACCTAACCCTATCAGAACATGGGGATGTGGTCTACCAAACCTTCTGCCATTGTCCGTTATGTCACTTAACTAGAATGACATTAAGTCATTTTAGGTCATACCGTGCGCAGTTGCTAAGAGACATGAATGACATATTCATTCTCTGCATATCCCTTTTGAATTGTACTGTGTAGTTGAAAAACATTTTTGAATTAAGAAATTATTGTTCCATTTGATATTTCAATTTGAAGAAATCATAAGAAATTCTAAAATTAAATTATTTGACAAGCTACTGCAATTCTGAGAATGTAAGTCAAATGATGTTAAATTCCCATTTGAAATAGTATACAAGTGATGCAGACACATGTGGGAGATGGAACTACTACCGCTCATGGGTTACTTGATAATAATGTTACTACACATGGCTTTACCTGGCATTCATCCTTGATATTCTTATAGGACTATATGGTATAAAGGTCTATATTGTTTAAAAGTAATGCCCTGGAATAACGCATGACACAGGAAGCCAGTCAAAAAAATAGAAATATAGTGTGTTGATTACTAATGAGTAAGTGTTGATTCCCTAAAACTAACCAGCACTATCGAATGTGAAATCTGCCATGTGTGATTTAAATATAGTTCATCAAACACATACAATGCCCGATAGTTGGAATAGATGATGGTGCCTAATGGTTGTTTTGGTTCATTTAATATATATAATACCCGATGGTTGGATTTGTTGATGCACCTACAATCACGTCACCTAATAGCTGATTATGTAAGTTGCAAAAAAGTGCCTGACCATTAGCCGACATGTCAAAAATATGTTTATATTTTAATCTACGAGTAAATAATTTCTAATGCTGCTCAATGAATTTGTATCATTTGAACATAGATAGATAGATAGATAGATAGATAGATAGATAGTTAGAGATAGATAGATAGATAGATAGATAGATATGCGTGAATAAATGTATTTAAGTGTTAAATGTTTGTGTGTATATTGGAACACACACCAACTATTCATACCAAACTACCTAACATACCGGATCATTCTTGAGTTTTGTGTATAGCTCGTTTATGGCTTCGAGGTTCCTCGCTCGTTTTTGACGATAGATTCTTTCACTTTCCTGTCGCCTTCTCCAGGCATTAAGTTGTCTAATGATCCATGTCGTGCTCAGAACGGCTGCGACTGAACCAGTGAGAGCTGCAACGGAAACATTTCTCCCTAGTATGGAAACTTCTCCCTTAAGTTGTGCAAACAACATTGCCGTTGATAGTAAAGTACCTGTATGTTACCAGGAGCAGTCTACAGAGGAAGCTGCAACGAAACTAGAGTTTGTTGCACTGCTCCTAACAGTGCTGCGGCATCATAGACTGACTTGCCAGTGCTTGTATCAGTTTAAAACCTGCCACACAGGTTAAACCCACCTACCTGTGAATTGAAGCAGCCTGCATGTTCACTGCAATGCATGTCTGCGCATCCATAAACCCCTTATTTCGACCAGTCACCAGCAAGTGTGTGTTAGGCCAGGAACAGTAGAGGTGTTTTTTGATTTTACTCATTTCTGAAACACTGCACTGCAGTAGTACTTGCTAGCAGTAGATTAAGCAGCACTTCAGTGTGTTGTCACAGTACTAGAGTCAGAGCAAAATTTAGTTTTACTGGTGTATTACAGTACACTAGTGGAGGGGTAAAATTAAGCTTTTCACTCGTGTAACTACCTCTGCTCTCAACCAGGAACTAAAGCACAGTCCTTGGCATGCAGAGTAAACACCATCATAGGGGTTTAATGGTTGAGGTAGATTATGAAAATAACATTTCTGTAAATAGAATCTTTATTTTCTGTATACTTAACCTATTCAATCAATTAGTTTAAATGGGTGTTTTCTGAAAAAGTAGGGTGGCCATGGAAAAGACCTTTTTTATTTTTGGTTTGAACCTTCCTTAACATTTAAAGCTCAGCATAATTACCAATTGTATAGATATGTACTTATAGCAACAATCTTTAAGCTTTAATCTAATAATCAGTGTATGTACTGGTATTGACTGATTTGGAGATATGTAATTTGACATGAATGTACAAAGGTGTATAATTTGTTAACATAACGCATGCTCAGTAGTAGATGATATGGAATAGCAACACTTTTCTGTGATGTGATATACATACTTATCTAATCATATAACATACAAGGAATAGAAAATATTCTTTTCAGTACTTTGGTTTAGGTTTTAACTTTTGTCTACTGTTTTTCGCATATTAAGTTGTACACGATAAAAGGTAGTGACCCCCTACTAGAATAAAGTTTTAACCTGTTCTCAGAAAATTTCACACAAAAGCCTCCCACAGACAACCTTATGAAATCTGCCAAAACAGGATGGCTGAATGTTTACAAGTATATGCTTTAAATTTGAGAATGCTTAAAAAAGGTCAGAAAACAAGGCCAATGGCAACAAAGTCATACTCTCAAATGAGTTCACAGAGTTTGCATCCCCACCGGATCCTCATTAGCATGTTGACCAGGGAGCTATGCAAATGTCTCAATTGTGAATAGATGTCTATCATGCCTATGCAAGATAAATTTGGTTGCAGTCCAACCAAAACATTTTTTTCACGTCATTTTACTGGATCCCCAGTCATATTGGCATCATAGGTAATGAAAAGGCAGACACTGCTGCCGAAGATGGTCTTTCGAAAAAGAGTCACAAATGTTCCAATTCCTTATAGTGGTTTTATAAAACACATAAATGTCCTTTTAAAACGTAAATGTCTCAGTGGTATGAGGCTGTAAACAACTAACTACATGAGATTCACCCACAGTTGGGTCTTTGGCCTGGATGTTCTCGAATCATTAGGCATGTGGAGAGTGTTTTAACAAGAATTCGAATCGGTCACAATCATTTGACTCACTGCTTCCTTCTGAAAGGGGAAGATCCTCCCCAGTGTATAGCGTGTGACTGTCATTTGACTGTCAATCATATTTTATTTGAATGTGTTGATTTTATTGAATCTAGAAATAGACATTTTGGTGTAAATAGCTTTAAGTAACTCTTTGAAACTGTTCCTCCAGACAGCATTTTATCGTATTTACATGAGACTGGTCTGTTTTGCAGATTATAAAATATTTTAAGAACTTAGTTTCTTTTGAAACAACCTTGGTTGCACTACTTATAATATATAACTGTTGATAGTTTTGTGAATATTTTTACTTATTTATTGCTTTGCTATTGTTTTAAACTTTAGCAAAGGACCATTGTTTTACACAAATTTTATGGCACTAAATGGCCTTTGTGTGCCGATGTTTCTTTACGCAATCATTCATTCATTCATTCACGTCATTTTATTAATTCCTTCCATGGGTTAGGCAACACGACAGCATAAGTACAATAACAGGCATTTAGCACTGTGCTAATAAACATCTTTACTATGTAACATGTATATTGCAGAAAAAGAGGGAAGGTGCTATATGTCACAATCTAAAATTGCATATACCTTAAAGTTCGAAATATTGGCGTGCCCAAATTTAGCGAATTGATCCATTTTTCAATATTAGCGAATCGTAATATTAGCGTATGATGGTCCTGGTATGAATAAAAGAGCTGTTGGCTTTATTATACGGCTAGCTTCGCCGTCCATGTAATCACCTAATTATAATGTAATTTAATACGAGTAGATATGCCACCGTGTAATATGTCCTCTCGGGGCAAATTTCCGACACGGCAAAATTTCCAGATCTACAGTATATATATATGTATATATATATATATATATATATATATATATATATATATATATATATATATATATATATATATATATATATATATATATATATATATATATATATATATATATATATATATATATATATATATATATATATGAGGACCTTTTACCCTAAATGGTCTCTATAACGGCCTGAGGATTGCACAAGCATGAAACTCAGGGTTGTCAACTTGAGACTGAGTATGTGACTTGCACACACATATATATATATATATATATATATATATATATATATATATATATATATATATATATATATATATATATATATATATATATATATATATATATATTTATACATATATATATATATATATATATATATATATATATATATATATATATATATATATATATATATATATATATATATATATATATATATATATAGGCTTGTTCACAGTTTCGGCCGTTTTTTAAAACTAAATACGGATGTTTTGGACCACAAGGCGATGGGGACATAACAGTACATAGAAAATTCAAATGGAACAAATATAAACAGATCGTAACATTAGCGAATCTGACCCATTCGCTAAAGTCGCCAATAATAGTTCCACGTTAATATTTCGAACTTTACAGTAACTGAATGTAAAATG
>OZ012690.1:39266797-39274297 GCA_963942565.1 Maea johnstoni
TCTGCCCAGGTCCGATGATGACAATAGTAACGCACGCCTCCATGGAGGGGTGGGCGGGTCACCTGGGCAACTGGGTTGTCTCCGGAGAGTGGTCGACAGCTTGGGTCAAGCGCCATATCAGCTGGCTAGAGCTTCAGGTTGTATGGCTGACCTTGAAACACTTCTTGCCCCAGTCGGATGGTGCTGCTGTGGATATCTTGTCAAGCAATGCCACGACGGTAGCATACATCAAAAAAGAGGGCAGGACTCTGTCACCCTCCTTTTACCGACTGGCACTTCAGGTGTGGGCATGGTGCAGGGAACACCCGGTAGCCAGCCACTTTTCAGGGAGCAAGAATGTCCTGGCGGACGCTCTGTCCAGGGGGAAGCACCACCACCCTAACCAATAGTCCATGCACAAGGTGACGGTGGCGCTAATATTTGTACATTGGCCGACCCCTCATGTGGATCTGTTTGGGTTCGAGAAGAACCAAGTGTTCTTTTCAGTGGGCCCTTCTCCGACGTCCAGCGGGTCAAATGCTTTGACACAGAATTGGGAACACCTATATGGGTACGCGTTCCCACCATTCAGCCTCATACCGAGGGTATTGAGGAAATAGGTTGCAGCCGTCAGCGTGGATCCTATTGACAGCGCCGTTTTGGCCGAGTTAACTGTGATTACAACAGCTGACAAGTATGCTAGAGGACCTCCCACGGGTGATCTAGCCCGGAGACAACCTCCTGAAAAACTCGGTCACGGGAATGTTCTTCCCCCCGCTGGCTATCTGTATGGCCTCCCTCCGCGAATTCTTTGTTGATCGCTTTGTTTTCACCAGGGGTTGCTGACACGGCAGCCAGAGCCCGGCGAGAATCGACTTGCCGGGTTTATGATTCACGTTTTCTCCACTACCTACGGTGGTGTGTGGAAAGAAGTGTGGATCCTGCTCAAGCCTCTCTAACTCAGGTGGCGGAATTCCTCAATGGCTTACGGACAGTCAGGCATAGGGACAAACCCTTAGCCTCGAGAACAATAGCAGGGTATAGATCCGTAATTGCAGGTGTATACCAAGGTTTCCGAGGTTTCTCCATGGTGTCATCTAATGTGGACCTTTCAACTTTATTGAAAGGCATCTTTGTTGTAGCCGCCAGACCTATATATCAAGACTCTCACAGAAACGGGGAATCTCACAACAGTATTGAAATACCTTAAAATAGCCTCTACGGGTCACTTTTATATAAAAATGCCATCATGACCCTGTTGAATGATTAAAGGTTATTAACCCTTCCAATACTATGGCTACTTTTTTCCAAAGTACAATGATGTAAAGATTTTTGAAATCCGCCTAAAACATGTCATGTTGGTATTCATTTCATCGCTCTTGTTGAGTACTCTCAGATGAGTATCCATGTGTCAGAGTTTCATTTATTTTCTTAAGGTTTAATGCATCATTTGGCATTGGCCAAATTAGCCACCAGCAGCATAAGGGTTAAGTTATGTTGTATCACTGAGGCAAGAGGGTAAAATTAGGTACATACAGGGAATTGCAATAATATAATACATTGGTCGCTTGTGATTCGTCGGTTATTTTTAGAAGTTGAATTTTGATCCCCAGGGGCTAGAAAGCGATCGCCCAAGCTTATCCATCGCCATACTGTATTCAATAGTCTTCCTACTTTCAGTAAAGGTATATTGATTTCGAACATTTTTGCTTTTAAGAAGCTGTATAAAGAAGTTCCAAATTCAAAGGTCATGTTTTAGTGAGGTTTTGATTAGGTAAATGTTGCTATAATCTGCTCTCAACAAAAAAATTAATTGAACAGAATATGGGTTTGACATACAGTTCCTATATACTAGTATTTGACCTTGATTTGACCCCTAAATGACCTTGTATTTACGTAGCATTTAGGATAGGGATACAGAGAAACACCATGATATTTAAAACAAATTTTCCCTATCATCAAATAGGATGGTTTTTGTGTTTGTCTTTCAGTTTTGCATATTTGATCTTGATTTGACCCCAAATGACCTTTCAAGGTCAAAAAATTTCATTACTACATAAGAAAATATAATATATCCTTTTGTGCATCAGTTTTAGATCTGAAAAAAAAAATTAACATCAGTTTTTGATATGATAATAGATTACTGTCTTCTGATTGGTCGGTTATTTTTATATGTTGAATTTTGACCCCCAGGGGCATGACCCAGGGCGGGTCATGATCTTATATGAATCTCCATCCATGAAAGTACATATATACCAACTTTTACACTTCTATCACAAAGTGAACGATTTGGCCAAAATTTGGAGCTTATCCGCTGGACTAATAATCTGAACTATCCACCAACAAGACAGGCAATAACTGTGTTGTTATACGAATGTTAAGACGAGGTAAAAGACCGTTGGGGATGCCAATATTTTAAGCTTGACCGTCTAGCTGCATGGATAGATTGCAACTAACCAAATCAAACAACGCGTTCTACCAATCGATCTATACGTCACGTGCAACAATGTGTTGCCGTGGATACGCGTCATGCAGGAGTGCATGTTTCCTAGCATGAGGAATGCGTCGAGACGTCGTGAAGTGAAGTCATCTAACAATGTCAAGTACCTGAAGTGGTAATTGTTGAGACGGTTTCGGGGCTATAGCTCCCTCATCACAAGCACTGATGTTATATGATAAACGGCAGCAAGATATTGATTGCTAGAGTGGGGGACAAGAGGTCCCTGTTGCTGAGTAGACTGCTTAAAGGGTGTATATAGTGTAACGTCCCTGTATGTAAGGCTTAATTGGCCAATTACCCTATAGCTTAATTAGATAATAGGAACAGTGGGTGGATTCAGGTGAGTATCCAGAATATGTAGGTATAGATCGGTCTCAGTGGTGCATGTCAGAGTCGGACTGGTTGAAATAGGTTACAGTCCGTGTCTGCGCGGTGTGTAAGAATTAAAATTCTTATGATGTTTGTATGGTCTCATATGAATCGGCGGAATGTGGAGATAGTCGTGTGGAGGTATGGTGCCTCTCATAGATATCTGCACATAGATAGCCTGTGTCGGCGCATACCCGCTAAGTGTCGGGTATGGGGCTGTTGTAACCAATGTGGATAACATAAAAACATGAGAAAACGAGGCACGGCCGCATGTAGTTACAATGTCAAAGTAGTTGACAGGATGATGGTGTGGTAGGTATCATCTATAGGGTGCCAATCGTGATAGTGCAAATGGGTACTGAAGCTATATAGTTGCTGTAGTACATTGTTAGCTTATAGGCGATGTGGTTATTATAATTGAGAATTGATTAATCTGAATAGATTTTATATTCCAGGGGAGTACCTGTTGCGTCCAGATATGTATGATGCTCCAGGTTAGTATGTGAAGAAGTGCGACCCAGATGAGGCCATTGATTAGGTACGTATGCAGTGTACAGTGTTGTATGTGGTCAATAAAAGCGACCAAGTATGTCACATAAATGTTGTGTTGTCCTGTCCGTGTCTTCCCTCAGAAACCATATGGTTTGTTATACATATATTGCCATACGAAGAGCATGTGGTATGAGTGTTTAGTAAGGGTATGATGTCAGACGGAGTGGACCCTAGGTAGGTGTTATATCCCATGAATGATCATCGTAGATAGCCAGGAATATGATCGTAAGATAGTGAATGTCTGTGATTGTGTGCATGGATATAAAGTAGGAAAATACCCAATGAAGTATTGAGATAGTGATCAGATTGTATCAGATAGGGTGAGCTAGCATAAGTGTATCCCCCTAGTCACTAAATATACCAGATCCGACATGCTATATGGTCTGGAGATAGGAGTTAGCGTACGTCTGATATGATAAGTTAATGTGAAGAATAGATAATAGAATATACTCCACATAGTACGCGAGAAATACGTCAGCATGATAGCATAGTGTCTAGTCTTCCAGCTGTAGTGCGCCTGCAGGCTGCCTCTCTGTTTTGTGCTCCTGGCCTTATCACCTATTTTAGGTGATTAAGGACAAGCTTTCCACTAGGAATCACCTAGGATTAAGGCAACATTACAGGGATCAGCCAGAAAAAATCTGTGGATCAAACAACAAGTAAAAAGCCTGGAATTAAGGATTTTCAAGGATTTGAAATCAACATTTTCAGGCTTTTCTCAGCCACAGGGAACATTTAGAGCAAGAACCGTTAGTCGTCAAGTCGTAAAAGGGCAATAAAAGTCCTTGACATCGACACTTGACACTGATACCACCGAGATGCCCAGTGCTCCAAACACAGTATGACCCCAGTGAGGGTTTATTCCAGGAAGCTCCTCCTCAATCTGGGTCAAGTTGTCACTGAAGATAGGACCAGCCTGCCAGTTAGAGGCAATCAGGGCCCTGAGAATAAACAACATCTACTCAGGACCCAAGACCCATAGAGGTGTGTCATCTGGAGTAAACAAGAGGAGGAAAAATTAATCACTAGGCCCAGGACTTACTGTTGGGAGCCTAAATATCCATCTGTCAGGAACAAAACTGACATCATCAGGGATATTGTCATCAATCAAAACATCGATATCCTTTCCCTGACTGAGACCTGGATTACCAACAAGGAAAAATGTGACTTTTACGTGAAAGGACTGACATTCCCAGGCTATGAATTTAGCCACATACCGAGGTGAGGAAATCGTGGTTATGGTGGGGTGGGAGTACTACATAAGGCTTCCATTAAAGTAACCAGCTCTGAAAAGTACAAGTCAGACAGTTTTGAGAATATGCTGATTCAGTTCAATACTGGGTCACGTTGCCTCAATTTGGTTACCTTATATAGGCCCCCACACAATCAGAAGAATAAATTTACCAACACACAATTCTTCGAGGAGTTCTCCACATTTCTTCAAGACAGGGTGACAAGCTCTGGTGATCTACTAATCGTAGGAGATCTGAACTTTCACCTTGATAAAAAGAATGACACTGCTACTCGGAAACTCACAGAGTTGCTGGAGTCATTCAACATCCTGCAGTGTGTGAATACATCCACTCATATGTCTGGGCACACACTTGATGTTATTATGTGTCGTGCTACAGACAACTTGATCCAAGAGGTCAAGGTGGGTGATATGATAACAGATCACAACCTATTGTTATGCACTGTCCACCATCCCAAGCCACACCTGCAGGAAAAGAAAATAGTGACTAGAAAACTCTGATCCATGGACCTGCCCAGTTTTAGGGAAGATATTGTGCAAGGGCTGACAATTAATGATCATAGTGAATCTGCTGCAGATCTTCTGAACAGATAAAATGTTCATCTTACCAGCGTCCTTGACAAGCACGCACCAAAGAAAGAAAAGTCTGTTGTAGTTCGACCCCTACAACCATGGTTCACGGATGAACTACATCAGGCAAAAAATGAAAGGAGGAAAGCTGAGAGACTGTGGCGAAGGACCGGCCTTACCGTTCACAAAGAAATCTACAGGGCTGAGAAGTGCAAGTATAATACTTTACTACTAGACAGTAAAGCAAACTACTTCAATGAAAGAATCACAGAGTGCGGTAATGACTCAAAAGCTATTTCAAAAATTATAGACGACCTTCTTTTTCGACACAAAACGACAAAATTGCCAGCGTATAGTTCTGCTCAGGACCTCGCAAATAGATTTGCAACATTTTTCAAAGAAAAAATTGACAAAATCAGAGATGAGCTACCTGATTGCTCTGACATCGACCTGAACATACCCCAGGATAAGCCTCCTTCAACTCTAAGCTTTCTTCAAACCACAACACAGGAGGAGGTATGGAAGATCATATGTAAATCTCCTTCGAAAAGTTGTACATTGGACCTGATACCCACTTGGATCATCAGGGATGCCAAAAATGAACTGCTTCCAACAATCACAGACATCATTAATGCTTCACTGAGGTCAAGTGAAGTACCTACATCTATGAAATCAGCTGTGGTCACCCCTCTGCTTAAAAAAGCTACCTTAGACCCTGAGATACTAAAAAACTACCGCCCTGTTAGCAACCTTTAGTTTGTATCAAAGGTCTTAGAGAGGGTGGTTGCTCAGCGACTGACAAGTTACATGAAAGATAATAATCTACATGAATACCTTCAATCAGCATATAAACCCAGTCACAGCACAGAGACAGCACTGGTGAAGGTACAGAATGACATTCTTACAAGCATTGACCAGCATGGAATTGTTATACTGATTCTTCTTGACCTAAGTGCAGCATTTGATACCATCGACCATGATGTGCTGTTTTCTAGAATGGAAAGCACTCTGGGTATAACAGGGCCAGCCCTTGAATGGTTCCGTTCATATCTTGGTGACCGTACTCTTCGAGTTCAGATAGATGATTCATTCTCCGCATCACAGGAAATCCTATGGTCTGTACTACAAGGATCAGTGTTGGGCCCTCTGCTCTTCCTGATTTACCTCCTACCCTTAGGAATGCTGATACGAAAGCATGGTCTAGAACTCCATGCTTATGCGGATGATACGCAACTCTACATCTCTATCAAACCTATCAATCAGCATGTAGTGGACGAAGGTGTAGCTAAGTTGGAAAACTGCCTCACTGACATCTATACATGGATGTCTCAAAATAAACTGAAATTAAATGCAGACAAAATTGAGGTGCTGGTCATGGGTACCCCACAGATGCGGGTGAAAATCTCCATTCCTAGTATTACCGTAAATGGTGTAATAGTACCAGTTCTTAATGAACCCTTCGGTAATCTGGGGGCTGTTTTTGGTCCGAACATGAATATGTCTGCACATGTATCAAAAGGTATCAAGTCTGCAAATTACCACCTTAGGAACATTAGGAAAATAAGGTAATTTCTCAATAATGATACAAGCAAGAGTGCCATCGTCTCACTGGTGACATCACGCCTTGACTATTGTAATGGACTTGTCTGTGGAATTACTGATGAGCTGCTATGCAGGCTCCAGAAAGTCCAAAACAATGCTGCTAGAGTGGTTAGTGGCTCCAAAAAGTATGATCACATTACACCAGTTCTAAAAGATTTTCACTGGCTGCCCATCAGGAAAAGGATTGACTTCAAGATTCTGCTTTTGACTTTCAAATGCATGCAAGGATATGCCCCTCTATACTTGAGGGAACTGTTAGTCAAACAAGCTAATACAAGGACTCTAAGATCAAACACTAAGAACTTATTACAGAAACCACTCACTAATCTGAAAAGGTTCGGTGACAGAGCATTCTGTGCCTATGCACCACGCCTTTGGAATGAGCTCCCTGAGAACATCAAGGCTGCTGATAGTGTGCAAAACTTCAAGAAACAGCTGAAAACATTGCTATTTCGAAAGGAGTTTAATTGACTATATGGACCATGACAACTGTCCAATGACTCTAAAGCGTTTTTGAACATTATAGGTGGAAAGGGCGCTATATCAAATATCAATTATTATTATTATTATTATTATTATTATTATTATTATTATTAATTATTATTATTAGTCGGCAAGGTTAAGTCCCAAGGGGACAGTGCTTCTTAACCGAAAGATCCATTTCGATTCCAGAGCT
>OZ012690.1:39276797-39296539 GCA_963942565.1 Maea johnstoni
GAAGAATCTCCATGACCGACCTCATGCGTGTTTCGCCCCAGTGGAAGGGTACAAGCTGTAATACATATACTCAAATTAAGGGTAAATCTATACATATACTAATACTGAATTTTCCAAATCTTTGGTCACCAATGCAAGTCAACCGTGGTGTAATGATGGACTAGAAGGTTTTCTTATTTATTTTGAATTGGTGCATTTTCAGTAAACTTTTTAAAAGTGTCTCACAGGCCTGGTAGCGCCATCTATTGTCAAACGTCTGCAACATTGGTTAGCATGGCAATGTGAATATGGGGGTAAAGAATTAATGATTTTGATCAGTTTGATTTAATCTCTTACTCGTTGGATTAGGCAAGAAGGTGCATTACACTTATCAGTGACCAATTACCACTTACGTTCCAGGTCCCGGTTGCGCAAATACACGTATTTTACAAAAAGCCGTATATAAAAGTGCTTGATTCGTACCGTGTGTCCCATGTTTTGAAGAGTCAATGTTGTCTCTCTCACAGCTCGCTGGCAGGTAGGCAGAGGAAAGTAGTCTCCCTCAGCTTCTAGATAACCTATCCGCAGCGACTTCCTCTCTTCAAATATCTTCAAACATGAAAAGGAGAGTGGGTGTACTTCTTAGTCTTAACTCTGGCCATTACAAATTATTCGTGTATAGAGATTTAATTGTGTACATTCGTTGAATATGCATATACACAAAACTACATTTTAGACATAAAATATGTTACTATTGACATGACCACCTGCGCTATCGCATGATACATTGGAAACGTTTGAAAGAGCATTTACCTCCCTACCTTATATTCCGATACAGATTAGAGTTAGAAATGGCTTGATTGCGATGTTTAATCTAAGAGAGAAATATGTTAAGAAGACCTCCATGTGCCAAAAGATGGCACAACGTACGGTTCAAAGTGATGGTAAAGCTCAGTTGTTTTAAGACAATGAGTCTATATCGGAAATATATCATTGACTGATTAATTTCGCGAAGAATTCTCGTGTAGAAAACAGATGAGTTTATATAGCATTCTTTATACAATCAATGTGGTGAACATAATGCGTGAAATGAAAAGTCAATTATTTTACCTCGTCTCGGAAAGCTATAGGTGGAATAACACCATCAATAGCGTACATGTCCTCAGAGCAGAGTGCCCTTAATGCCAACACCAAACCATCCACCTCTTGTGCCATAGGTCCATATATACCAGGGACTGGAATTGACAACATAAATGCTCTCACAGCAATGTGCGACTGTTGCGCAAATGATCTTTGGGACTAGATGTTTGTATTATTTTTTATTGTTCTACAATAGTCCCGCTTGTAATTTCATATAATGAAATTGGAAAATACTGCTTACAATCACCCAAGACACTTGCAACCAGTCTGTTGTACGGGATCATGGGAGATAGTAGGTCTGTGTGACTGGATCTTTTCTGTGGACACCACCGACTTAACCCGTAGTACATACAACTAACATTTCGAAGGCCTTAAGTGGGTTCTGAGGTCCTAGGCCTCATTTGTGAAAAACAGTTGTCAGTGGAATTGACAAATTGTATTGCATGAGGGATTTGCATTTGCCAGGAAGAAAAGAGAACTATACAACTATCATTATTTAAATTCATGTTTGGGATCACCTTCTCTGAAATATTCAGTCACTCTTGTACGCGCCAATTAACTCCTAAATAGTGGAATATTGAGGAAAACTATCAGTTAACTGTCGGTAATGGACAGCTCTTTAGCATTTACCATACCGTTATTGTCATGCAGATATCCCAACTTCAAATATAGCAAGACGTCATTGTCAAAGAATGCCGAGAAAGCATCCCTAAAGTGTGGAATTGGCATGAGTCCTCCCGTGGGGAACAGTCAGACACATAAGCGACTCCATAGCGGAGCAGACATTCCTTATGTCGAACAGGTACACATAAGGAAACCCAGCCAGTCCTCTGATGTAAACAACATATTGGTGGGGAGCTATCATACGGCACAGCAGCCATTCCCCATGGACCAATAATGGAATAACTGATGTGCCTTCCTGACTATAAGGAAAAGACGCAGTCATTTAGTTAGTAGTTTACATACACTAGTATGTAATCATTCACACTACACACACGCAGGGTGCTTGGAAAAACCTTGTATGCTGAACTTGTACGAGTGCACCATTAAACTGATGATCATGCTCCAGATAAATCCTAAAAGATATTAATACAGATAGAAATCAAATGCTTGGTACAAGTGGGCAGTATCAAGTACCTATTGTTAGTATAATCTACCCCCGACACCTTAAACAATAATCATATCGAATTGAACATGCTGTGACACAAAGGGAAATAGCTAGTAGATAAAGCATCATATTAAGAACATTTCTTACCAGCAGAAAATTCGCCTCGGAACACATAGTTATCACCAGAGGAACTGGAGTAAATATACAAAAGCAATGTTTAGAACATAAATCAAAAATCCATATATACATATATATAAATATATATAAATATATATATATATATATATATATATATATATATATATATATATATATATATATACATACATACATACATACATACATACATACATACATACATACATACATACATACATACATACATATATATATATATATATATATATATATATATATTTATATATATATATATATATATATATATATATATATATATATATATATATTTATATATATATATATGAACCACTCAGAAGAAGAAGGTGAGAGTGTGATCGCAAATTTAAAATTCATTTCACACAATAGATGGCAGGCCAAGCATTTCTACCCTATTAAATGGGAACTCATAACATGGACTCTTCCAACCGTTTCTATGTCACGTATCCAATACATTTCGTAGGGCAATAGTTAAGTTGACTTCTGTAGTCTTGTTAATTCGGCAGGAGAGGTTCCAACATACTTTTTCAACTGAATCTGCATGGGAACCTTCAATAATTCACATACATCAAAAAAAAATGTAGATGTATTAGTAAGCAATAGTATCAACCCAAACTAGTGGAAAATTGTTTGCTTTTATCATTGAGTCCCAATGGAGATATCAGTGGTCTAGTGGTTACAGAGTTAGCTTCCCAATCTGTCAGCACAGGTTCGAATCCCTGAGGCTGCTACTTTTTTTATTTTTAATTTAGCGCTTCATTGGTAACATATCTCTAGTTGGATGCTTTAATAAGTTTCATATATGTATTGATGTGATATTAATTATCTTAATTGATATTCTAACATAGTTATCTCAGTGCTCTAGTTAAGTTTGATCTGTTTGTTTTCGCAAGAAGAACACAGGGGTTTTATACTTGGGTACCCAGGTACTGCGAGTGTGTATCCAAGAGCATTACCTCTTTCAATGGGGCCTTCTCTGGATACACCTCAACAGTTACAATGCAAAGACCCGGGGGATATGACATTCTGTCACAACGAACTGTGGTGCAGGTTTTCGCTATCTAGGGCTGTCAGGGCTGGACAGGAACCTTGTTATCTGTAGGCTGAACTTGGATATGGGTAATCATTTCATCAAGCAGGGCTTGTCGAGCCCTGTCTGGTAGTGTGCTGGCTGCTACTTTTTCAGCTTGCAGCAGACCCTAGCTACATTTAAGTTAGGTGCAAAGTCCAGAAAAGGGATTATTTAAGGCTGTTGAGGTATTTGTTGTTATAAGTCGGTAACCAGTGTTTAATTTTACGGTGCTGGCTCTGGAAATGACAGACACCAAGCTAAATTTTAGTTTTAGCCTCCTAATCAGCATTTTTGTGTGAGTTTGCCACTTTTCTGTATGTTAATTTGCAGCATGTGTCAGTTTTCCAGTTCAGTGTCTGATCATGGCATATGTGGTATCATATTAAAGCCCTCGCCTGTGGAATCTCATTAATAGGTAGTTTTGCTAGTTTCAGTGGTTGGCCATGGCAACGGGGGCCAAGAATTAATCAAAAACAGAGAAAATGGTCATTTTCTTAGTTTGTGTGACTAACCCCCAAACAACACATCTAGGGGCACCAGTATGTTTATCAAAAAAACTTCCATGTCCTGGATATTCTGATTTAGTGTGAGGGGATATGAAATTGGTGGGTTTTCGGAATTGGTGGTGGGGAGGGGGCAAAATGTCATCTGAGCAAGTCCATTTAAAAAGTGTTGGCAAGGGGATGAAACAATTCAGAATCTGGAGTAGGAAGATAATAACATTTTTGGAGAAGGGTTTGGGAGGGTGGGTTTTTTGGTGAACTACCAACTCAGATTTAGGGGAGGGGTATGTCTTTTTTGGTCCTCAGAACTCAGGGGAGTGGGGATTGTTGAAAAAGAGAAGAAAAAGTTCTGCGTTAAGAATTGGAGGAGTGGGATTCCTGGGTATTCGGAAATAGTGTTGGGGGAAGTAAAGGGAAAAATTTCCTCTAAGCTGATTCATTTAAAAACGTGGTAGGGGGGGGGGGGGGTCCTGGGTATTCAGCATCGTTAAAACAGATGTTCAAAGTACTTATAATGGGGGGTGGGGGGGTAGGGTTGAATGTTTACTGCGCTCCTTTTCCTCTCCCCATTTCCCCTTTTGCCTGGCTTTTTTTATCGTCACTATATAGCAAGGTTAAGAAGCAGCAGCATTTGTCTATCAATGTTTCCTCATTTAATTTGCCAGCAAGTAAAACCTTTCATTGTTTTGATTTGATATATAACCATGACCTTCTAAAAGTCAGTAACTAGTGTGTCTAGCCTAATTTTAGGGTGCTGAATCTGGAAATGACATATATATATATATATACATTTTCGGCTGGGACTTTTCTGAATGTTAATTTGCATAATATATCAGCTATTAAGATCAGTGTCAGATTATGACAAATGTTGTATCAAATTAAAGCTATTACCTGTGGGAGTTCATTCATATGCAGTTGTGCAAGTTTCAGTGGTTGCCATGGCAACAGGAGCCAAGAAATAATGAGAAAACAGGAGAGATCATCATAATCTTCATAATTTGTGTGATACTTAAGTGCGGTTTATCCCCATTCAACACATCTAAGGACATCAGTATGTTAATATGACTGAAATATTTTGGGTCTGAAGTACAGACCTGTGAAAATGACGACAACACAAATGCGGAGTCTATCGACAACATGGCTTTAAGTGAGTCATTTTATCAGATGAGTATCAGATCATGTAAAATGTGATATTCCATTGTAGGTGTCAACCGTGGGGGCTCACTCATGTGTAGTTATGGTAGTTTCAACACACCTAAGGGCATTTGTATGGTTATTAAAGGACAATTGCACTAAAACTCCTGCGCGCCCCCAGGGCTGCCAGCCTGAAAAATGGGCTCCTGGCTTTTTCACCAACTGTGAGTGATCAAGGATCTCTCACCTGCCAGTAGTTACCCAGTCTTGACATAACACCACCAGGACTCACCAGAATAACTTTAGGAGAGAAAATATCACCTGTGAAGTCTAAAAAACAAGGATTTATGTATGCATTTTGCCTGGACAAGGCAGAGATGCAGTGGAATCGTAAGGTCATTAGGGGCCATAAAAAGGCTCCTGACCCATTTTCAAGCCAGTGTTTATCTATAGGCCCACCCAGCTGGTCAACATGACTGCTATCAGGGCATACCCTAGAAATTTACTGCTCACCATCAAGCTGGCTGTCATCCAGGCAAAACCAAGGGTGCCATTAGGAGTGCTTGAAAAACTGAGGCAAAATAACATCTGCTCAGTCCCCAAGACTCACAGAGGGGTGTCAGGAGGAAAATCAAAAGTATGGAATATCCTGACTGTCACAACAACACTCAGGCCAACTCATCAGGCTGTTCAGGGCAGGGGGGTGAACTGGGACAACTTGATAAAGATTGAAACCGGGACAAACCTCTTCCCAATTGTGAGTAGAAAGGATAGGAGATCTAAAGAGCTGTGTATCTGCCTCTTTGAATACACAGTCGGCAAGAAACAAAATTGAAATGATGAGGAATTCAATTTTCTCCCACTCTGAGGTGTGTTTTACAGTTAAGGATAAGTTGTCCTCAATGGGCTGTCTTCAATGGGGTTAAAGGTCAAACTAGTGTAATTGACCAATCAGATCCCTCAGTTTCAATCAAGGGGTCGCTGCTGCTGGGTGAAAGGTAGACCTAACAATAGCGCACGTGGATTTGAATAAGCGTCACGTCAAAATGCCTCCTTTTTATCGTGGGAGAAACAGGTTCTATCACTCGTGGATGGAAAGAGGAGGAATCTTGCACTCGTGAGTGATTTTGTGTCTTGGGACTCGGAAACAGAATCACTCACTCGTGCAAGATTCCTCCTCTTTCCATCCACTCGTGATGGAACCTCTATATTGAGCATGATATTGACATAATAACTATGACTGAAACTTGAGCAGCTAAGGATGAGCTATTTATCAAAGGCCTGAAGATGGGTGACTATGATCTATTCAGTGTGCCACGTGAAGGAAATGGCATATTAGGAGGAGTGGAAATATTGTATACAAAAAATCTCTCAGTGTTGTCAAAAACCTCATGTGAATTCAGCAATTTTGAGCATTGCGAGGTTACCTTTAATACAGGCTCCAAGCAAAGCAATGCCAATGTGGTCTACAGACCATCTCCATCGCAAAAGAATAGATTGACAAATAAGATGTTCTTTGATGAATTTTTACCATTCATGCATGACCGGATCTCTTCCACTGGCCACTTCCTGCATATGGGAGAACTCAATTTCCACCTTGAGGATAGGAATGACACTGAAGCACTCAAACTGAATGACCTATTTGATACCCTGAATTACAATCAGCATGTCACAACCAGAACCCATAAATTGGGACATACCCTTGATTTTGTCATAACCAGGGACAATGAGGATCTTATAAGTCAGTGGAAGGTTGGAGACCAGCTCTCAGACCACAACCTAATTCTGTGTGATGTGTCTCACCCTAAACCACGTCCCATCCAGGTGCCGATGTCAATGCGTAAACTCTGCAGTGTCAACATGCCCAATTTTAGAGGGGACTTGAAGGATGCCCTACAACATGGCAATGCTGAAGGCTGCTCCGTGGAGGATTTGACTAATCATACAATTCTGCGCTAACAAAGGTACTTGACAAGCATGCACCACCAAGAGTGAAAAGGGTAACAATTCGTCCAAAACAACCATGGTTCTCAGATGATTTGTATGGTGCAAAATGCAAAAAGAGGAAATGGGAAAGGAAGTGGAGCGACACCAACCTTGCTGTCCACTATGTCCTGTTTAAAACCGCGAGGACCAAATTTAACAACATGTTATTACAAGCTAAGAAGGACTGCTACAACAATCTGATGGCTGAGTCCTCCACTGATTCAAAAAACCTCAGTAACATTGTGAAAGACATATTACATCAAAGAAGTGAGATGAAACTCCCTGAGCGTGCATCAACAGAAGAATTGGCCAACCGCTTTGTTGTGTTCTTTACTGAAAAAGTATGTAAGATACGCGAGGAACTGCAAGATCTCTCCAGACTCCAGTTGAATATACCTACCCTAGCATTAACATGTTCACTGAATGTTTTCTCAGCCGTGACTGAAAGCAAAGTTCACAAAATCATAGCAAAATCACCGACTAAGAGCTGCTCTCTAGATCCCGCTCCCACTTGGATGGTGAAAGACTCGGTAGATGAGCTTATTCCAATGGTTACGATTTAAGTGAATTTGTCGTTACAAAGTGCCAAAGTGCCTGACTCCATGAAAGAGGCGTTCGTCACTCCGTTACTGAAGAAGGATGATCTCGACCCAGAGGTGCTCAAGAACTATCGTCCAGTAAGCAACTTATCATTCTTGTCAAAAGTATTGGAAAGGGTAGTCGTAGCAAGGCTTACCAATTACATGACTATTAATCAGCTACATGAACCCATGCAGTCGGCATACAGAGCATGTCATAGTACTGAGACTGCACTTGTGCGGGTACAGAACAACATCCTTCGCACTCGCAATCAGGGTGGGGCCCCCATCCTTGTGTTACTCGATCTTAGCGCTGCTTTCGATATAATCGATCACTCCATCCTTTTATCTAAGATGGAGTCAGTTCTTGGAGTTAAAGGATCTGCTCTACAGTTGTTCAAATCGTACCTGCTAGGCAGGGAACAGAGAATTAAAATCAATGATGACTTCTCTGAAAATCAGGAAATCCTGTGGTCTGTACCACAGGAATCTGTGTTGGGCGCACTATTGTTCCTAATATACATCATACCTCTGGCACATCTAATCCGATTCTACGGTCTGAACAATCATGGCTATGCTCTGCTTATCATTTAAAAAGACAAGTGATAACGCAAATGTCAAACGTGAAATCCTAAATCTTGAGAAATGTTTGTGTGACATTAGTGTCTGGATGTCTCAGAACAAGCTGAAACTCAACAATGACAAGACTGAAATCATTCTATTTGGCTCTAAGAAACACCTAAGTGAACTGAACATTAAGTCACTCTCAGTAGCGGGGATTGATGTGTCCGTTGCATCTGAACCTGTGCGGAATCTGGGAGGTATGTTTGACTCTCGATCATATATGGCACCCCATGACAAAAGTGTTGTCAAAAAATCTAGCTTTCACCTAAGAGATATATTTGAAAAGCAAGACGTGTGTTAACAGAAGATGCCACAACAATAGTGATGCACTCACTGGTATTATCTCGCTTGGATTACTGCAATGCTCTCATAATTGGAATACAACAGGATTTGATTGCAAAGCTGCAGCAACTACAAAACAGTGCTGCAAGGATAGTATCGAGAACCAAAAAGTATGAACATATCACACCTGTTTGCATCAAGCTTCACTGGCTACCAATCAAATTCCGCATCCAATTTAAGGTCCTACTGCTGGTATATAAGGCGCTAAACAGACTTGCACCTAAGTACATCAAGGAGCTGCTCGTGCCTTATGAACCCAGGTGCCATCTACGATCAAAAGCAAAGGGCCTTCTGGATGAGCCTCTGACTAGATTATGGAATGCGCATCCACAACACCTAAAGGATTTTACATCGTGTCCGACCTTCAAGAAGTGTCTCAAAACACACCTTCTCAGGCTCGCCAATTGTGGTGTTGTTGACTATGACTCAAATTGACAATGTGCAGCGCTTTTGAACATTTTATGAATGGAAATGGCGCTATATAAATTCCAATTATTATTATTATTATTATTATTATCATTATTATTATTATTATTATTATTATTATTATTATTATTATTATTATTATTATTATTAATAAAACACAGACCCAAATAGTGTCTTAGGGTCTACTCTAATCAAATCCTGGACCCCACAACTACCCACTGCCATGTAAAAAAATATTATTTAAACTCCTGTTTTGGCAATGGAAAGTGCGTCTCTGGGGGTGGCCATATTGAAGCCAGATGGTGATGCTATAAGTGTATCAATTTGCAGCAGGCCCAAAACAAGATTCCTCAAAATCATGCTGCTAAATCATTCTTTTCTGGTTTAATATTGGGCTAGGAATGGAGAAAAGGGAAATTCCCCTTCCCTTTCCCTTGTCATAAGGGCTGTACACCGGCACCCGGTACCAGCACCGTGCCGAATACCGTCTCGCAAAATACCGGTGAATACTCGTTTCAATATTTATAGGAATGCTTATCGGTATTTTGCAAAACACAAACACATGTCAAACATCCAATACTACAAAATACTTACGGTTGCTGAACTTGTTAACATGGAAGGAACGATATAGAGGCGAACCTTGTGCCGTCGCCGCTGTCGTTGGTGTTGTGATACTTTTTGTTACCGCGTAGTGGCGCTGCTGTGGTGATGTACAGCGCCACTACGCGGTAGCGATGGGAGTCGCAGCACCGGTGGTAGCGGCGATGGTGCTGGCTTTGCCGCTATATTGTACCTTCAAGCAAGAATGTGGATCTAACAAGTTTGACTGCAGTAAGTACGACTGTTTAGTTTTCACATGATGAAAATACCTGACAGACAACAAATACGTTTTAGATTTATGTCAGGAACTAAGCTAAGTGTGTACTTAGCATAGTTCAAGATACCGATAGTAGTACCGATAAAATACCGTATCGTTTCGACGATACCGGTTATGGTACCGTACCGCTTCACCCTTAGCGGTATGCAGCCCTACTTGTCATTTCTGTTATAGTATACATAAGCAGCACAAATCACCATTTTTAAACACATGTCCTAGTTCATGTGTACACTGCACAAAGGAAGTACCTGAGTGACATCATCATCTGGCTGTCAGAGGGAGTATAAAAAGGAAATGTGGCTCCCAGCTGGGATGGCTGGTTGTGGGTGGCAATTAAGTGCAGTTTCACAGGTAGGGAAGCCAAACAGTATTTAGGTGAACAGGGACTATAAAGTACCCATATCAAAGTATTCCCTCAGCCTATAAGAAGGTGTGTTAGGTGCTCTGTGTTACGTTTGTGTTTCCAACATAGACACGCTCACAAGTTGACCACTTCAGCTTGAGCTCGGCGAGCCTGCCCCAGTGCTCATGCCACTCAAGTTTGTGAGTGGTGAGTGCAGCTCTACACCTAGTGGGACTCAGCCCTCTAACCAGGAGTAGGGAGGGGGATGGTGAAGGGGAAGGAGAGGGGGAGCAGTCTGGCTCTGGGTTATTCCTTTTAGAGACTGTGCTAATCTGTATAGCGTCTCCATTGGCTGAGGTCCTCCCCCTACCATACTGATGGCAGGCTAGTAGACTGACCACTGAGGGAGTCAACAAGCTGGTGCAGCCAATCAATATTCTCCCGTTGGCCGCAGGGGATATGCTCATCCTGTGCCCTCCGGAATTGCAGGGGTACCACTATCTGAGCCCCCCCCCCCCACCCTTCTCTTTCTACTAGTGCAGGCAGATTAACTGCAACCTGTGTGGTAACCACTCTCTTTGCGGTACTGGCACTCTTAGTGGCACCAACGCTATTTGCAGTACCAATGCGTTTTGCAAAACCCGCACGCCCTGTGGTGCAGGTGCTCTTTGAGGAACCCGCACTCTTTGAGGCACCTGCACTCTTTGTGGTACCCACATGCCCTGCGGCACCTATGCTCTTTAAGGTACCTGCGCTCTTTGAGGTTACCGTGCTTTTTGCGGTACCCGCCCTCTTTAATGCACATGCGCTACTTGCTGTGCCCGCCCTCTTTGAGGCACACACCCTCTTTGTGGCACCCGTGCTCTTTGCAGTTCCTGTGCTCTTTGAGAGTGCGCTCTTTGAGGTACCCGCGCTCTTTGCGTTGCCCGCGCTCTTTGCAGTGCCTGAGTTCTTTGCGGTACTCACGCTCTTAGAGGTACCCACGCTCTTTGCCAGGCCCGCACTTTTTGCGGTGCCTGCGCTCTTTGTGGTGAGTACTTTCTTTGTGGTACCCGCACTCTTTGAGGTACCCATGCTCTCTGCGGTACCCAAACTCTTTGCGGGGCCCGCACGCTTTGTGGTGCTCGTGCTCTTTGTGGTGCCCGCTCTCTTTGCGGTGTCCGCTTTCTTTGCAGTACCCACACTCTTTGCGGTGCCTGCGCTCTCAGAGGTGCCAGTGCTCTTTCAGGCGCTAGCGCTCTTTTAGGCGCCAGCGCTCTTTCAGGCGCCAGCGCTCTTTCAGGCGCCAGCACTCTTAGAGGCATACACGCTCTTTGCAGTGGCCGCCTTCTTTGCGGTACACACACTATTTGCGGTACCCGGGTACTTTGCAGTACCCATGCTCTTTGAGGTGAACGAAAATGGAGTTGCAGAGCCCATAGTTGATGTAGGTGTGGTGACCGCAGAATGAGATACTGCCGTGGAGAGCCCCCCCCCCCCTCTTTTTTAAATCAGAATAGGCCTTTAAAACAAAGCCTCCCCTTTAAAATAGACCTATAAGCTGGACCCTTGCATTCAAAATCATACTTTCTTGACCGAGTCTGGAGGTGTTCAAATGTAATAATACATGGTAGACTTAGATTTCTGGTGCAAGTCATCCAATCATATGAAATGATACCTGTATTCATACCCTACACATTCATACCCTACAGAATGTACCATAGGGTTTCTGACAACAGAAAAGATATCGTTAAGCTTGTATAACAGGCTTTTCAATTATTCTTTTAATTTTTTTAGATCCCTCTTGCATAGATTTTTGGGAAAAAATCTTCCTAAAATAGAAAAAAAAGTGGCCATAGCTCAGATGAAATTTTGCAATCTACCACCAATTCCAAAAAACCATTAATTCCATACCCCTCACCCTAAATCAAAATATCCAGGACATGGAAGTTTTTTGTAAACATAATGATGCCCCTAGATATGTTGTTTGAGGGTAAATCATACAAAATAACAAAATGACCATACTTGTCTGTTTTTCAATTTTTCTTAGCCCCCGTTGCCATGGCAACCACTGAAACTAGCAAAACTAACTATGAATGAAATTCCTCAGGCAAGAGATTTAATTTGATACCACATATGCTATGATTGGACACTGACATGGAAAACCGACACATGATGCAAATTAACATACAAAGAAGTGGCAAACTCACACAAAAATGCTGATTAGGAGGCTGAAACTAAAGACTTGGTGTCTGTCATTTCCAGACCCAGCACCCTAAAATTAGGCTAGAAACACTGGTTAGCAACTTTTAACAAAAAATGCCTCAACAGCCTTAAATAAGCCACTTTCTGGATAATGTAGCTACAGTCTGCTGCAAGCTGTAAAACTCGCAGCCAGCACACAACCAGACAGGGCTCGTCAAGCCCTGCTTGATGAAATGATTACATATAACAGGTTCCTGTCAAGCCCTGACAGCCCTAGATTGTGAAAGCCTGCACCACAGATCGTTGTGACAGTATGTCATATCCCTCGGGGCTTTGCATTCTAACTGGTGAGGTGTATCCAGATAGGGCCCCATTGTAAGAGGTAATGCTCTTGCATACACACTCGCAGTACCTGGGTACCAAAGTATAAAACCCCTGTGATAATTAATATCACATCAATAAATATATGAAGCAAATAAAAGCATTCAACTAGAAATATGATACCAATGAAGCATGAAGCGCTAAATTAAAAAAAAAAAGTAGCAGCCTCAGGGATTCGAAACTGTGATGACTGATTGAGGAGCGAACTCTCTAACCACTAGACCATTGGATTCACAGTTATGAGCAGCAATTTGAGGTATCTTTTCTGTTGGCATTCAATACTTTAGAGTAAATCAACATTTCCTTGATGTATATTAATTTTTTAAGGTTCCAATGCAGATTCATTTGAAAAGGCTGTTGAAACATCGCCTAACATATGAAATGATACCTGTATTCATACCCTATACATTCATACCCTACATAATGTACACGAGGGTTTCTGACAATAGAAAAGATATCGCTAAGTTTGTATAACAGGCTTCTTAATTATTCTGTTAATTTTTTTTTAGCTTCCTCTCCCATAGGTTTTTGGGGAAAAATCTTCCTAAAATAGAAGAAAAGTGGCCTTAGCTCAGATAAAATTTTGCCATCTACCACCAATTCCGAAAACCCACCAATTCCATATCCCTCACCCTGAATCAGAATATCTAGGACATGGAAGTTTTTTGTAAACATAATGATGCCCCTAGATGTGTCGTTTTGGGGTATATCATATAAAATAAGAAAATGAAGATTTTTCTATGTTTTTGATTATTTCTTAGCCCCCGTTGCCATGGCAACCACTGAAACTAGCAAAACTACATATGAATGAAATTCCTCAGGCAAGAGATTTAATTTGATACCACATCTGCTATGATCGGACACTGACATGGAAAACCGACACATGATGCAAATTAACATACAAAAAAGTGGCAAACTCACACAAAAATGCTGATTAGGAGGCTAAAACTAAAGCTTCAGCTTGGTGTCTGTCATTTCCAGAGCCAGCACCCTAAAATTAGCTAGAAACACTGGTTAGCAACTTTTAACAAAAAATGCCTCAACAGTCTTAAATAAGCCCTTTTCTGAATTTTGCACCTAACTATAATGTAGCTAGGGTATGCTGCAAGCTGTAAAACTCGCAGCCAGCACACAAGCAGACAGGGCTCGACAAGCCCTGCTTGATGAAATGATTACCCATATCCAAATTCAGCCTACACATAACAGGTTCCTGTCAAGCCCTGACAGCCCTAGATTACGAAAACTTGCACCACAGTTCGTTGTGACAGTATGTCATATCCCTCGGGGCTTTGCATTCTAACTGGTGAGGTGTATCCAGATAGGGCCCCATTGAACGAGGTAATGCTCTTGCATACACACTCGCAGTACCTGGGTACCCAAGTATAAAACCCCTGTGTTCTGATTGCGAAGACAAACAGATCAAACTTAACTAGAGCACTGAGATTACTATGTTAGAATATCAATTAAGATAATTAATATCACATCAATAAATATATGAAACAAATAAAAGCATCCAACTAGAGATGTGTTACCAATGAAGCGCTAAATAAAAAATAAAATAAAAAAAGTAGCAGTCTCAGGGATTCGAACCTGTGCTAACAGATTGGGAAGCTAACTCTCTAACCACTAGACCACTGATATCTCCATTGATTCTCAGTGATAAAAGCAAATAATTTTCCACTGGTTTGGGTTGATGGTCACACTTACTAAAACATCTACATTTTTTTTGATGTATGTGAATTATGGAAGGTTCCCATGCAGATTCATTAGAAAAAGTATGTTGGAACCTCTCCTGCCGAATGAACAAGACTACAGAAGTCAACTTAACTATTGCCCTACTAAATGTATTGGATAGGTGACATAGAAACGGTTGGAAGAGTCCATGTTATGAGTTCCCATTTAATAGGGTAGAAATGCTTGGCCTGCCATCTATTGTGTGAAATGAATTTTAAATTTGCGATCACACTCTCACCTTCTTCTTCTGAGTGGTTCATATATATATATATATATATATATATATATATATATATATATATATATATATATATATATATATATATATATATATATATATATAAATATATATATATATATATATATATATATATATATATATATATATATATATATATATATATATATATATATATATATATATATATATATATATATATATGGTCAGTGGTACGGTCAGTGGTACACTTAATAATTCAAATTTCTATAGTTTCAAATCGTATTGGATATTTGGAATTTTGGGTATATTTTCAAAGTTTCAAACTTCGAAACCGTATTAGAAATTTGAAACTTTGGTTAAAGTTTCAAAGTTTCAAACTTCCATACTTTCAAATATCCAAATTTTCAAACTTCCAAAACGTGTTGGAAGTTTGAAACTTTGGTCAAAGTTTCAAAGTTTCAAAGTTCCATACTTTCAAATATCCAAACTTTCAAACTTCCAAAACGTGTTGGAAGTTTGAAAGTTTGACATGGAACGTTTAATAATGTAAAACGTGAAACTTTCAAATATACGGTGATCGGGCTGCTAATAGAAGCTGCCTTAGGTTGCAAACACGACCCGCATTTCGTCATTGTTATTATTTATCATCAAGACGCTGTTCTCATTAAGGCTATGAAATACGCATTTCTTAATTTCCTATTTCTTCAAATATTGCAATTATGGATATTGATTATGCTTAAACTGTCATTGACGCTAATGAACATGAAAAGCGGAGCGACCCAATTGTCTATTCTATTATTAGAAACGGCAGCTTCTAAAATGCGGAACCGGAATGTATGTAAAACTCGTGCCCATATGATTGACCATGAGTGAAGGAGGGAACAATGAAATTTATTTTCAAGACCGTCTTTTTGGGAGGGTAAATAGAACTTGTTCCCGACTTAACCGACCATTCCAGTGGATGAATATCGATCAATATACATTATCTATCTACCGTTCTGTCTGTCTGTCTGTATTACTGTCTATCCATATATATATATATATCTACTATCTATCAATCTATCTATCTTTTTATGTGTGAGAGCCTTAGATAAATAAATAATCTGTCTAATGTGAGAGCATCCAAACACACACACACATAAATGTATGTATGTGTGTGTGTGCGTATGTGTGCGTATATAGATATGTAGATAGAGAAATACGGAAAGACAGCTAGGCAGATGTGATTATGTACTTCATTGATTCCATCATAACGTAGTTTATGAACCAATTCATGAACGCACACACACGCATGCATGCATGCCCGCGCACAGTCATTTATATACCACCCTCCCACCCCACGCCCCACGCACATAAGATCTAACTAATACGTTCCCGCATACTCTAGGGGGAGGAAAATAACACTGTTTTACCGGTAGGGTAAATAAAACTTTATTTCTTCCAGACCACTCCAGAGGAAGGGTAAATAAAACACATATGCACGCACACACATACATACATACATACATACATATATGTCTATGTGTGTGTGTTTGGATGCTCTCACTTTAGATGAAGAACCACATTTTATTTATATAAGGCTCTCACACATGAATAGATAGAAAGATTGATTGCTAGATAGTAGATAGATATATAGATAGACAGAAATACAGACAGACAGGTTAGATAGATGATATATATTGATAGATACCTATTCACTAGAGTGGTCGGGTAAGTCGGGAACAAATAAAGTCTTTTTATCCTGCCTATGGGTTAGTCGGGAACAAATAAAGTTCTATTTACCCTCCCCAAAAGAAGGTCTTGAAATTAAAGTTCTTTATTTGCTCTTTCACACTTGGTCCATCATATCGACACGAGTTTTACATAATTCCAGTTCCGCATTTTAGAAGCTGCCGTTGTAATAATAGATTAGACAAGTAGGTCACTCCACCATTCTTGCTGCTTTGCGAAAATAATCCTTTTTTCTTATAATTGGCAATTTCCTTTGAAAAGTAACACTTGATATTGTTTTGATATTATTGATATTATACAATGTATAATATATCAACATAACATTGTAACAGAACTACTTGCGTACCGCTAGGAAAGGTTTGGAAATTTGATTTATTAAGTGTGCCACTCTGCGGCTTTTCTAAACATGCAATAGTATAAATGTGTAAAGACTTTTGGAAGTTTGAAAGTATGGAAATACGGCTGTAATCTCATATATTCAAACCCGTTTGAAAGTACGGAAGTTTGGATATATGGAAGTTTGAAAGTTTGAAAATACAGATATTTGAAAATTTGAATATTTCAAAGTTTGAATTATTAAGCGTACCACGGACCGTGGTACACTTAATAATTCAAATTTCTATAGTTTCAAATCGTATTGGATATTTGGAATTTTGGGTATATTTTCAAAGTTTCAAACTTCAAAACCGCATTAGAAATTTGAAACTTTGGTGAAAGTTTCAAAGTTTCAAACTTCCATACTTTCAAATATCCAAACTTTCAAACTTCCAAAACGTGTTGGAGGTTTGAAACTTTGGTCAAAGTTTCAAAGTTTCAAAGTTCCGTACTTTCAAATATCCAAACTTTCAAACTTCCAAAACGTGTTGGAAGTTTGAAAGTTTGACATGGAACGTTTAATAATATAAAATGTGAAACTTTCAAATATACGGTGATCGGGCTGCTAATAAAAGCTGCCTTAAGTTGCAAACACGACCCACATTTTGTCAATGTAATTATGTATCATCAAGACGCTGTTCTCATTAAGGCTATGAAATACGTATTTCCTAATTTCCTATATCTTCAAATATTGCAATTATGGATTTTAATAATGCTTAAACTGTCATTAACGCTAATGAACATGAATACTGGAGCGACCCACTTGTATATTCTATTATTAGAAACGGCAGCTTCTAAAATGCGGAACCGGAATGTATGTAAATCTCGTGCCCATATAATGGACCATGAGTGAAGGAGGGAACAATGAAATTTATTTTCAAGACCGTCTTTTTTGGGAGGGTAAATAGAAGTTGTTCCCGACTTACCCGACCACTCTAGTGGATTAATATCGATCAATATACATCATCTATCTACCTGTCTGTCTATCTGTACCCCTGTCTATCTGTATATCTATCTACTATCTATCAATCTTTCTATCTTTTAATGTGTAAGAGCCTTAGATAAATAAAATTCTTTTCTTCGTCTAATGTGAGAGCATCCAAACACACACACACACACACACACACACACACACAAATGTATGTATGTGTCGTGTGCGTATATGTGCGTATATGGATAGTTAGAAACAGAGAAATACGGAAGGACAGGTAGATAATATGGTATACTTTATTGATTCCATCATAACGTAGTTTATGAAATAAATCATCTTTCTGTCTATATGTGAACCCGCACACACACGCATGCATGCACGCCCGCGCACAATCATTTACCACCCTTCCCCCACGCACATAAGATCCAACAATAAGTTCCCGCATACTTTAGGGGGAGGAAAATAACATTGTTTATCGGTAGGGTAAATAAAACTATATTTCTTTCAGACCACTCCAGAGGAAGGGTAAATAAAACACATACGCACGCACACACACACATACATACATACATACATATATGTGTATGTGTGTGTGTTTGGATGCTCTCACTTTAGATGAAGAACAAAATTTTAATTATCTAAGGCTCTTACACATGAATAGATAAAAAGATTGATTGATAGATAGTAGATAGATATATAGATAGACAAATACAGACAGACAGGTTAGATAGATAATATATATTGCTAGATACCTATTCACTAGAGTGGTCGGGTAAGTCGGGAACAAATACAGTTTTATTTATCCTGCCTATGGGTTACTCGGGAACAAATTAGGTTCTATTTACCCTCCCCAAAAGACGGTCTTGAAATTAAAGTTCTTTATTTGCTCTTTTACACTTGTCCATCATATCGACACGAGTTTTACATAAATTTCAGTTCCGCATTTTAGAAGCTGCCGTTCTAATAATAGATTAGACAAATGGGTCACTCCACAATTCTTGCTGCCTTTAGGCGAAAATTATCCTTTTTTCTTATAATTGGCAATTTCCTTTGAAAAGTAACATTTGATTTCATTTTGTATACAATGTATTATATATATGAAAATAACACTGTCACAGAACTACTTTCGTACCGCTAAGAAAGGTTTGGAAATATGATTTATTAAGTGTGCCACTCTGCGGCTTTTCTAAACATGCAATAGTATAAATGTGTAAAGAGTTTTGGAAGTTTGAAAGTATAGAAATACGGCTGTAATCTCATATATTCAAACCCGTTTGAAAGTACGGAAGTTTGGATATATGGAAGTTTGAAAGTTTGAAAATACAGATATTTGAAAATTTGAATATTTGAAAGTTTGAATTATTAAGCGTACCACGGACCATATATGATATATATATATATATATATATATATATATATATATATATATATATATATATATATATATATATATATATAGCTATATATATACATATATATATGTATATATATATATATATATATATATATATATATATATATATATATATATATATATATATATATATATAATATATATATATATATATATATATAATATATATATATATATATATATATATATATATATATATATATATATATATATATATATATATATATATATATATATATATATATATATATATATATATATATATATATATATATATATATATATATATATTATATATATATATATATATATATATATATATATATATATATATATATATATATATATATATATATATATATATATATATATATATATATATATATATATATATATATATATATATATATATATATATATATATATATATATATATATATATATATATATATATATATATATATATATATATATATATAATAT